>VZRW01004111.1:303208-343405 GCA_013398125.1 Aegotheles bennettii | reverse complement strand
AGGGACAATTCCTTCCCTGGGAGGGTGATTGGGGGTGGGAATGGGCTGCCCAGGGGGCTGGTGGAGTCCCCGTCCCTGGAGGTGTCCAAGAGGTGTCTGGATGTGACGCTGTGTGCTGTGGGTGAGTGGGGATGGAGGTGGGGTTAGTCTGGATGAGCTTGAAGGACTCTTCCAACCTCTGTGATTCTATGAATCTGTCTTTTCAACTGTGTGCAGATTGGTGGGTCAGCTTCTACAGCGACCATCCCAGTGATTTTTCTGGATAAAAGGAAAGACTCCCTTATCTCAAAATCTTTTAATAAACTACATTTCTGTGTCTAATGGGTTGTATGAATAGAAGTTTATGGAGGAGACAGATGGGGTCTAGGGATGCAAAGGGGTGAATGAGGCAGAAGAGGGAGGTTGGGAGGATGCTAAAGCTCCTAGTTCCTCAGTGTTTCAGTGGATTAAATGATTCAAAATGTACTGGTGAGTTTTGCCCTGGGATGTTAATGTGGAAGAAGGCAGTAAAATGGTTTATTCTCATGAGTTTCTCAGTGGTTTTGCAGTACTTAAATACATAAAGGCTATTTCTAGACAGAGACCATGTTAAAACAGAGCTCTGGATGTGGGATTGCACACTGGTAATTCATGTTAAGGAAGCACATTGCAGGAGTTCTCTTCTATTTTACTTTACTCTCTAAACCCAGAAGATTTGGTGTTGGGCTTAGACGTAAGAGAAAAGATGCTGAATTAGGGAAATGTACTGTCCTTGCCTTCTTTCCCACCATTCCTAAACAACTTTAATTGCACTTTGTGGTGATAATACAATTAGGGAGCAGGAAAAAAAACTAATTAGATTTTTAAAAATCAGTTGAAGCTGTAAGTAGAATTATCACTGGGTGTCGTGAAGGTGCACACGGGAATTTCAGTATAGCTCAAACCCTTGCATGTATATTGGTTTAGGGTATGTACTTGCCTCTGCCTTGATTTTTTTTTTTAATTTGAGTAGGGAATTGGTTAGTTATTTACTCTTTCTTACTTATTCTTTCTTACTTCTTGTTCCAGAATTCCGAAGTGTCTGTTTTTGAGGTCAATATTCGCTTCATTGGTGGGCTTCTAGCAGCATACTATCTTTCAGGACAAGAGGTAAGGAGACTGGAAGGTGTCTGTGAAATTTAATATATTTTAGCAAATGTTGCATACGAAGAATTTTCTGGAATCTTGATTTCTCAGTAGTTAATTTTACAGCAGTGAGTTGTCTAAAGTAACCTACTTCTAGGAATATGGAATCTTTAAAGCTTGTTTCTGTGTCGCTCTCTGCCAATTTAGGACCTTTTGTTAGAGCTTTGAAACTCTGCTTTTATCAAGATGTTTTCAAAAGATATCCACTCACATAAAAATCAGCCTGAAATGTCAAGTCACAAGCTTCTCATGCCAGCAATAACTTGTTTTGATGTTCTCTAACTCCATGCAGGTAGAAGTAATAGTTGTCACTTGTCCCACAAGGCTGTAGGTTTGCTTCACAAAAGCACTACACAATATTCTTACCATTTTCTCAGTGACAAACTGAGAAATATTGAGCCAATTTCATCCCACTTTTGAAACTTCTATTAAAAAAGATTGGAGACTGATACTTCTGAGTGCTTATCCAAGGGCGTGCTTGGATTGAAAGGATGCACATACCCAAACACTTAAGCCACGGTAGGCTTTAGTCTGGCAGCAGCATTGCTGTGACTTCATCCTCCATTGCTTTATGTCCAGAGAAGGGCAACAAAGCTGGGGAAGGGACAATATGTCATATGGAGAACGACTGAGGGAGCTGGGGGTGTTCAGCCTGGAGAAGAGAAGGCTCAGGGGGGACCTCATGGCTCTCTCCAGCTCCCTGAGAGGAGGTTGGGGTGAGGGGGGGGTCGGTCTCTTCTGCCGTGCCCACAGTGAAAGGACGAGAGGAAACAGCCTGAAATTGCAGCAGGGGGGATTCAGGTTGGACATGAGGGACAATTCCTTCCCTGTGAGGGTGATTGGGGGTGGGAATGGGCTGCCCAGGGGGCTGGTGGAGTCCCCGTCCCTGGAGGTGTCCAAGGTGGTGTCCTGGATGTGGTGCTGGGTGCTGTGGGTGAGTGGGGATGGAGATGGGGGTTGGACTGGGTGAGCTTGGAGGGCTTTTCCAACCTCCATGATTCTGTGGTTCTTTAACAAGGCTGGAGGGTGACCCAACTGACAGATTAAGTCATAGCTCTTCTTATGTCTCATCAGCTACCTGTCTTTTGATCTATTGCATATCTTTGATTCATTTGGTTTTATCTTTTTATTTTTATGGTTCTTCTGTAGTCCACCACGTAAAGTATCAGGCTTCCAGCCATATTTCATGGCTTAAGGTTTGATACATTTTCAGATGTTCATATGTATTTTTCTCCTTTGTTTAGGAGACCACCACATACTTACCAGGGATTTTAAGCCCACAGCCCTAAAAATTGCCAAGAGAAAGCTCTTTAGGTCTTTGGCATCATCCTGGATTCTGTGAATTTTCTCTTGTATGAGTGTCTTCTCTTTGGATGATGAGCTCAGTGGCAAAGCACAAATCCAGTTTATATCTTGAAAGAAATTGCTAGTTTAGTTCTCATCAGGTACTACTGCTTCACATCTCTTACTGTCCATGGTCTTCAAGCCCCTGGTCTGCAGAGGGGTGAGTGCAAGCAGTCCTTTCTGCTGCACTGATTTATGTGGTCTGTTGTAGGAGGACCAAAGGAAAGGAGAAGCACAGAGGTTTTCCCCCTTTGTAGCTACTGAAGAGCTGACTTGCATTCCTGGCAGTGAACCTTTCTCAGTCTCCAAAATCTGTCAGGTTTAGGTCTCTCATCAGAGTTTCCTCACAGCTCAGTAGGGATTTTACCCCTCGGGAGTGATCCTGTTCCCCAGGGTTATGAATCAGCCTTTTAAATTGATTGCTGTGGCACCTCTTCAGGGAGAGACAGCCTTTGTAGCAGCTGTCGCTTATGTTAGAGTACTGGTGAAACTCAAGCCCTTTAGATTCCACTTTTGTCCTAACACAAGGAGGCATAAAAATCACTGAATGATCAGCCCAAATATTAACCTCAGGCAGCTTCTGAATTTCATCTAGGTCAGCATTATTAACCTACTGGTTTTCTTTTGGAGGCCCCCAGAACAGAAGCTTTCTCTTGCTCTCAGACATAAGCAAGGCAAACTGCTTGTTGTTTTTATATCTGTAGCAAAGTTGTTTCATGGAGAGCACTCTGAGATCTGTGTGCTTCTCAGCTTGTGCCAAGGAGCAGCTGAGGTAGCTGAGCTGGAGCTGTTAGGAGTAGTCATGGTGGTTCCTACTGTAGAGCAAGACCTCAGCAGCATGCTGAAGGATGCTTCCCTTCCAGAAATCTCTGTTCTTGTTGCTTGGAGCTCAGATCACAGTAAGTACTATGTGAGCACTGAAGCCTTCAAGCATTGAGTAGAGCAGTCCCACACCATCTTTTCAGCTGGAAACATTGATCCTGTCTCTGGATAACTCACTCAGAGTGGAGCATGCTTCTTGGGCACATTCACAGTGAATATGAAAACCCTCAGAGCAAAGGGCAGTGGCTGGTAGCTGGATTGTTTGTGTAGATCCACACCATGCCTGTGCATGGGCACCTGAACAAGAACTTTTTTGCCCCATTATGCAGCTGGGTGCAGCCAAACACTACCAGAGCACGTGCTCTGTCTGCATTTGTAAAGCTGACATTTCCTTCTTTCAGTTTCTCCTAATCTCTTGGTGCAGTCAGAACAAGCTCCTTTCCTAGAAGAGTTTTAATCAACACATTTTATTTATTTCCTTTTTAGGAAGCCTTTACTCTGTGTTTCATAAGCCTTGGCTACTGAGCTGACTCTCTTTTTAAAACAATAATATTATTATGGTGTCAGTGTCTCCAATGGGCTTTAAATACCCTGTGACTCATGATACAAGATTATTCCTGTCAAGCATTCATATGTATTATATTTATTTTTATAAAAGAAGAACTCATTAAAAAAAAAGGGTGGTCGGACTGCATCTCTTACAGAACAGTGTGGCAGGTAGGACTGCTTCTGGTGCCTCAGAGATTACTTCATTTGCCAAGTTGGATGGTTCCTCTGCAACTTGTCAGTGTGGATAAGACTTGAGGCTTTGCAGTAACTGAGCCCATGAGAGAGACACCTGCCTCTCATAACTCCTTGGAGCTGGGAACAGGTTTGTTTGAGATGTGATTTCCAATCTGGTCTTCTCTCTTCTGTTCCCAAGAAGGGAAGGTATTCCAGTCCCCATCTTCCAAGCCTCTACTTCTGCAAGATTGTTGCTAGATACTGGTTTAGAAGGTTATCATATAATTTCCATACTTTCACATGTCTTGTTTGACATAGTGAAAAATAGGTCCCATGCAAGGGATGGGCTGCTTGGTATTAATTTTGTATTCCCCCTTTTAGGTCCCATACATGGAATGGGCTGCTTGGTATTAATTCTGTATTCCCCCTTTTAGGTCCCATACAAGGGATGGGCTGCTTGGTATTAATTCTGAATTTCCCCTTTTAGGTCCCATACAGGGAATGGGCTGCTTGGTATTAATTCTGAATTTCCCCTTTTAGGTCCCATACAGGGAATGGGCTGCTTGGTATTAATTCTGAATTTCCCCTTTTAGGTCCCATACAGGGAATGGGCTGCTTGGTATTAATTCTGAATTTCCCCTTTTAATTTATGCAAGTTCTGCTTAGGTCAGCAATGTGAGTTCCTGCTGTTGGATGAAAATTCTAAAAGCTGTTCTTATTTGTCTCCTATCACTTAGTGCTGTTAAAGATACCATACTGACAACCATAAAATAAAGTGTCTAAGACTCAGCATCAGCTGTGGAAGTTCAGTCATTTTTAAGTGGCCCCATTTGGAGAATTTGGTAGTCACCATAGTTTATCTGTATGCTTTTGCCCTTTGTATGGAGAGAGTAATTGTGCTTGATAGGATTTCATCTGATTACGAGTCATAATGCTAAATATTGATCACAGTTTTAAAATAAAGCTGGCTGTTAATTTAGATAAAATTGTCCTGTTTGCTGCTTTTATTAGAAAATTATGAATTAAAAATGATTTGGCATGACTGTGGTCTCCATGGTATAGTTTAGCTGTCACGTTACTGGTGTTGCTTAGAGGAGCATCAACTGTGATGATGGTTTTAATGACACTGGTTGCAGTTGATGGTAAGATTCTAAACCTTTTTGTGTGTGTTGCTGTCCCTTTTTCCAGTAAGAGTTCCCTCTTGCTCACTGCAGTGGATGAGGAGTAATGAAACAAGAAAAAAAAAAGCTGCTGATTTTTAGCAACTGGCAACTTGGCTTAAAATGCTGTAGGCTTGTCCTGTCTGGTGGTGGGTCACAGGCCTTGTTTTGTGAAACACATTTGAGAATTTTTGAGAAGCCCAACCTTTTATATGTGGGAATTTCTGCAGGTGTTCCTTGAGTGATGAGCAGGTAAAGCTAAAGTTTGAGGAGGATGTGTTTTCAAGACCTTCTTGGTTGTCTTGCCTCCATGTACCTTTCTGATGGAAAGGGACAAAATTGTTTATCTGACTAACAGGCAGTTCTCTTTGGGGAAAACCACCATCTTTATCCATGTCACAATGCCTTTTGACTAGAAGAAAATCAAGATGTGCCTGTGAGACTTGGCAGCAGTGGAAAATCTGCCTGTGCATTCTGTTTCGGTCTTCTCAAGTTGAAACAGCACTGAGGTTTAGCTGGTAGCAGGGGTAGTAGGTCTGCAATCTGGGAGGCCCTTGTTTCAATCCTCTGCACAACAAGTTTTTCCTAGCTGATTGTGGACAGGCCATCTGGTGTCTGGCTAAGTGTATGATATCAGATCTAAGAGTGTGCCTTCTTTGTCTCAGCTCCTGCATAGGAGCAAGCTCCCAATCTGTCATTGCTGTTGAGATTCATGGCAGTGGGGGGTTCAAGCTTTGAGCCTGTGGCATTTCTCCAAAGTGTGTTATTGAAACATATAATGAATATATGCTAAAATAGCAGAATATGGAATCATAGAATGGTTTGTGTTGGAAAAGACCTTTAAAGATAGTCTGGTCCAACACCCTGCCACGGACAGGGGATATCTTCCCTTAGATTAGGGTGATCAGAGCCCTGTCCAGTCTGACTCTGAGCACTTCCAATGATGGGGTATCCACAACTTCTCTGGTCAACCAGTTCCAGTGTCTCACCACTCCCATCAAAAAAAATATAATTCTTCCTTATATCCAGTCTAAACATACCCTCTTTCAGCTTAAAATCATTGCCTCTTCTCCTGTCACTACAAGCCCTACCTAGTAAAAAAGTCTCTCTCTGTCTTTCTTATAAGCTTCCTTTATCTATAGAAAGGCCACCCTGAGATCTCCCAGAACCTTCTCTTCTCCAGGCTGAACAACCCAAGCTGTCTCAGCCTGTCTTCACAGGAGAGATGTTGCAGCCCTCTGATCACCTTCATGATCTTCACCTGGACCTGCTTCGACAGGTTCATGTCTTTCTTTTACTGGGAACCCCAGAGCTGGATACAGTACTGAGGCCCCAAGTACAAGTGGGGGATACTGGAATGTTTTTTAAATTATACTGTCAAACCAAAGAAAGAAAAAGACAATAAAAAGCAGAAGGAAAAAGTGTGCCATCTCACGGGGGTGCTCTATGTCCATGCAGGCTCTCTTGTATTTTGCTGTATGCCAGAGGTTTCTTCCCAGTTTCCACTGAGCAACCAATACAAAGTGTTTACTTCATTAATCACTATTCCTTGTTAAGCTGTGTGTTAATAGGCACAATCTCTAATTCCCAAATCTCTAAATAAGAAGTGCAAAATTCATTGTGCCTGTACTCAATCAGGAACTGCTCATTAAATACTTTTGGAGGTACAAGGTCTAGGAGAGTTGTTAGAAAGTGACTGGTAGCCGTACTGTGAGAGCTAGGCACTGCTTTTCTCTACCCCAGGTTATGATAGAGTGGATACAATTTTCACATTCTCTATTTTGATCAAAAAGGAAGCTTTATCTTCTAGTCAGGGTGTGTGGACTACAAGTTTTCTGCCTTCTGAGTTCACAGGCACCACTGTGCTTCCTCTTTCCCATCCATCAAATGGAGTTAACAGGCCAAATTAGCATTGTGGGGGCAAAATAGATAGTAACTTCTTACCTAAACTGAGCCAGAGTGTTTCTCAGTCTTCAACAATCCTTTAACTTCTATAGGAACTGGACATGGTCTTCATTATGCTTGGGGAGGGGTAGCCAACTGTGACATAGTTGATAATAGAGCAGAAATGAGTAGAAATTACATGTAGCATATGCCTACTTTGGAGTAAACATTGTATATGGCAGCTTAGGATGAAAATCAGCTTTACCTGAATTAATAATAATAATAATAAAAAACACAAAAACCCAAATCAACAACACCCTACCCCACCCAAAAAAAAGCCCCCTCCAGCATTTCTTTGAGGACTGCATAAAGACTCAAGTATTTGTTTTCTCTCATGCATCATCCTGGCACAACACAATTTTTGTCTTTAGTTATGAATCAATGTGTTTTATAGTTCTCAATGATGCCTGTCAAGGCGTTGTTTAGCACTTTCCCTGGAACACTGTGTTCCTTTATGTTTATCCCAAGTTAATTCCCTGGGCTTACTGTACAAGAATGTTTTCTGTTCTTTATGGTTATCTTTACCTTCTTCTCCAACACTAATAAAATAAAGTATCTGGATATCACTGTTGTGTGTAATAGCATCAGGGTATAAATGCTTAGTGAAGGAGTATCGTGGACACAGAGAGAACAAGATAAAGCACTTGCATTTTGAAAAAAAAAAAAAAGGATGCTATTGCAAGTTACATTTTTATTATTAGGTTGGAGCTGCCTGTTCATACAGTCTTTTAAAGTCTCAGGTTCCTTCATTACCTGGAAATCAGCCATATTGTGTAGCTGCTTGGATGTGGCTCTGTAATTCTGTCACCTCCCGTGGTGTCTATCCAGTTCTCTGATTTAAGATTTTGGTCAAGGTCAGTCATGCTTAGTGCTTGCTTTTTCTCTGGGTGACATGAGGTTTTTCTCTTCACTATGTGTATCAGTATTTGCAAGTTCTTTTTTTCAACATAAGTTATCTAATTGGCTTTTACTGGGCATATGCTTGATTATATGTTCTTCCACTTTCAGTCACGTTGGTGGGTCTGGGTCCTTTTGGGCATCAGGGTAGCTCATACTGATTTCTGAGGGAGGACAGGAGGGCTGCTGTGTAAAATCACTGCCTGTCCAAGACACTCAACTCTGGTGCAGAAAAGCAACAGCCAGGCAAGCAGCAAGAACAAATGGCACCAAGCAGAAAAGAGCTGGCTGATTTTTCTGTGTTGATGCTGAAACAACGATGCTTGCCAACAGACCACAGCTATGAGCTGCAGTAGAAGTTACAAAATAAATTGTGGTGACTGTGCCTGAATGTCACATCTATGACAACAGGCTACCAGGAGACCAGGAATTACAATGTCCTCAAGGCCTGTGACAGTAAAAGGTCTGTCAGAAGCTGATATAAGGTATCATACTGGAATCTTCAGCAGAAATGGGATTTTCTTGTGGTGTGCTCAATCAAATGGTCCAAGAGCTTTATGCTGTCCCCACACCCATTTAGTGAAGGAGCAGTAAGTACAAGGAAGACACCCTAGACAGCCAATGCCAGCAGAAACAAGCTGCAGTTCTTCAGGTTGACTATCTGAACTTCTCTGAGCTCGTCAAGGCAGATGGAGATTGCTTGCAGGATGCATCTTGCAGGATCCAGACCCATTGTTCTGCATTTCTGAAAACCATCCAAAAGACAACAGTGAAGATGCTGAACCCTGCTAGGGGCAGTTTCTTCACCTCCAAGCCTTTGTGAAGACGCTGTCAATGAGCTTTCTGCTCTCTGAATGAGAGTTTGTTCAAGGAAGGGCAGAGGCAGCTGTAGAGCCCAAGTGGTGTATGTAGGCAGACTAATCCTGTAATTAAACACACTAAGTGATCATAGGAGCAATAAAACATAAGCAAGATAAAGGACAATGTTGCTATGTTTTCACAAATAAAGAAGGTAAGGGTTGATTGCTGTATTTTTAAAATCATCTCATTTTTTTTACAGTTGTATTTGATGAATTTCTGTCACTTCTCCTCTATGGCTCTTGCCCAGTAGCCTCCAGCAGTGCCTATACCCACTGCTAGGATGAGTGTCGTACCTGTGTTACGTGCCAAATGTCTGTCCAACTTCTTCAAGAATCGATGGATAAAGTCCAAATTGCTGAGCAAATGTACAGGAATAGTAATCTCCATAGTAGTAGCCATGCCCACTGTCTCTGGATACCGTGGCATCTCCCCTGAGGGTTAATCCTTGAGTACCATTTATTCCTTGGAGCCCTCAAAGAAGC
This sequence comes from Aegotheles bennettii, assembly GCA_013398125.1. Taxonomy (NCBI): domain Eukaryota; kingdom Metazoa; phylum Chordata; class Aves; order Caprimulgiformes; family Aegothelidae; genus Aegotheles; species Aegotheles bennettii. The sequence goes on along the minus strand of VZRW01004111.1, from coordinate 334,008 downwards.
TGCAGTTGCCCTTTCCCTCTGAGGCAGTCCTACTGATGAGACTCCTGCTGTCACCATATTCTTCACCAAAGAAGGAAGGAAGACAACATAAGGCTAAGAAGCTGTATTTCTGATGGGGCTGGCACCAGCAAGGTCGGCTCTCCTGGCTCTTCCAGAAGCATGCCTAGTGAGAAGGGAGTTGGGAAGCAGTAATCTCCTCCCATCTCTGGAGTAAATCTGATGAGTGCAAATTGCTGAGTTAAGCATTTGCAAAAGAAACGAGCAGCAGGAGGAGAAGAAGCAGTGCCAGTATCCTCCTTCCATGCTGTTGGACCTCTTCTTACTCACTCCTTGCTTCAAGAAAGCTTCTGTCTTTCCAGTGACTCTGCATGCTCCCTTGTTACACAAGTCTTACACGAGCAGGAATGAGCCCCATCCAGTGATCATGAGTTACCTGCATCTTCCCAATGGAAGAAGGAGTCTCCTGCCTTCTGTGTGTCAAGTTTGCCCCTTCCCCATGGCTACAGCCTTGTCTGTGACAGCGTGTGGCTCATCATGGTGGCAAGCCCTCCTTGCCATGGCCACCTAGGGCTTGGTGTCACCCAGGGGTATTGGTAAACTCCTTCAAATGGCAGCTTCTCTCACAGTCACTTCTCTCCCCATCCCTTCTCATAGTTGTGTGAACTGGAAGATGAAGTCCTTTAATAGTAGACTGTCACTAATAAATTTTATTTCAGTTTGTGATACCTTCATAAACTTTCAGTCTTGGTTAAGGATTTGGGCATTTCCCCAGTTTTAGTTTCTGCTCTCTCATGTTGTGTGTGTGTGTGTTAGGAGTGGAGCAAGATAATGCAAGATAAATGCCCTAAATTGAGAGAAAGTACCTGAAGCAAGCATATCCTGGTGCTTGCTGGGCTATCCATGTCTCCAGGTAGGAGAAGGCAGGATGCAAAATGCAGGTCATAGTCAGGAAGCCAAAGAGGTGTAGGTAGGAGTTAGAGGAACACGACATTATGTGGATTGCTTTTGTTTCACTGCAGACTTTCAGGTACTTAGATTTTATCCAGATTAAGATGGATCCTTTAAATGCGTGGGGTTTTCCTGTCTTTCAGAGCCTTGCCTTTGGGAAGCTCGATTCTTCCAGCCTTAACAACTCCAGGCAGTTAACTGAGATTTTGATTTGAGTGATTTTAAACGTGGCATCACTTTCTGTAGTTAGTGTTTGGCATAACTTAATTGTGTCTTTCTGTATAGATGAGGGCTTTATGTTTTTGGTTTTGTCCTATTTCTTCTTTAATGCTAATTCACTGGGCAAGCCTTTGTTTTTTCTGGTTCTCAGGAAGTCCTTGCTTGCTTTAATGTGCTTGCTCTGTGGGTTTTGTAACTGTCACAGGCTCTAGAATACATCTTCTAAGTTGGTTGCTTTGAGTATGGGTTTCCCTTGAAGAAGTGTGTGTGCTGACTGTAGTACAGTGCTCCAGCCACTCCTGTGTTCCAGATCTGAGATGATCAGGAGGTCACAAGCCAAATGACTGAGGATTGGGGTTTGTAAGTGATGCTTCCACACTTTGCCTAGAGCTCATTTGTCAGCAGTCCATGGTGTGCAGAAGTAACCCCATCTTGCCTTTAGAGAAACCAAGCATCTTCTCTGGTGTGAGGAGCATTTGGCTGTGGAGAGAGTGCACAAGTTACCTGTTGACTCCTTGCCTTGTTTCTCAAAGTGGAGCTTCACAATTAATTAATTAAAACTCCTGATGTGACTGGTAGTGGCAAATAAAACATTCCTGTGCTTCAGAAACAGCATCAAGTAAGGAAAACAAAGTGAGTGTTGTTCTGGTGGCTGTTGGGTGGTAGAGGCAGGAGGACACTTACACTGTTACAGCAAAATGTTCTTGTCTGCTGCTGATTTATTAATGCAATAAGAAGGATGGCTTGTTGTTTTATTTTTGTTGGACAAAGTTATTTATGGTATTTGCCATATTACAAAATGATTAATGATTTACTGTGTTTACCTTTGTCAGCCTTGGCTATAGAGCAGTTCCTTTCCATGATTGTCTTTCTCATCTTTATAAACACTATCATAATGACATCTCTTCCTAGGCAAGATAATGAGATAATTCACATGGATAACTCCAGCCTGAAATCTCATTTAAAACAGAGAACAATGGCTGTTAAGCACTTGATGCTCTATTAACAGATAATCAAACTAATCCTTTCCAGGAAGCCAACAGCCAGCATCTCTTCTGTTCAGGAAGACGTCTTAGGAAAATGATGTTATATATGCTGATGGATATCCCCAACAACTGACCTAAATATGTAAAGTAGAGGTCTTCAGGAAGCAAGATGATACATTTTGTGAACTGGTTTCGCAGAAGTTTTGCCCGTACTTGTGAAGGGGCTTATCTAAATGAAATTTGCAAAGGTTTAAAGCCTCAGGAGAAAGCCCAGCATTGTGTATGTCCTGTCCAATAAAGATGAGATTTCAGTTTGTTGCCAGGAGATGAGCTGCTCAGTCATAAGTGGTCGTGACAGCTCACTGGTCCCTAACAGGACACAGTGTGGAAAAAATGTTGTTTTTCTTGAGTTTTAAAGCTTTGTCACCTATTGGGCATTGGCACTCTTTGCTGCAGTGCAGGTTGTAATCCTTGTGCAGTTTGTTTACCAGGCTTGCAGTGAACATTTTCTTGATTGGCAAATGACACAGCCCAATTTATTGCTGCATCTTGGTACCTTCTGAAGAGGAAGAAAACAAAGGAAAACTGACTTCATTGCAATTTAATTTCCTCTAAGTCTGATTGGAAATAGTTTTACCTCTTGGTATAGCATGCTTTAAACTAGGGGAAATGAAGGACAAGCTGTTATAGCAATACACTAACTATGCAGTAGTAAAAACTCTTAAAACTCACTTTTTGGTCATGTTCTGGGAGGGCTATAAAAGCCAAGAAAGAATAGATCATCTGTAGCTACTGAATCTCCTGATGACCATGTCTGTTAGTTTTTGGCTCCCTCATCAGTAGTTTAACAGTCAGACTGATACTGATGGGTACCAGTGACAGCAAGAACAGTATCTCACCTGTTATTTTCCAGACATTCATTTATTGACATTGCTGTTGACACAGTAACACATTAATTTCTACTCATTGAGTTTTCCTATGTCCTCTCCTCCTATGTTAGCATGTGCACTGAGGGTTTCCATGCTTGGTCTGAACCAGAGGGAGGAAATACGGCATTATTTTTCATGAACAGAAAACACAAATCTTACAGTATGATTTTTTTTCACTTTAAAACAAAACAAAAATGCAACCCTGGACATGATAGCACTTTAAAACCAAGCATCTCTGGCTGGCTTTGCCTTTTGGAACTCATTTTAATTCAGCGCTAATTATGATGTTTCCCTCTTCAAAAGGAGTTTGAATGTTAAAAACTGTTTAGACAAGACCGGGTACTGTGAGAGAGGAATTAAGTAAATGCCATGAATGCTGCAAACTGCTAAGCAGACCCACTAAAAACTAGCAAAAACTCTAGCAAAAGTTATGTTTTCTCTGAGGATGTGCACACCTATTGCATGGTAAAGATGGGAGCTCTTCTAGGATTCAAGAGGATGCTAAGCTGTCTGCAGTAGTACTGTATTACCATTTATCAATTGGATCATCATCAGACAAACCTTTAAATAAGTTATCAAGAAGCTCTCTAATCTATTAACATTATATTTTGAATTGAAAAAAAATAAAATTGCAGATAAGTGCCCAAACCAAAAGAACACAACACTTGGCTGTGTTCAGAAAAGGTCACTTAAGGTGATCTCCAGGGGGTTTGACTGGGTGAGCTTGGAGGGCTCTTCCAACCTTGATGCCTCTATGCAGAACTCACAGCAGGCAAGCAGCTCAGTTTGAACTTTTGGTATGAAATCCTGTGACAAAAGACCTGTGAGCATTTGGATTTCTAAATAGGAGTTTTGAATACGAGGGGGAATTTCTTTGTGTATAAGTTGTTAGCAAAGAGTCACTGCTGCTGTGCTGTAAACATCTTGGTAAGCACGTTCTTAAAAGGCTGTGCAAAAACAGCAGAAGTGGTGGAAGAATTGCAGAAAGACAGAGTACAGATAGTTATGCTTCCTGGACACATGAACAGTCAGTGTACTGGATGTGACTCAGCCCAGGTCTGTCTCTGGAAGAAATGCTTTATTTAAATACTGCTTATTGACAGAAAGCTAAGGTGGCTTGGTAATTATGCTTTCTTTTATCCAGAAGACTAAATTGTTGCTCTGAGACTTTTTTTTTTTAATGTTTCTGGCCCTAGGATGGACCTATAAATTATGCTGCAGGAATTTAGGGTATTTAAATTACCATTTCAAAAACAAATGTCTGCTTTTTCAAGTGCTTTGCAGAATTTATGCAGCTATGAAGATTCGGTGCTTACTAAGTCATTGCTCACAGCTTTTGTTTCCCAACTAATTTTCTGTCTGAACTTGATCCTAATAGATATATTAACTAAGCTAAATATGTCTGTTAATCTGTGAAAACAAGGCAGTTCATCCACTTAAAAAAAACCCAAACCATGAAACATTTACTCATTTTCATCAGGTGCAATGTAAGGAAATGTATTTTGCACCTGACATTGTATAAAGGATGCGTTTTTGGAGATGTAAAAGCTATGTGATTTTTTTAATTGTTTGTTTTTCCTAGAGTGTCTGTGATTTTTTGCATTGTAATCTGTCACATCATCCCGATGGGAGGATGGAGACTGTGTGTCTGAGTGCACATGGTGTGAAACAATATGTGATTTCATCTATTTAACTTTTTTTGTGAAGGCAAGTGCAGTCTAAAGGGGACTGAGTCATTCCTGGCAAAGTCTAAGGGGGAAAATCAAGATTAATTTAAAATGGAAAGCTTGGCAGCACACTGAAGAGAAACAGGAGATGGAAGGGTAACTGAGAAAGCAGGAATTGATACAGTGTAAGCACAGAGCTGAAGGACAGAAAAGATGGCAAGGCAGAGAAAAATATATGGGAAATTAAGGTGATATTTGATATCAGTGGAGGATGTGTTAGGAGCAGGTGTTACCAAAAAAAGCCAGTGCCAAGAGAGATTAATAATCAGAGTAGATAATTTTTATTGCATGGAAGAGATTCTCATAGGACCTGTAAGTATAGCACAAACAACTTCATTACTTCAGAACCATTTCTTAGGGTTCCTAATAGACATTTTTATTTTTAAAAGCCACAGAGAGACTGGATCCTCAGTTGGGTTGGGACCTTCAGGACCATAACGCAGTCTCTTAGCTCAGTAGAACAACTGGTAGTTGCAAATTACCAAGGATCACTGATTGATAAAGAGCCCCCAAGCTTTGGTTTTACCATTTGCATTGCCTGAGTGTGTCTGACTACAAAGGCTGATACGTTAGGGTCAGTTCTAGGTTGGAAGAATATGTTCTGGAGATGGGGAAGCATTCTTCCTCTGTCAGATTCCTCAAAATGTTTCTTGTACTACACTCTTGGGATTCCCTCCATGATCTCTTCTTGTATTGTCTGCTTTAGCCCTCCATTCTCCTGAAGCCTTTGGTTTCTTCTTCTTTGCTCTTTTATTTTAACAGCTTCTTTCTGGCACTTCACCTTGGGTGGGGGACTCGAAGCCTTGTCTTCTGCTTCCCTGCTGGCAAAGCTCCATACTGATCATAGAATCATAGAATCATTCTGGTTGGAAGGGACCTCCAGGGTCATCAAGTCCAACCTTTATCCCATCATATTCCTAACCATCAGACCATGGCCTCAAGTGCCTCATGAACCCATTTTTTTGAACACCCCTAGGGATGGTGACTCCACCACCTCTCTGGGCAGCCCATTCCAGTGCCAGTGATCTTCTGTGCCTTGATGGTTCTCCTCTTTGGTTTCCTTTGGCCATCCAGATTAATTTTTCTCCCTTCTCTTTCTGTATTCCCTTTTTCCACACTCTCTAAATCAATCTTACTTGCTGCCAGCAACTAGTGGGAGAATATTTAAGCCAGATGCCAGCCATTGTGCTCTCACATCTGCTTCCCTGTGCTGCAGTGGCTCCCAGAGCAAGAAGAAATCATCTGGAAGTGAAGCCTTTTAAAAGCCCTCTTGTATCCTCGGAGCATGCTTAGGTGTGAGTGATTGCCATTAGTATGTTGTGCAAATTCAGGAGTGTTGCTTCTAGTCCCAAGACAATTTACTGAGGAAGGCAACTAATCTGTCAGGTTAATTCTGCTTGTGCAGGGGAGCTCACGGTGAAGACGTCGGAGATGTGAAATGAAGGAAAGATAAAGCACAAAAATCGCCTGGGCTGAAAGCAACTTTCTAATAATAATAATAGAAGAGAAAAATAACCAAAATATCATGGGTTTTGGCTCAGGCAGGATGAAAAACAGTGCATTATATCTTCCTGGAATGATCAAATCAAGGAGGCATTTATGTGCCAGGTTTTCATCGCGTTTATTCTGAATTTTAAGTGGTCTGTGATGTTGGCTGACTGCTGTAAAGTGCCTGGGATTGGAAGGCCCTTTAAAAATGGAGAACGTGTAACTTTTCTACTTAGATATGCATGAGACCTGTGCCAAGGAAGCTGATACAGCTATGGAAGTGAACGGGAAGGATGCAGTTTAATTGAGGTGTTATTAAGAGATGCCAGGTAGTTTGAATGTGATGAGCTGCTTGTCCAGATTTTTACCTCATCTAGAGCAAAAAAATTCAAATATTTCTAATCAGCTGATATATGCACAAACTTTCTCATGTGGATTTCTCAAAAATATCAATAGTGTGAAAGCAATGAATATTTCATTAGATCCTAAGATGCCTCAGTCAACAGTAACTAGATTCCTCAAGCCTGTTGTCCAGGAAAGCAGCTTTGGAAAACTTGAGTAAAAGATAAAGATAGCATCACTTAAGAATTCTGTTTGCAAATCTTTCCCTGCTGATGGTGGAAAACCACCACAGTATTTGTGATCTTGTATCTGAGAAGCAGCATTTAAACATATAAATGCTAATTTGTAAAATGTAAATAGGGAAAGTTGTAGACAAGCAGATAATATCTGGCTCATCTGCATTGAACTGGTGCAGTTCAGTATTTTTCCGTGTTTATTTTTCTGCTCATTTGTAGACTGGAGATTGCAGCTGAACAATATGATCAGGAAGGCATTTTAATGCTTTTCAGTACAACTAACTTAGAAACTACCAGTGGGATGGTTTTCCTGCGTTGTCCAGTCCATCCATATTGGTTTATAGGATGTGGCAAGTTTACTGACTATACAAAACTGGAAGGGGTGGCTGATATGCCTCACCATCTGGAGGCACCTCAACAGGCTGGAGAAATGGGCTGGCAGGAATGTCATGCAGTTCAACAAAAAGTGCATAGTCCTGCATCTGGGGAGGAACAACCCCATGCACCAGTTCCCACTGGGGACCAACCATCTGGAAAGCAGCTTTGCAGAAGTGTGGTGGTCACCAAGCTGAACGTGAGCCAGCGACGTGCCCTTGCATTGAAAGTGAACGGTATCATGGGCTACACTAGGAAGAGCGGTGCCAGCAGGTCAAGGGAGGTGATCCTTCCCTTTTAGTCAGCACTGGTGAGACCACACCTGGAGTCCTGTGTCCAGTTCTGGGCTCCCCAGTACAGGAGAGGAATGGACATAACTAGAGAGGGTCCGGCGAAGGACCACAATGATAGTGAAGAGACTGGAGCATCTCTCATCTGAGGAAAGGCTGAAAGAGCTGGGATTGTTCAGCCTGGAGAAGAGGAGGTTCAGGGAGGGTCTCATCAGTGTGTATAAATATTTGATGGAAGTAAAGAAAGCAGAGACAACGGACACCATAGCCAATTTAAGTTGACACTATGGTCCAGATTCAAGTTGATTCCTATTTTTTTATCTCTGATTTCAGACTGCTGGGAAGGCTTGGATTTTTCATTTCCATATTAATTTTTTTCCGTAGTAGAGGAAATAATATAAATTCACAGGGCATCCCTTTGTAGGGTAAGTCTTCACTTGTTTAAAGACTTAGAGTCTTTAGAAATGCTAAGTGTTGTTTATCAAGTACTTTGGTAATCCTGACAGCTCACCAAAGCACCTTAGCTATCTGCAAATATTTCTTCCTTGAACATCTGCTATGACTCCAGAAGCCTACAATGCCAGAGAGGTGCTGTTATATTTGTATAATTCTACATTGTTTCCCCACTTACAGGTGGTGAGGTTTGTAGCTGCTTTGTTAAATCTCACATGAACATGGATTTACGTTCTCTAGGACCTATTCTAGGTGTGACACACCTCTTCGATCATCACTCCCAAAGATCTATAGAATAGAGCTGAAGAGCTCTGTCCCACTTTCAAGTCATGCTATGATAGCTGAGACATTACCAGAATCTGATTGCATCTCCCTTTTTTTTTTTAATCTGTGTTTATGCAGGTCTGCCTCTTCATGCTTAACATTCAGGGGAAACACGCAGGGTTTGGTGGTAGTGGTAGGACAGTGAGAGGACTATATTGTTGTGAACTTGTGCAGTTTTGTTTTGTCTGATGTTTTTTCGAGGATCAAAACTTACTAAACCTGCAGAACCAGACCATGGATGCTCATCAGTTAATAACCATCAGATTACACAGGAGTCTGTTTAAGAAGAGTGACTCAAAGACTGATCGATGCACAGAAATGGAGGAGATTCTTTATTTGTATAAAAGATCTGTAATCCCTCTCAGAGGCAGGAAGAGAGGCCATTTGAGGCTGTTTGCCATTCACAGTGCTGGGAGGGAAACCTAACAGCAGTATTAGCATAATACAGTCCTCTAAAAGTTGCAGCCATGCTTATCAGCAGTCACTGATTACATCAATAAGGCTCTTTTTGGTCTTGGATTAATAAGCTCAAGAGCAAGCTTTCATATTGTGGGGTGGGTGGCAGGTTCAGTATGTGAAGCATCAATTTAATGGATGAAAATTATTCCAGCCTTCACAGCTGGTCTGCTTCACACACTGGTTTGTGGATACTGATTGATGTTTTCATCTTAATGAGGGATCAACTTGCCCGATTTGGGGTTTAGGTTTTGCTTTTTCTGCTCATTTTCACTTTCCCCTTCTAGCTGTGAGAAGCTTGATTTGCATTTGATAGGGGAAAAAATCCTTCCATTGCTTTATAGCATTTGCAGAAAGTAGCATTAACCTCCTAAAGACCATGGACATTGGTGGATTTGGTGGAGGAGATTTTGCCATGTAAAATGAAAATACTTCTCCAAATCTATGGTGGCTTCTGAAACTGTTGGAAAAAAATGTCCATACTTTGAAAATGGACAGAGCAGCGACCCTGGGATGAATACACATTCACCTAGAACAGTACTTTTGCATCTTCAGTGTAGAATGTCCTGCTAGAGCTGTTATGGGGTCTTTGCTTTAAGAAGACTCTCATCAGTTACCTCCACATCATGTTAAATTCTGTAATTAAAGCAAGTGTGAATGCACTTTTGGAAAAAGATTGAAGTTATCCTGCAGGGACAGCACTTCTTTGAGATCTGGGGTCTTTGTTTTAGGGCACTATACTTTGGAGCTTGTCCTAGCAGAGAAACCTGGGGGTGGATGGTCTCCATGATTTATGCACGGGGGTGGATGGTCTCCATGATTTACACACTGACATAAAGGTCCAGTGTGCATCTACAGAGTAGGTACAAGGCCCCAGGAGTGGCAAAACACTTTCCTTGTGCATGTATGGAATGTGCATGATCCATTTTGCTAATTGGCAGCATTAATTGTATTAATTGGCTGGAACAGCAGTAAGGAGGCGGCGTAGTTCTCAGTTATTCTTCTCTTCCCTGGCAGAATGAAGTCATGTTGGTCTTGGTAGTTGCAGATGTGGTACAGTGCATTTTTAAAAGCTGTAGCAATTACTCTGAGCACTCACAGCCATGTTTCATCATTAGTTATCCTCATCACAAGCTTCTCCCTAGTATCTAACTTACTTTCCCTTGCTCCATTTTGTATTCTCCATGTCCACGGAGAAAAATATTATTTCCTTTTCCTTGTATTAGGCCTTTATAGACTGAAAAGTCATTATCTTGTCCTCTCTTGAACATCTTTTCTCTGGACTAAATAACCCCAATTCTTTTGCTATTTCCTAATGAGCTCTATTGTCAAAGCATCCATTTTTTTGGTTCTCTGTTCTTACCAGTGTGTTTCTTGAAATTGCTTGTCACCAGGGAACCGCCGGGGCTGAAATGGAATCTGTCAGTTCAACCTGGTTTCAAAAGAATAAAAATACTTCCTGTGTGCCTGCCCTTGGCACTGGTGAGGCTGCACCTCGAGTGCTGTGCTCATTTCTGGGCCCCTCACTACAAGAAGGACATTGAGGGGCTGGAGGGAGTCCAAAGAAGGGCAGCAAAGCTGGGGAAGGGTCTGGAGAACAAGTCCTGTGAGAAGAGCCTGAGGGAACTGGGGTTGTTCAGCCTGGAGGAGAGGAGGCTGAGGAAGCCCTTATCCCTCTCTACAACTCCCTGAAAAGAGGATGGATGGAGGTGGGTGTCAGTCTCCCAAGTAACAAGCAATAGGACAAGGGGAAATGGCCTCAAGTTGTGCCAGGGGTGGTTTGGATTGGATATTAGGAAAAATCTCTTCACCGAAAGGGTTGTCAGGCCCTGGCACAGGCTGCCCAGGGCAGTGGCTGAGTTACTGGCCCTCCAAGGTATTTAAAAGCCATGTAGATGTGGTGGTTAGTGGTGGACTTGGCAGTGCTCAGTTAACAATTGGACTTGATGATCTTAAAGGTCTTTTCCAGCCAAAACTCTTCTGAGTCTGTAAGTAACCATGTTGTCCAATGCCAGCATGTTATTTAGGAGCTGAAGCCTTTACTGTTGCTCTTTTATTAAGTCTGAAACTCACCAGAAGTCACTTTAATGAGCTCAGCAGAGCACTCTGCTCACATCTGGAGTCTTCCATAAAAGGCATCTCATCCACCACTGCTTGTTATATTGCTTTCTTCTCCCTCCCTCTCTCCATACACGCTCTTCTGGTCACTTGGCTCTGATAAACAGACCTCTGTGGCTGTCTCCCAGTTCTTACTCAAGCCTGCATAGGAAAGCACTGTGTCAAGCACTGGGTGGTTTTGGTATCCCAAAGCAGCAGTGAAATGGGACTGAGATGGCAGCAGGCAGGGAGGTGCCTTAATAGGAAGTGAATATGTATCTTCAACCCATTTTATTGGTGTTCCTTGGATTCAGCCTTGGATGAGAGGGATACAGAGAGGTAGAGCTTTATGTTCTGATGCTAAATCAATGCTATGTGGATTCCTCAACCCAACAGTACAGTACTTCTAGTCCCAGCAAGTTCTCCCAGGTGGTGGTAACGTGGTTGCCTGAACCAGCAGGTACTGCTGCTGCCCTGATGTTCTCATTTGCTTGTGTGCTGAGCTGATGAGTGCAGTGATTGCCTTGCTTGAAGTGTCCTTGTTTGGATTCATGTACATTTAGATCAGCTCAACCTTAATACACTCTTGCTAAAAACCTCTTCCAATACTATACCATGTTTCTCAACTATCAGAATACATTTCAAATGGATGAAAAGCTGAGGAGCAGTAGATAAGTAGTTGGCCATTAATGATATCCTCATGAGGGTGTTTCAGGGGATGTTTTCCCATTGAATAGTCTTACCCTAACTTTTCAATATCTTTTATTAATGAATAATACAGTAATGCATAGTGCTTTCACAGGGTGCAAGATCCAGAAGCTGATGCTGAACAAATTCATGTCACAAATATCTGTCTGAACTAGGTACCACTTAACTGGAAGTCCTCTTTCTGTTCTGGATTAGATGTTGAAGCTTGTGCTGTAGAGGAACTCCCTTTAGATGATTCCCTATAGATAATTCTGTCTGGTCTTGACCCACCTGCTACTTAAAACTCTAAAAGTTCAGCAAGAATTTTTGACACATATTTATAGATGCAAATCAGGCAGTTTATATGTAACTGGGCCAAGATAGAGGTTTTAGTTATCTTCAGGGGTTTTTTTTGCTCAGTTGCCGTAGACTCCACCTGTATCATACCTCTTATTTATACTGCACCTTCCTGTTTTGACTTGGTCCTTTATTCAAGGTCAGAGTGTTACCTGAATTTTACTGCTAAATTCTGCATATTTTCTCAGAGACCATCTCTTGTCAGTATGTTTGCTAAAAGTCATTTCAGCCATATTGCCCCTATTGCTTCACAATTCTATCAAATCCTATTCTGAGGTATCCTCTTTTTCACTTTAGACATGCCCTACCTACAATTCATGTAGAGTACTTCTGTAAAAGTTCTTTTTCTTGGCTCATTGCTTTCAGATCCACCTTCATCTCTCTGTACTCCACTGCATCAAATACAATTAGATGTCATCTTTAATATTCTTCTCTGGTTTATTTCATGTCTCACTAGTTATCTCCTCAAATATTAAGATATTGATCTTTTCCTACCTCCATACCAAAAATGAGGATGTTCTTGAATGCTTATTTACAGCTACATTTCAGCTTGCTCCTCCAGCAAGCATCTCTTCTGTTTTCCTCCTGTAAACTTTACAGAAGGGAGAAATGCTTTTTATAAATCCAACAGAGCTGTCTTGTAGTCCTTCTAAAGCTCTTATTTCTCTTGATTGCACAGGATTGCTCAAGTAGCTGATGATAATGTTTCTATAGCCTGTTGCATAAGTTGTTTTGAGGCATGGTAGCTCTTTTTGTTGCAGGTTTATGCAGTGCTTCAAACTGGTGAATAATGTTATCTCCAAATTAAGAAGATACTTCTGCAGATATGTAGTGAATACTGACAATGGCTCAAATAAAATGTACTGTAGTAGCTACCTGTAGGCAGTTTTTACCTCCTGGAGATCTGCAAGCCTTCTTGGAAAAGATGCTTCCTATAGGCTTAGAAGGAACTTCCTCCCAGTTGCTCATTTAACTAATAAACATTAGGCTCTGAATAAGGCTACTACAGGTTGATGTTCCAAAAGTAAGTAGGAACAACACTAGAAATGTGATTTTGTCCTGTCTATAATTTCTATGAGAAGCCTGTAGTTATTTTTCTTATGCATTATCAATGGAGGAAAATCTACAGGAAGCTGTGTATATGGTTCACACAGAATAAAAGAATGTATGTCTTTATATGTATGTCTTTAAAAAGAGATTGGATGTTTGTAGAAGTTAAAATACTTATGGAGGGGGTGGGGGAGTTGTCTCTTGATTTTTAGCTACAAAATACAAAGTCTGGTTTAAAGACTGCTTTTGAAAGTACTTGAAATTCCTGGCATCGGTAGAGCAAGATGGGAAGAGAATTGATGTTCTTCTTTAATAGGAACCTCAGCATTATTGCTGGAGGGCATGGAAGGAAAGAAATGACAAGTTTTATTTTCATGTTCAAATCTTAATGAAATTTATAAAGCAAACAGGTGAAAAATAAATGATAAGTTAATACCTTTTTTGCAATGTAAAGCTTTTCTAATGCAAAGAGGTGGATGGGTCAAGGAAATTTCAGTCTTTATAGTTCTTGGAGATAAGTCAGACTTTGTAACTGTTTGCAATTGATCCTACTCTCTTAGGTTTTCAAGATTAAAGCAGTGCAACTGGCAGGAAAGCTTCTTCCAGCCTTCAACACACCTACAGGTATACCATGGGCAATGGTGAATCTGAAAAGGTAATGCATTTTCTTTTGTGGGAAAGTGTGGTCTTGCTCCTCCCTCCCAATTAAAATTAATAATGGCATGTGTCAGTTTTCCTTAGCAGTGGAACTGTAGAAGATGCAGACAAATTGGCATTCCTGGCACTTCAGAATAATTTTAATAGAGTTCAGAGTATTCTACCTCATTAACTGCAATAAATTGTGACCATGATTTTCTTTCCTCGATTCCGCAGTAAGAATTCAATGTGCCATTGGAATGTGCCCAGGTTATGCCATGTGTTGCCCTAGAACTTCATCATCACTTCTTTAGTCATTAAAGGAGGTTGTTTGGAGGCTGTGGTTGAACTGAATGGGTTTTATGTACTGTTACCTTCAGAAGACTCATGATGTGTGAGAAGGTGATGGGACTCTGAAGATACTAACTCATCCCACAGTTCAACTTGAGTATAAAAACTGATGTGCTGAGGTCCACTGCTGTCCGTGGAAGTGGAGAGGCTTCTTTAGATGGGTGTTCAGTCAGATACTAAGCTTAGATGATCTGCACTGTGTTGTGGAAGAGAATTACCTTGTCTAATTTATCTCGTGTTTCTTGTTCAATGCTGGGATTTCCCTTGGATTTGGAGAGAGCATTTTTGATGCAAGGCGTTTTTAAAATCTTTATTATGTTCTATTTTATGTTTTATTATGGAAATAGCAGGGAGTTTTTGAGTTGTTTTAAATTGCTTTTCTTTCAGGAGAGAGATTTGTTGTGCATTGTGAGGCTGTGGAGAGGTTTAGGACTGCTATGAGAGCATTAGCCTTGTGTGCTTTTTGGTGATCAGGGAACGATCCTCACTTTGCTGTCACTCCTTGGCTGAAGACCATGGAGCTGTGGTTTGCCCTTCTGCTGGCACAGGGGCCTCACCACCCTTGCCCAGTTTTCTCTGCTTTGTCTGTGCTGCACTTTGAGGCCATTTATTGGCATTTATTGGCCCTCTGTACAGTTAATATCGTTGGGTTAAATTTTCCCACATGCTTTCTGCATGGCATTGTGGTCTGCTCACTCTTGTGTTCTTCCTGCAGTTTCACAGGGCTTGGAATTCCTCTGTGCATGAGTTGGTTTTTATTTTTGCTTTGTTTAGCCCAAGCCTGCACTGTGATCCCAGTCTGTCTGAGTGGTCCAGGTGATCCCAGTCTGTCTGAGTGGTCCAGGTGGCCGTGCTCCTCAGGCAGCACATGCCTTTGGTTCCCTGGCTCAAGCAATGTAGACAATGAGGTTTAAGAAGCTGCAAACAGTAGGTGCATGGATGCTTAGAAGTAAAACTCAGAGGTCAATTGCATAGGTCAGGGATCAGAGCAGTCAGGGAGGAGGATTTGCAGTAGGTGGAGGGGAAAGGATTGGAGCACCAGAGATTTCCTGTGTGCTGCTGTTGTTTGTGATTCACTGTGTCACCAGCAGGTTCTGTACATTACTGAGAGGCCATCACAGCAGTGCTGGCATGCCAAGGGGCAGTGACAGTGGCAGGTACATTATGGGAACACCCATCGTGGGGCTGACCTGCAGTAAAAGGCAAGACCTGAAAGAAGCATTTGGAAAATTATCGACTTGTGTTTCATCAGCTTTAGTGTTCATAATGAAACAGTTAATTTTCTCTTCTTGTGAGAGCTGTACCAAAAAAACCCTGAGACAAGCTATGATTTTGTCTCTCTCTGCTCTGTCAGCAGTGGTTGCTGTGTTTTAAAAGGTGGTGTTCTGTCTCAGGTCAGAGCTACAAATACTGCTCCAGAACTAATGTTTTTCCTTTACATTTTCTATTTCTAATTTAGAAAATAAGCAAGAAGACATTCCTAGTTTATTGTAGCCTTACTGATAGCTGAAATCTTAGAAGAGAAGCAGTAGACCTAATCTCCAGGAAAATGAGGTTAACTACAGAAATTAAAAGACCTTTTCCTGGAAAGTGGTGAAAACTCCTGAGTTAGATGAAACCAGGGGTAATTTAGGAGTTAGGACTTAGGAAGACGGCATCTCTGAGAGTGCAGAAGGTGTGTGGTCTGTGATGCTTTCTGGTGATTGTTCATCAGCCTGAGGATCTCATCCTATACACAGCATATGTAAATAGGGGTAGGACCCACTCCCCTCCTGCTCAGTTGTCTCATACTGACTTGAAGCACACAAGTGAAGGGAAGGCAGCAATTGTCTGGCAGAATAAGGAAGCGAACGCTGCCACCTCTGGAAGTCTCCTGATAATTATTTTAGTTCTTAGAAACATGCAGTGGATCAACAAGAATTGAGATTTGGCTCAGTGTAAGGACATTATATTTCTGGGACATCAAGATACTGTTTCTTTCAATCACAGGGCTTTTTGTTGGGGAATTGTGGTATCCTTTTTCTAAAACACCCAGCCCATGACCCAACTGATCAATCAAACCACAACCCCTGAAATCTTGAGTACAGGTTAATATT
Organism: Aegotheles bennettii; assembly: GCA_013398125.1. Lineage (NCBI taxonomy): Eukaryota > Metazoa > Chordata > Aves > Caprimulgiformes > Aegothelidae > Aegotheles > Aegotheles bennettii. The sequence continues at coordinate 317,961 of VZRW01004111.1, read as the reverse complement.
CTGCTGCTATTTAATTTGCTGTGGTGGTTGTTACTAGTGCTGTGCACCTTCATTCTCATTTATTTACTTATTTTTGTTCTTTTCTCCCTTTTTCATGCATATTTGTTGGAATTCAGTGGTGTGGGTCGGAACTGGGGCTGGGCTTCTGCTGGCAGCAGCATCCTGGCTGAGTTTGGTACCCTGCACATGGAATTTGTCCACCTCAGCTATTTGACAGGGGACCCCGTATACTACAACAAGGTGGGTCTGAAACTCATTTTTTTTATCATACAAATGTCTTTTCTACTGTTTCATCATAAATTGTATTAAAGGGGAAGTACTTTCCATGTTGCATTCTATTTGCATTCTTGGTAGCAGGTAAATTTTGTCATACCTGTATTTCTGTTACCAAATTGGTGACTTTTTCAAGTAGAAACTTATGCCAACACAAATTTTCTTACTTGCATACATTTAATTAAAAAGCATACATTTAAAAATCATTACTTTTAAACATGTTTATGTGAACAGTCCTTTAAAAGCAAAAACATACTAATCTGCAGGAAGCCCTCAAGAAAGCTTCTGGGTTCGGATTAAGAAAGTTTACTACTGAAAAAGAAAAAAAGATGAGATTTAACTGTGTGCAGAGAGCAGATGAAAATTGTTAGTGGTGATCCTGATTCTCCATTTAATTTAGGTCATGCATATTCGGAAGTTACTTCAAAAAATGGATCGTCCTAATGGACTTTATCCAAATTATTTGAATCCAAGAACAGGCCGGTGGGGTCAGCGTGAGTATCCTTATTTTATTCATTCCTAATTAAAGCTCTACTTCTTATTTTGTTGCTGGGCTGGAGATTAGAAAAGATATTCTGTAGGGCATGAACAGCATTGCTTCAAAAAATGCAACATAGAGGGATGGTTTAGACTTGAGATCTCCTGAAACCAATTCTTGGACTCTCTGAAGTCGGGCAGCTCCATTTTGATGGTACTTTCTGCAAGCAGCCTCCTCCCAAAACTGATGCCTCGTTTTAATGATGCCTCATTTTAATTTTGTTCCTGGTTTTGTTCTGCAAACCATCTGGTAAGTGGATACTCATAAAGTAATGTAGAAGTAATGCATTTTTAGTTCAATTTGAGCTCCATCACCTGGTGTTAGGGACTGACATTTACAGACATCATTCTGTTTGGTGGCGTGATGAACCTCCCTGGAGGTCCTGCTGTTATCAATGTGTCTCCCATTCAAAAAAAAAAAGGCTTTAGAATGCAAAGAAGAAAATGCTTCAGTTCCTGACAATGTAAGTGGAGGGGTAAAACACAAAGACAGGGACACAAATAGAACTCCTCTTCTTGAAGTGGCTCTTCCAGGAAAAGCTGAGTGGTTTGCTGCTTTCATAGTGGGTGTAATAAAAGAGAATTCTTTTTCTTCAAGGTTTCTGTTCCCATTTCTTTTGTGAATACAACTTTATTTAGGAAAAACAAGCCAGATGATCTATTTCTGTCCTGTTTGACATCAGTGACAGGTTTCGGGGATTTCAGTGGTTGGCTGTAAATACCCAGCAGAACATGTTCTGGCTTCAAAACTGAGAATTTGCTTCTGACTTCGGGTCTGGTCTGTGAGGGAAATGAACGTAGCTGTCCTGTGAAGAGTTCTCTGATCTGATAATCTGATCATTAAGGCCAAAATTTTCTCCAAAGCATCAAATATCTTTAAGTAAACAGTGACACTTTCTGAGTCTGACACATAGATGGGTGAGAAAAATTCTTCAGACAAAATTAGGTCTAACAATGCATTCAGAAAAAAATGAGCACATACAAATATTCACCTTCAAAGACAAAATATTCAAAGACAATTTTACATTGTTGTTCTGAAATAATTTTTTCTATTGCTTTTTTGTGTTCCTAACCAATTGCTTCTGCTCCTTTTATCAGAAGTAGTCCAAGGTGGCATGGCACCAGAATTCTTTAGGGGCTTTTTTTGTCAGGTGTAATAATAATGTTCAGAATTAGCAGCTCTTGGGAAGAAAATAATCCTGGTCACTGAGAATAAGCATACAGTGAAAATTTTAACTTTGCAGAAGTCGGGACATCAAAACACAATATTTAAATGAATTTTGAAAGGTAATATGTTGGACTAAAGTTGAAGATTATAGACTGAGACTGAAGTTATTAGGATAAAAAGAAATGTAACTTTATAGAGCCTTTAATTTTTCTGTGCTGCTCATTAGCCACCAATTTATTTTCTGGAATTTGGTGGCCAGGGTTTTGGGTTTTTTTATTGTTTGTGGGTTTTTTTGCTTGTTTCTGGGCTTTTTTTTTTTTTTAACAAATAAGGTTCAAAATGCAGATACAGATATCCTGGTAGTGTTTCTAGGATACCTCCAATGCAACGAGCATTTGTAAACCTGTCTTGAACAGTTTTGTGGGGACAAGAGAGCAAGAATCCCTAATTCTGTTTTTCCTGCCATAAATTGGGATGAAACCATGAGAAACTCTGGTGCATCCTTGATAAGTTGCTCTTCATGGAATCTATTTCAGAAATGTAAGAAGTTACAGTAAAGGTGCACTGAAACACTGGATGTATGAGCTGGAACAGTGGAGGCTTAGACAGGAATTTTTCATCTAATCCTCCTGCAGAGATCGTGTCCTGCATCACAACGGTCTTAAGTAATGGTGGTGCCTTCAAGCACTGCATCTCTCTTCACTAGAGGACTTGTGTCAGAGTCCATGGTACTGGTACTGACTTGAGTCACGTTGTTGGTATTAAGGGCAGACAAGGCTTTTCTGTCCTCCTCAGAAGGTGATTTCAAAGAGCATTGTGTCTGGCTTGTTGTATATTTTGGTACTAGAAAGACTGAGACAATGGAAGGAGCATCATAGCATGGCTTCTCCTCTTCCAGCTTCCGGAAGAGATGCCCTTTTCATCTCTGCTGTGACCTTTAGCTTGATGCATCTTATCTGGTGCAAAGCTTTCTCCAGGTAGTTTCTAAGAATTATTTCAGAACTCTTTATTTGCCTGGATACTGTAACTCTTGACTCTGACCTTTCTGGGTTTTCTTTGTTTTCTTTTTTTAACAATTTTTTTCCCCTCTTCAGACTCTTTTTGGCTCAATTCTAGTTAGATTTTCTGTTAGCCTGTACAGTCTTCCAACTAAGTCATGAGGCGTGTGATATAAATAAAATAAATCTCCATAAATACATACAGAAATACACTGTTGAAGAAATACAGGATTTAGCTACAATACAGCATCATTCTAGTGGGGGGTTTATTTTCTGTTTCTATGCCTGCCATTCTAGTGGTGGGTATCTTTATGCAAAGTAATAAAAATATCAGTGATGTGCACATAGCAGTCAGACTAATTAAAGTGATTCCTACCAGTTGATTATCCAGAGAGTATTAAATGAAATATTAGGTCGAGTTTTCTCAGCAGTTGTGTTTCGTCTTTACCTTTTAATTAATTTTTAAAAGAAAAAAATAGATATTATTTTAATAGAATAAAAAAGATACATTTATGTGTTGTTTTTCTGTTTAATTTTGTTCTAATGCTGTGATGGGTGAACTTGAATACTTACAGACAATTGCAAGACAGGTTTGTGGAAGAATGGAGAAGTCTCAAACGTTCTCTGTGGCTTTGGTGTGGCCCCATAGGACTGCAAACTGGATGTGTCTCTACTTCCACACGAATTTTTTGGAAAATTCTTGATACCTTCTACCTTGACAGAGTATTTTGATACCTTCTCAGGGGTATTTGCACGAGGACCCTAGGCACATCCTCCTTTTGTGTTTTTAACAAAAAAAGAAACCCCACAAGGATTAAATCTGCTTTTTGACTTGCAATCCCAAGTGTTAAATGTTAGTGTGCTTTTGGAATACCCCATTTGGAAACCTTCCCTTCCTTTTGCCTCTTTGCTCCGGAGTCGTGTGCAGTTGTTTGTGCTGCTATGTAAGGAAATTTCTAGCACATGTAAGGTCTCCCAACATACTGCCTTTCTTTTTTTAAATCCCAGATTTTGCAGAATCTAAATGTCAAGTTGTCCATCAGAACTGGATATAATTCACAAACAGGAAGCTCATATCTCAGCTGCTGGTGTTGGGAAGTTAGAGTATTAAAATGAAGTGTTAGGTCTTACGGAAGAGGATAGAGATACTTATTTGTTTGCAGAGTGATTAAGCCAGATGATTTTTACCTACTCTCATTTTCTCGTAAGTTTAATTCACTCATACTCACAGGTACCGTGACATGTCCAAATTGTCTGGAAAAAGGGATACAGATATCCAGTCCTCTCCACGTATCTAGGGTTCTTGAATGAGAGTGGTGAGCCAGCTTTTGGACAGATCTTTCAGGCCTTTTAGGGATCAATTATGGGTTTTTGCTATACTTCAAAATATTTCTGTCTTTGGCCCCCATAGATCTCGGGCTGTGTTGCTGTGTCTTGTCTGGTTTTCCTCATCTAAATGTATGCTTAAAATATATCTGTGGTCTGTTCTCTTCTTGGGTTAGGGAAATGGTGTAGGTAACAGGCTGCAACCTTGTCACCATCCTTCTGATGTTAGGATGCAGGATCTGAGGAGTCAGTTTTGCTGTGGTTTGATTTATCAATGTGCCAGCGTTTTAGTCTTGATATAAACAGCAAGTTCTGCTGGGGAATGATGTTCTGGGGACAGTGCCCTGTGACACACAGACTGTCCTTTCTGCTCGTTGTTCTGCTGCTTCTGCTGGTGCTTACAAAGATGTGTCTTTATGCAAACTAATCAAAGTTTCGATTACAAATACTAAAAAGGCATAATCAGTAAAGTAACTTAGCAGTTAATTAGCAATTAGGGTTTCATCAAGAAGGACGTGACCATAGGGACCTGGGGGTGCTGGGTGACAGCAGCTGGGCATGAGCCAGCAGTGTGCCCAGGTGGCCAAGAAGGCCAATGGCATCTTGGCCTGCATCAAGCACAGTGTGGGCAGCAGGAGCAGGGCAGGGATTGTCCCACTGTGCTGGGCACCGGTGAGGCTGCACCTCGAGTGCTGGGGTCAGTGCTGGGCCCCTCACTGCAAAAAAGCCATCGAGGGGCTGAAGATTCAGGTTGGACATCAGGGACAATTCCTTCCCTGTGAGGGTGATTGGGGGTGGGAATGGCTTTGCCCAGGGGGGTGGTGGAGTCCCCGTCCCTGGAGGTGTTCAAGAGGCGTCTGGATGTGGTGCTGGGTGCTGTGGGTGAGTGGGGATGGAGGTGGGGGTTGGACTGGGTGAGCTTGAAGGGCTCTTCCAACCTCCATGATTCTGTGATTCTATGAATGCCATAAAACCCAGTTCTGAAAACTGCTGAGTGGTCACTGCCAGGTCTCCATGTTTTCCAGTGGAAATGCTTCCCAGTGCAGCTGTACAGCACGGGCCCCTTCCTGCTGGGTAGCAGGAGGTTCGTCATGCCCCGGATGAGGAACATGAAGGCAGGTGTAGGCTGAGTGTGTTTAAGCTTGTCATGTGCAGGTGTTATTACAGCACAATTCGACAGACAGCTTTTTAATGGGTTCAGCTCAGGATTTGTCAGCTCATGGGGCTTTGCTGGAAGGCACAGCTACAATGCCCACAGGAATGTTGACAGGTTCAATTTTTACTTATGGACTAAAGTGATGGTCCAGTAGGAACAAGTGATTTACAGTGCTTCCACCTGGGGATTTCGGTTGCTGTAAGACTGAAAGGAAAACAGCAGGAGCATATTCCAACCTCTCACATTAACCTGCAGTTAACTCAGTTGGCTTCTCGTTTCACCTGAGGAGTGGTTGGTTTCATGGAAGCATCAGAACATTGAATTTACAGTATTTTCAACAGTAGTGACAGTGCTTTCTAGAGACATCTGGTAAGCAGATATAATGGCTAGAATTTTGATTAAAAGCAAGAGATTTCAGGATTATAGAAGTTAATCTGAAGTTAAATGAAAACGTGTTATGGTTTGAGGTGGGCACAGACTAATTTTATAGTATTGATATGAGGACCCAGAGAGAGGGTGATGTTTAGGACCCCGAGGGATCCAGGGGGGGTCTGTGAGAACAGAGAGGGGTTCATATTCCCTCCCATCTCCTGCCATGCCCTATAAAAGCCAAGAGGACAGGATGTCCAGCCCTCCCTGCTCCCTTCTTCCTTGCTGCTTCGCTGCCCTTGGAGGTCTCGGAGGGAGCTCCTGCTCTCTTGTCATCAGCTCACCATGTGCTCTGCAGGATCCGACTCCATCGGGTGCTGGGAAGAGCCCTGGCTCCTTTTCCCAAGTCAGTTCTGGCACGAGGAGACTTTTGGAGATGTAAATCACTGACCACTGAGAGCAGGTTTTGTATATATTTGTATGATTTTTCATTATCCCACGTGTCCCATGTCTCCCTTCCCTCTTCTATTAAACCTGTTCTCGTTTTACCTTCCAACCTTTAAGTCTCTCTTCCTTATTCCCCTTTTATCTTCCCCCAGGAGGGTGGAGGGGAGTAATAGAGAGCAAATTCTGTTCTCTGGGTTTTGGTTTGCCCAGACCACTAAACTGTTGAGAAAATGTAATTCCAGTTTGCATTTGCAAACAGGTTAGATGAGAACACAGCTAGAACAGCAATAACAACAAAAATGTCAATCTGCATGTTCTTTCCACACCAGGACATGCCACACGTGTTGGCACATTTCTGTAAGCTGAGCATTCTTCCTTTCTACTTTGCAGTACCAAGAAGGAATTAGTGCATTTCATCTGGTTCCAGCATCTCTTGCAAGTTTCTCTGGGTTTGAAGGGGAACTCAAATCACTCTGGCTTCATAATGGAGTTACCTGGGTTGGTTCTGTAAGAAAGTTGTGTCAGTTTAACTAAAATTGTTTGTTTTAGATGATATATGGCTTCCATATGCAAGAAAAGCACCAGAGATACCTGTTCTATGTTACCTCTGTGATACCTCTTGTGTGTTTACTACACCTTAGTGATATGTGAACACATTAACAAGTTGCTGTGAAGCTGCTACGTGAAGTTACGGGGCGTGAGCTGAGCGTTGCTATTAGGGATGGAACAGCAGATCCTGGAACTGCCATTGCTGAACACTGATGTGATGAACACTCCGACTGCAGTCTGTCCTGCTGTTCATGTCTCCTCACGAAAAACAAGCCCCTTCAGTCAGCCTGAGTTAAAAGCCCAGTGAGGGTCACTCTGGTACAAAGACTCACCAACCACGTGATACCAGTCCCTTACGTGTATTTAATGCACTGAATTTAGATGCTGTACAAAGTGATGACTGTCCTTTAAAGCCAAATAAGAGTCCTGCAGGTATTTAGGCTGCCTTGTTACACACACTACCTTCAGCACCTCTAGGTGATATTCCTACAGTTCCCTGACTGTGTCACTACAGAGTAGGCAGAGGTACAACCAAGGTGGCTCTAGGGGAGAAATCTATATCCTCTCTTTCCCAGTTGTTTGTGGAGCAGCCTTTGAATAAACCAAAGCAAATGCCTTTGTGGATGTGCATGTTTCAGTTTCTTTGGGTGGTCTTTCATGTTCAACAAAAAATGCTTAAATTAAACAAAACTGAGCACTTTTAATTTTTGAATCCTATTTAGGGAAGGCTTCAGTGGATTTAATTGAATTAGATTTGCACTTCTGTTGAAATGGTGCCGTTTTCACGTGTAGGAGAAGCAATAAAACCAATTTTAAATTAGTCATTAAATCAGTGCCAATATTGGGTGCAAATATTCCTAAGTTTTTATGCCTATCTGTACAACTGGTTTAAGTCTGAGGATCTTGGGCTGAGCTACGTAATTAACTGCTTCATTTAAACTCCTGCAGGTAACAGACAAACCATGAGGAATACACCCTGTCTATTTTAATTTGTGATAGGACATTGTATCAAATACATAGCACCATCTGTCTGTATTTATTTGTCAGTATTTAAAGGGAAATTGAAAATAAATTTGATCTAAATGTTTGTAATGCATTTTGTTAGGGATGTTAAGAAAGACACTGCATCCAGTAGACTCCAAGACCTAGGGATTTGTCCTTCCCCAGCTATTGAAGCCCTGCCAGGTACAAGTCTTTCCATCCCAGTCTGATGGATGTGGCTGCTGCTGCTCCCATTTTGGTTGGAAAAGACCTTTGGTATCAAGTCCAATCATTAACCTAGCACTACCAATTCCACCACTAAACCATGTTCCTAAGCACTATGTCTACATGTCTTTGAAACACCTCCAGGGATGGTGTGGGATGCCCAGTTCCCTGGATAGCCTGTTCCAGTGCTTGATAACCCTTTCAGTGAAGAAGTTTTTCCTAACATCCAATCTAAACAGGCCCTTTTAACCCACCTCCTCCCCATTTTTCCCTTGCTCATTCCTCCCCAGTCCTCCCTGATCCTTCCCTTTAGCCCTAAATAGCCCATAATAAGTTTTCTCTAAAGCCACAGGCCCTTTCTGCTGTCCTATAAATACATTTTGCATAGTCTTGCAAGTCCCCTGGATACCTTATAATGCTCCCAACAATTGTATTTCCCTCTTATCAGTGCCGAAGTTCAGGTTGGCTCTCTGAGGCTGTGGCTGAGTAGTTCCTTTAATAGCCCGTCAATCAGTAGCTGAAGAGTTCTGCTCTGTGTTACTGAGTGTTATAACCTGCTTATTATTGTCTGTGTGTTTAATTTACCAATTTCCTTGTCATTTGTTATTTCTTTTTTACCGAATAGTCCTTACCTGGATAACTGATGAAGGAGGAGCTCTCACATTCTGCACATCCCCATGCATGTGAATGTTAATACTGAGAAGAGTCAGCATGTCAGCTGAAGGAGATTGTCCTGGCAGCCTGAGCTCTAGCTAATACATGGGAAGAGTGACTCTCCTGAATGCAAACTTTCAAAGGTGCAGCAGAGATTGATAAATAAATCACTGTTTGAATGTCTGTTTTCAGGACATTCACTTTTAAAATCAAGCAAAAAAACCCTTTCTCTTAGGCTTTGCATCCACCTCTGTAAGATTAAAACCCCTGCAGATGGCAGGGTGAGGTGAATCATACTGAAGAATGAAGTGGTTTTTCAAATAAAGAAATATTACAGATAAATATTTCAGATAAAAATACAACTGTAACATAAATTAAGAGGTTGATAGTCTAGTTATGGGTAGTGAGAAAGATGCTAGAGTTGGAAAATCCCTGCCATCTGAAGCTGCTGGTGTTCTCTGTTAACTAGGAAGGTACATTGTTTTACTAGATGCCTTGTTTAGCAGAAGTAACCTCTTAAATAATATCTGTTAATGCCCCAACGTGCTCCAGACAACACCTAAGAAACCAGCAATGCCAAGGGTTGTGAAAAATCAAATTGTGAAATGTAATGTCAAGTCCTGGCAAAACATCCCTAACCTCAAAGGAAGTGAAGGGAATTGTGTCCCGTAGACCTGTATTTTCCAAGAAGTATTTTACAGAACTTTTCAGATAATTATTCTCAGTTGGGATTTGTGGGCAATGCTTTAATTCTTGGGGTTTGTTTTGGGTTTTTTTCTCCTTTGGCTTAAGGAAAATATTTTCTCTCTCTTGAACAGAAATGGTGCAGGATTAAAATAATTCATTTTATTTCTTATAAAAATGCTGTGTTCAGTTCTGGGCCCCTCACTTCAAAAAAGCCATCGAGGGGCTGGGGGTGTCCAGACAAGGGAACAGAGCTGGGGAAGGGCCTGGAGCACCCTGTGAGGGTGATTGGGGGTGGGAATGGGTTGCCCAGGGAGGTGGTGGAGTCCCCGTCCCTGGAGGTGTTCAAGAGGTGTCTGGATGTGGCGCTGGGTGCTGTGGGTGAGTGGGGATGGAGGTGGGGGTTGGACTGGGTGAGCTTGGAGGGCTCTTCCACCCTCCATGATTCTGTGATTCTAAGTAGTTCCCTACCTGACTTTGTCTTTGCACGTTTATTTGATTTAGAAAGTAGATTTCTTTATGTTTTGTGGCTGTAACAGCAGTTACAGAACTGGAGGTATGTGATCTGTGTGATAGTTTGGGGATTGATGCAGGCACTTATTGTGCTGGGGTTCTTCATTTCAAATCTGCTTTCAGTTGAGAACATTATGAACAAATGGAAACACAAGATGATTTCTAGGCTCTCAGCAGTGGGCATGCATGCATCAGTTGCAGATGAGGACGGGGGTGGTTCTCTGCTGTTTAATTTTCTCTGCTGTCTTGGTGGATGTCCTTAATTTTTCTCTCCAAAATATTCTGTCTTGTTCCCTATTTAGGAACACGCATGTGTTTTGAATATCAAATAATCTGTGTAATCCCTGATGGGGAATTCCTCTTGCCCTTTTGTTTTACAACCATGTACCAATGTAATTAACTGCGTTCCAGGAAAAGGCTGCATTCAAATTTGGTTATTGGTTAGAAGGCAAGGCAAGTTAATCTGTTAGAACTTCATTTTAGTGGAATACAGCAGAGCTGTGCATTACAGGGAATATGCTTTTAGAAGTCTCCAAGGTTAAGGTGTTTTGCTGCTCTGCTGAGTAACGTGCTGGAAAAGCTAAACAAATAAAATCTTTGTTTAGTGTGTTAAAGATTCTGGTGTTATTGGAAGGTTAAACACGAATATGAATTATGTATTTGAAAGGGAGTGCCTATAAATAATTCCTAAAGCTCGGATTTGGGTATGGTGTAGCTGGGTTTTGGAAGTGCTTGCATACATTGCTGTGGAAAGAGGGGAATATTTCATTTTGCTGTACCACCAGACTGTACTTTTAGAGCATGATTTTGGTGGGGACTGCATCAGTATCTAGAATTTGAAATCTCTCCTGCAAAAGCTTTAACATTTATTTTCCTGACTGTAAATTAATCTGAATTAACAGAGTCCAGCATGTAATTAGAGATTAATTGTTGGCTTTTGAAGAGAGCTAACTTAAAATGGTTGGGGACTAAAAAGGTATCCTTTGACATGTGCTCAGTGAGGTTTTAAAGTTTGAGCTCCTGTGGCATCTCGTTAGTTCTTTAATTGTTGACTTTTGCACTCGGGTCTCTGTATATCTAAGCTGTATTTTTGACTTACTCATTTCCTATCAAAGGGAAGCCTATCAAAGTCCAATTACAGCCTTATTACAGCCATATTACAGTTACATGGTTTTAGTTTATTCCTTCTATATCACTTATTTGTTGGAGGCTGTGCACCAAGCTGTTCATATGAATGTACTTTAGATAGATTTCCCTAATAGATTTCAGAGGATGTGAGGTGCTCCATTTCTTTTCATTTGGTCTTTAGTATGTGAGACTTCATGTTCTGATTTATGTGTGGAGATGTCCCTTCTGGTGGTCACATCAGAAATGTTTCCAGTTTGGTGACATCAATGGGAGAGGTGCTGTAGTTTTGTTAGGTGGATGTTGAATGTATTGTCCTGGTGGGTTCATTTAATCGTGAAGTTCCACTGGGAGCTGGACTGTCCTGTAGCAGTAGAGTAAAATACCATTTGCTCTGGAGATCTGTGTGAAGACACAGCTGATCTTTGAATGCAGGTCACACAGTAGCACTTTTTTGGTCTATATGGTTAAAAGTGAGGGGGAGGGATGGTGATGAATTCAGCCCAAATGTAGGGTGTGGTAGCTCAGTCTCAGTCGTAGAGCATGAGCTGAGTGAGTCTTCAATCAGCAAAACTTCCCAGCACCTACAGAGTGACCAAAACATCAGCTCTCTGTGTGTGCAATTTCAGGCATAAGAAGAAAAATAAGAGCTATATAGACACACATCTAGGAGAAGGATACTTGCAGAGCACCCTGGGTTTGTATTGCATGTGGTGTAATCTATAAGTACCTCAAAACCAAGGATTGTCTTTCATTGCTCCTTTGAATCTCTTTTGACTGTCAGCATTCATGTTCTGTATATACACACCCATCCATAGTTGGGTATGTAAACTGCTACAGTCTTGGTACGACTTGAAGGGAGAGGGCAAAGCTTGCTGACAGTGGTTTTGCCAGCTAATTTTGCATAGCTGAATGTTGGGCTAGATATAATCTAACAAAGGTTTTCTCTCTCCTGTTTGCTTGTTTTTCATCTGTCAGAGGAGATTAAGATGGTATAGGAAGACTAAGGTGAATAAACTAAAGGTTGTAACAATGTTAAAAGCTTGTCAGTCCTCCTCAGTAGGAACTCTTACCCAAAAGGGACTCTGAGCTGTGGGCATCTACCTGTACCTGATTTCCCAGCAATCCACTGCAGGTTCTGTCGGGGTAGTTAAAGCTGTTAGCACAGGTGGGATTTACACCCACTCCAGACCTGGCAGAGGCAGGTCCACTTCGTTCGGTGACTCTGTGAGTGTAATAATCTGGAAAAGACAACTTTGGGTGATAAAAGGCCACTTGTCTTTGCAGTAAAAGCCCCAGTATAGAGGTCTAATGTGTTTTTAATTTTCACGTGTGGACTTGACCGTTTTTAGTTGACCAGTCTTTAATTCGTGAATGTGTCTTCTGAGATGTGACCTGAATCTTTCCAGAATTATAAATAATAGCTGGAGTGTTTTGAAGTTGGGGGAAGTTTGGATACAAAAAGGAAAATATTTGTTCCAGCTGTGAATTTCTGGGTGTGAAAGCAGAGCCTGTTGTAAGATACCAAATTGGGATAGCCCTTTAACATTACAGAATTGTAAACTATGTTCAATTTGAAGATGCATTTTGGCTCTAACAGCATGAGTTATTTAAATATATGTATTAGCTGTGCTAGTTGTACTTGCTGGTCTGTTTTAAATGATTTCTGTTGTCTCTGCACACACTTGAATTGTGCAAGTTTGCAAATTATAATATTCAGTTTGAGAAACACTGCAGTCCTAGGCAGTCATTTTGCTGAATTTTATTATACAAGAAACTGGTGGCCCTTACAGTTAAGATAGCTCAGTGCTTTCATCAAGTGATTGTGTTTCTTGTAGCTGCCAAGTTTCGACTCTTCCAACTGGACTGTTCTGTCTGCCTCAGGCTGTTTTGTTGGTTCGTTTTTGGGGGGTTTTTTGTAAACAGCTTTGACAAAAATGCTTCAGCCATTTCTAAGTGAAGCTTGAGGTGGAATGTGATCCTACCCAGGTCAGAATTTCTTTTTTCTAAGCATACATTTAAGGAACTCAAGAGCCATCATGTTTTGCATCTGAAACACTGTGGGAATTATTTGTTTCAGGATTGCTTGAGGAGAAAACCATCCATATTTTTCCAAGCCTTTGAAAAATCCTCACATCTTCTTTCTCCATATGGAGCACTCTGAGTTCAGCTGCTGCATTTTCTAGAGTTGAGTGTGCTGAGCAGGCGTGATCACACATCCCCACGTTGGGAGGACCTGAGCTAGGTTTCTCCTGTTACTTGAATCTGTGGTGGCACCAGAGAGTAGAAGGGGAAGCAATGTCTGTTCAGCTACCTCCTAACTTACAAATGCTTGGCTTTACAGCCTTAACTGTTCTTCGAGTGTAGCTCTGTTATGTGACAACCTGCATGTTTGCAGAAATATTCTCATGCTGTTAATGTGTTCGTTAGTGATAAATGATTCATAGCTGATTGAAAATTGCACTTCTACCTCCTTTTTTCAGGGCTGCCTCTGCTACAGTTAATTTACAAGTGTTTGCACTTTTAAGCCATCCACTATGGCTTAGGGCATCCTCAGGTTGAATTTCCACTGTGAGCTGCAGCAGCTGCAATTTCCAGGGCTTCAGCTTTCTGGATTAAAGGATTAGAAAGGGAGCTTGCACCTTATGTAGAGCAGCTGAGGGGCACTAAGCCCAACTACGTGGAGCAAAGACTGAACTGAAATTTAATCAGGGCCACTCTGAAGACAAACAGAAAAGCAATTCTTTAAGTTTCCTTCACAGAGAAAGAGGGCTGCTGCAGTGTAGGACCAGTTGGTACCCAGAACCCAGTGATGGTGATGGGCTGTGTGGATTTCTTCATGAAAGTTAATATTGGCTTAATCACTTCACTGCTCTCTCCCAGTCACTTACCTCTTCCACTCTTGAGCCCCTTTCCTGACAATTACAATAGCAGTTTGTCAGAGATAGGGTGTTTGTGATCCTGAAGGGAAACCAGTCTCCTCTTCTGCTATTTGGTTCTTTTGTTGCACAGTAGTTCTGCCTTACTCTTTTTTTTTGGTTGAAATGAATCAGTATTTTGTTCATCCTTCTGTTTCCAGTCTATTGGGTATCACACTGCAGGCAGGTTTAGGTTAGTTTTCCTTTACATTAGAGTCATAACTAACAATTCAAGTTCTAAGACTTGAGTTTCTTTTACATGTTGCCAGATTTCTAATTCTTTGACTGTGCTCTAGCTGTCTGTACTTACACATAATAAATCAGTGTTGCAGTTGCAAATTCATGAATTAAAAACACTGTAGGCATAGTTGATCCTCACCTCCTGCTTGTGTTTATGTACTGCTAGAATGCCATCTCACTGCTATTCAGCACAGCAGCCTCAGTGTGCTGAACACACTTCTGCTGGGCATTTTATTTCCTGTTTTTCACCTCGGTGCAGTAAATGATGTGTGAGCTTTATGGATGCAAAGGGAGGCCATGCCCTGGGGTCGAGAAGGAGCAGTGGCTCCCTACCCATCTGCTCGTGGGTAACACCAAGCCTCTCCCTGAGCTGTGGTGACTGCAGCATCATAGAATCTCATTCTCATAGAATCACAGAACATGCCGAGTTAGAAGGGACCCTCCAGGATCATGGAGTCCAACCCCTGTCCCTGTGCAGGACACCCCAGGGTCACCCCATGTGCCTGAGAGCATCATCCAAACGCTGCTGGAGCTCAGGCAGGGTTGGTGCTGTGCCCACTGCCCTGGGGAGCTGTGCCAGTGCTCCACCA
>VZRW01004111.1:261567-303146 GCA_013398125.1 Aegotheles bennettii | reverse complement strand
CCTCAGCCTCCTCTTCTCCAGGCTGAACAACCCAGGTGCCCTCAGCTGCTCCTCACAAGCCACCCCTTCTAGGCCCTTCCCCATCCTCGTGGCCTCCTCTGGATGTGCTCCAGCAGTTTGATGCCCTTTTTGAACTGTGGAGCCCCGAACTGCACCCAGTGCTCGAGGTGAGGCCACACCAGTGCGGAGCAGAGCAGGACGATCACCTCCAGCAGGAATTGCTGCTTTTCCAACAGTGCCTGGCTTTTCTTTCCTTGTGCTTACTGCCAAGAAATGACAATTGAACAATTACGGCGCAAAGCAGAGAGGGTTTAGCAAATCATGAACAGTTTTTAATTCAGCTCATTAAGCTGCTGTTAACTACTTAAAGCCATCTGCTTAAAAATAATTTACACCTCGGAAGTTTGCTCTGGAGAGCAGGTAGACCTTCCCTAGAGCAGCTTTTGTTATTAATGTTATCCTTGGGGGCTTTCGGTTGTTGTGGAAAACACTTTCTTGCTCACTGACCCAAATTCCCCTGTGAGCCAAAGGAAGGGACACATGTTTGTGGTCTGCTGCCATAACAGTGTTCTTGGGAACCACTGCTGTTCATTTAGAAACTGGCTTGCTTTGGTGGGATTTATTTGCAGCCATTAGGTAGATCTGGGTATGAGAAAGCAGAATGAGCTATGTTAATGCCTGGTGTCTGTATTACCTACTACCATCCCCAAAAAATCAGATCTGGAGGGGAAGAACAGCCAGATCTGTCATAATTCCTCAGCTGTAATTGTGAAGGGGAACCCTCCTGCCTAGCTGAAAGCCAAGTTTATGTGTCTCCTCAGATTTGTAAAGAAACAATCTCACTTATAGAGAACAAATTGCCAGAGAGCTACAGACTGTCCCTTCCATCTCGAGCTGAGATTCACTGTCATTTCAGTTGGACAGCACATGTGCTCCTCTCTGGCCCTCACCAATGGTCGGTTGGCTCTTGTCAGAGGAGGCTGTTTCAGCAGTGAGCTAAGGGATTGCTGAGATGAGTAAGATCATTTGGAGTGAAACTAGATTTAGACATGTTACATGATGTTGGGGTGAGAATTTAAAAGAAGGTCCTCAGCCTCTGGGAAAGAGGTGGAGGTGGGTTTTGGAATATCAGCTGAGACACAATATTTTGCTACAGATCTTCTTTCATCAATAAATTAAAAACTCATTAAAATACTATTATGGTATTGATTGTGGGTTTTTCAAATTGTGTGCTGTTCATTAAGAAGACAAATGCCAAGATTTAACAGGATGTAATTTTTTTAAGTATCTGAGCAAAAATATTACTATGAACTGCAAATATCTTTGTCTTTCTATTCAGATTTTATTTGGCTCTTTCTGGCAAGGAGGATGCCTACAAACTGCACAGGTTTGCACACAACGTGCTTCCAAGTGTGTGACAAACCAGAAATAATACAAGGCTTTATGTAATTGATTTTGGTTGCAAAAGTTGAAGGTGTTCTGTGCAACTGCAGCTACTGTGTCTTCTGGTTTAAAATCAGACTTCCCAAGAAAGCCTTGACTGGGATCCTTTCATGTTTGCCCAGTTGTCTGGGCCTACATTTGAAAAAATGGGGAATGAGGAAAATATCCTGATTTCAAGCAATAAATGTTCTAACAATGTATAAATGTTATTGAATAGAAATTGTGGCTTCTGGTATATCTGACATGCCCTTATACTTCTGTTCTTTTTGCTATATTTCTCTTAACTGGAAAGAATTTTATTCAGAATTTCACTGTGAAATTCAGAGTAAAAAACTTGAAATGACATAGAGCTGATTAAATAATTCTTGTAGAGTGAATATGTGAAAAATTAAATCCATCTTTACCTTTGCAAAATACTTGTGCACACTTTAAACATGAGACTCACCTTCACAGCTGTCTTCTCAAGAGTACCCAGTGCCAAGATGCCATTGTAAACTCAGTTATTGAAATCATGAGTTGTTCCTTTCTAGTACTCTGGATTGGTGTGCAACATCAGCTCTGATTGAAAAACTTCAAAATATTTCACGTGCAAAGCATTTTTATAAGCAAAACATTTTGAGTTGAACTGAATTAAATTAAATCTCTGAATTAAATCTCTGAATCCATCTGAGCTGCGGCTCAAACAGCAGGAGAGAGCAATAACCACTGTGAACCTTCTGATGAGTTTGGGTGGGGAGCTGTGTTTATAGGAGAGAATGATACTTCCTAAGGAATCTTGAAAAATATTCCTTTAGCATTTCCACACTAAGTCACGAGCAAGTTGTCAAAGTCCTGCAACCTGTCACAAAAGATGTTTTAATTTTCAGTCCTTTCTAGTTAACAGTCTTTACACAAAATGCAGCAAATTCTGCTTTAGCAACACAAGAGGAAATGGCTTTAAGTTGCAGCAGGGGAGATTCAGATGGGACATCAGGGACAATTCCTTCCCTGTGAGGGTGATTGGGGGTGGGAATGGGCTGCCCAGGGAGGTGGTGGAGGCCCCGCCCCTGGAGGTGTTCAAGAGGTGTCTGGATGTGGTGCTGGGTGCTGTGGGTGAGTGGGGATGGAGGTGGGGGTTGGGCTGGGTGAGCCTGGAGGTCTCTCCCAACCTCAATGATTAAATCCTATTCCTATTTCCATTCGATTCCTATTCAATTCCTATCCTATTCTTATTCTATTCTATCCCTATTCCATTCCTACTCTATTCCGTTCCTGCTCTATTCCTATTCTACCTTCTGACACTAGCAGAAGCCCTGAAGATCTTTCCAGGGTGCAATTAATGCAACTGTAGAAGCTGGAAAGCTTGCTGTGCTTAACCCTCAGTTCAGCTGCTGCCGTGCCCTCCTTTTCACTTCCACCCTCCTTCTGCTGTTTTTTGCAGTTTGGGAGAGATCAGGGAAATAAAGACAGCTGTATCTCAATGCAGTCAGTTCCCTTGACATGCTGCTTCCCTTCTGCATGAAAGGTCTATGTCTGTCATGTCTTATCATGTGTGACCACCAAAAGATTTATCCTGTCCCTTTCCTGCTGCTGAAGAGCAGGAACGGTGTCAGCTTGCCATTTCTGACAGCTCTACCCTCTGGTTCATCTGGGAAGGGCATCAGCTGGGGAGTGGAGGAGCCCACTGATGAGAGAGGAGCCTTGAAAACTCCTCTAGTTGAGACTTGGAGTGAGGTGTGCAAAATGGGAGTCAAGAAGACACTGCTGCTGGCAGCTGCGAGGCCCTTAGAAGCCCTCAGTCCTTCCCGTGTTTCTCACATGCTGGGTGGGAGAGGGATCTGTATCTCAGAGGCTTGCTCGGCTCTGCTCTCTGAATGCATGAGGAAGGTGCAGAAAAGGCTGTCTAGGGGATGTCTCCGAGTCCTGTGTGTCCTGATGCTACTGGTTCCTGCGTTCTCTGTACTTTGATCTGGGATGAGAAGCAATGTGGAGGAGAAGAGCTGCTGACAGGAGAGACAGTTCTGAAATGACTGCCTGAAGAACGAGATCTGGAATGGGGTGTTCCTGACAATTGCCTTTGGAAGCTCACCTGTAACATGGATTCCTCTGTTTAGGAAATAAACCTTTTCCATTCATCTTCCTGGTCTTCCCTGCCCTGAATGCAGCTGGAACTACTAAAGAAGAACCCTGCTGAGGGTTCAGCACCCCCGTCCTGGTTGGGGACTGAGAGCATGTGTGAAAGAAATCTGGCAGAGGAGCAGCAGCTCTGGCTCGGGTGACAGAGCTCAGCTGGGGAGGAGGCAGCAGCTTAGCAGAAGTCGTTTTAAACTGTCTCTTGTGAAGACAGTCCCTGAGTAGTGCTGACATGAGTTGTAACTGTGAAGCTTTGGGATGGTTTGTTTATTTTTTTCAGAAAACCACAGGCCCTCAGTTCCTGTGTCTACTTGAGAGCGGAATGGTGCATTGAAGGAGTAATTTGTAGCCTCTTGCATTCGTGGAAGAAAGCAACTGGTGACCTGAATGCCCTCTTAGAGCTCAGAGCTAGAAAGCTCATGAAAACTCATTGTTTGTAGTTAAATTGCTGAATAGCTGGGTGTGAAAAGGCTGTCTAGGAGATCCTGAGATATAAGAGAAGGGCTTGAAGTAATTTGCTCCAAATTCACAATCTGAAACCAAATGGGAAAGCTATAGGCTTTCCACTTGCTCCTTTCTTTTAGAAATCCACTGGCAGCTAGAAAAGTTAGGATAGAAGCATCTGCCAGCCCTAAATCCCTACTCACATCTTCAGAGACAAGCAGGCATGCTGGGGCAGGACAGTGCTTGGAGGAGAAAGGAACAGGAGCAGAGCTCCAACCTCTCTTTTATGCCTTTATCCCAGAAAGACCGTGAATGAGACCACTTTTTTTGAAGTTGCTTTGGAAAAGGAAGCATCGTATCTTCCCCCTCCCACCCCCCCAGTAAAAGGGAACTTGCATGACTGTAACAGCCACGCTTCAGGCAGTGAATTTCTGGCATTGTAACAAAGCTGGTTTTAAATATTTCCTTTGCTGAGCTTCAGCAGACTAAGGCTGTTCTGGTGCCAGTGTTTTGGAGGCTGTCACGTTGGGAAAGAAAATGTCATGTGCTGTTCTGGTTGGAGTCCCTTATTAAATCTCAAAGTGCTTTTGAATGAAGGGTGAACTTGAGGAAGTGCTTACTTACTGTGGTTGGGACAGGAGCTCCAAGGCTGAGTCAGACCATCAGCAGGGGGATGTGTGATGGTTCGCCCAAAGAGAAACGTAGGTAGTTCTCATGTGGTCTGTCACATGGAGTGGTGATGGCTCTGCTTGTGAAAGGCAACCTCTGTAAGGAAAAAAAAGGTGAGCAAGAAGAAACCTGCAGGATATGGTGGTGGGTTCTGATAGTCCAGCAGTCTGCAGCACACAGCATGGCTCTGCCAGGCAAGGTGGAACAGAGCAGGGCTTGTGTTGTACACTACAAAGGCAATTTGCAACCCTTTCCACTGAAATAATTTTTAAAAAACATTTACTTTGAGAAATTCACTAGTCTGTAAAGTAACTACCTTGCTGGAGATAAAAATCTCCTGGAAAGACTGGATTCTGGATTCCTGGCAGTTCATAGCCAGCTGTAGGACCTGGTTGCACCCTGGATACAGAGATCTTACGGTTTTTTAGTATCTACTTTTCTACATGTATAAATAAAATTTTAAAACTCCCAAAACCTAGCAGCAAAACACTCAGGTTCTGTGGAATGAAGCAGAAACAGAGGTTAAATTACATTTTGATATGAGGGATAGCCCAGGCAGATGATAAATAGTGAACACACACAGCAAGTTTCATGCTGATGGAGCAAGTTTGGAGGGGATAGGGGTTACAGTGCAGCTTTGTCCTCCTTAAAATATTGATAATTCTACAACAGTAGACCTTAAAAACGTAAGTTTATATTTTGAATAAATTTAAAGTACTATTATATAACAACTTCAACCTTATTTTATGGGTTTTTTTCCTCTTTCCCTCCTACAGATCACACATCCGTGGGCGGGCTGGGAGACAGTTTTTATGAATATTTATTGAAAGCCTGGCTTATGTCAGACAAGATGGACACGGAGGCAAGGAAAATGTACGACGATGCAATTGAGGTGACTATAATTCATTGAGTTTTCCAATACAGTGGGGCTTAAAAACCATCTTTAATTAAAACAACAAAAAAACAACAAAACACCACAGGACTGGTTTTGATTATGTGAGTTTTAGGAAATCACGTGATGAATAATACTGGCTTTCACTCTGAGTAATTTAAAAAGTAATATTGTGGAATGCATCTGATGCAGATTATTGTGCTAAAAATAATGACCTTGTCCAAAAAGGTATAATGTAAAAGCCCAAGCTGTAGTTTATTAGAAAGAGATCTGACAACCCTAAGAAGTGTGCAGAATGACCAAGTCACTTTTCTTCAGGGTTCAGAATCATTCTAGGACTGGTTCTGAATTATTTTATTCTTTAAATTATTTTCTAAAATGTTTAGATGTTCTATTCCATATTCATCTTGTAAAATGTAGCTCGTACCCACTCCTTGTTCTGTGGTTCTTTTGTGATGTGGTTTTGCTCCCTCTCACACAGTAGTGCTTGCCCAAGCAGGGCAGTACTACAAGATGGTTTGGTGGGATTTGGGGTGGGGGCCTTTTTGTGGTGGCTCTGAGCTTTATGCTGCCCACCTCTTAGTTACCCCACACACAGATACCTTCTTTCATCAGCTTTCCTTGTGCCCCTATATGCCAGCATGCCTGTGCTACAGTTAGACACACAGAGTTAGTTTTAGTGAAGTTAGTTGTGGTACCAGCAGCAATAGGGACTGTGTAGTCTTGTCCAAGTGTAGATATGTGCTTGGTACCTAACTTGTTCCATGCTCTGTGCATGCTGGGATTCTTTCAACACAAGCTTTTAAAGCTTAGTTTTAGTAAAGTCAATCTCCTAAAGCAAAATGCCTGGTTTTGGAGTTCTCAAAATTCACAGTTTGAAAGATACATAGTGAAAATTCTAGTCCAAAAGTGCTTTGAAACTGTAGTAGTTCTTATTTCTGATCGGAATTTGACTATGTTTGGCTTCCAGCTACTTGAACTTTTTCCTTCCCTGCATTGTTTTAAAGGGTTATCTGCATGGTGTAGCTGGTTACTAACAAAAGTATGATAGGCATTCTCTGCTGAAGGAGAAATGCAGTATTTTCTTTAGTGTCACAATAGAAAACAGATTTTTAATTATTTCTTAAGCTTTTTTCTAAGTACTTTACAGTGTCTTCAGTATGGAGACAAGAATGTAATGGTGCTTCTAATACTCCATCGCCTGATTTCTTCTCAATATTCTCCATCCAGCCAAGAGCTGTGTTTGCCTCTTAACCTTTGCCTCACGTTGTCATCCACTTTCCAGTTGTTTTTACTCTGAAGTTGGTTATAGTCTTTTTGATACACTGCTTGCCAGCTTCTGTAATTCACATTCCCAATCCCTCAATGCGTGACCTTATACTGACGTCTATTAAAACACAATTGTTCAGGCAAAACCCATTCTGTCACCTCTTCTGAATGATTTTACAGGACTGACTTTATCACTAGCTACAGCTCCATCAATTTTGGTGTCATCTGCAAATTTTTTTAGCATTTGTTTCTTGCAGGTGATTGGTAGAAATGCTGCCTAGCATTAAATAAAAGTATCTTTGCAGAACCTTTGTGGGATGAGGATTTTTCACAATTTTTTGTTTTAATTGATTCATTCTAGCAAGCCAACTTTTAATCCACTTCATATATGCTGCCTTGAATTTGTTTAGGACTAATATTTTATACAATACCAAGGAAACTACTGAAATTGTTTGTCAGTCAAACATTTATTTTTGAAACTACATCATTCATTTGATAGGATTGTTCTAGTAACCTTTTCAAATGCTGTTAAAGCATCATCTATTGCCCAGTCCTTTTGAACTTCCTTAGCTTTCCAGGGTTTGTTAAAGTCAACATCAGTAGTTCAAAATATTAGTTGAGTACTTTTAATAGTCTTAAATGCAGTTTACTGGGTCCTGCAGGTTTAAAAATGTTTAGCAGTTGCTGTTTAACATCCATTGTGGTTACTACTGAAATATTTTATTCTGATTTCTAAACTGTGACCACTTTAAAATTAGGGGAAATAAATTTTCCTTTTCCTCCTAACTGTAAGCCCAGTCTTGCAAACATTTTGTATGGGAAAATCTGTCTCTGAATGGAGACACAGCAAAGCAAATCTGGGACCAGATGAAAACACAATGTAGATAGGAGGGAGAAAGAGCTGAGCAGCTCCCACTTCATGCGTGGTGTGGTTTTTCCTCTTCAGCTTTCTCTTTGCTAAACTCACATGTGTACATTTGAATCTGCATGAACCTTACTGATTTATGCATTGTGGAACATCCTTCTGGTTCAGGGTTTGTGTTTGTCCCAGGTCCTGCTTGACATTGAAAGACATGGGCAAAGAGTCAGTGAGTAGGATTTGTTTTACATAATTGCAATTTGAGTTTTTATTTTAAATCTTCTCAAAAGCCCATTGCCTTACCATTCTTTTGTTGCCCATAACGTAGGTCCTCCTCCATCGCCGACACTTCTTAACCTTTGTTTTTCAAAACTTGGAGCAAAAGCTCTTTGCATCCATTATGTAAGCCAGAGGGGAAGGGTGTAAAATACATTCTTCCCACTCATAGCATGGATATGGAGCACCCACCAGTCTAAAAGAAGGTCTCTGTTCAGCCACACTTCACTCCCTTAGCTTATTACAGAGAGGAGAGTGGAAGATAGACAACCATGCCCTCACTCTCAAGTCTTGCAGTAGGCAGAGGTATCCCATTCCTTGATGATACTAAGAGGAAGAAGGATGATGGCATCTGTTCTTCACATGTGATGACTCCCAATCCATGGCCTATGAAGTGTTATCCAGGTCCCAGTATACTTCATGAGTACAAACAAGTGCTGTATCCATGACCTCTCTGTGCTGTAGGA
Organism: Aegotheles bennettii; assembly: GCA_013398125.1. Lineage (NCBI taxonomy): Eukaryota > Metazoa > Chordata > Aves > Caprimulgiformes > Aegothelidae > Aegotheles > Aegotheles bennettii. The sequence goes on along the minus strand of VZRW01004111.1, from coordinate 294,715 downwards.
TGTCCGTGCAGTCTTCCACTGTACAGGGAAATTAATTTCCATGTATGTAGATTATAGCTGTGATAAAAGCTGAAACTGGGAAACTTGTTGTGAATTCTTTGTGGTGATAAATACTGAGGATGGGCCTCAACTTAGCTTCCAACATTGTCACGTGGAGCTCCCAGCTAGTCTGGTTTAAAGTGTCTTTTCTCCTTCTCACATCAGCCGAAGGGTAGGAAGCTTCCTTTTGATCTGCTGCCTTGAGTAGCCTAATCTGTTAGGCTCATGAATTCCATCCTCGCTCTTTCTTATTGCAGAGCATTAGATAGCTAAAAGAAGGATTCAGCAGTGTGTTCGAGTACCACAACACAGCAAGTACTGCTGCAAGACAGGCTCAGAAAATGCTATTTTTTGTACTCATAAAAATAACAAAAAGCATGAACATCAGATGGAGAACATTCTGTTTCCACATCTCGGTCTCTCGTCTTGGGCGTTTCACAGACCAAGGAAGCTTCTTCCATCAGTTCATCTCTCAGTTGATGTGAACAAAGTCTTTTCTTTGAGAGCTTAAGTATAGATGTCCACTCTGGTGCATGTACACACCTCATGGTCCCGCTGGATGCCACTGCTTTACAGTAGCTATTGAAGTCCTCTGTGGCACCAGACATCCAGCCCAGGATACAAATTGTCACATCACTCCCAAACTGCTCAAGCTTATCTTGTCCACTGGGCAGTGCTCCCAGCGAGGCCCAGCTGTTCCTTGCTAATTGCTGTAAACATTCATTGTCCTTTTTATACACTTAGCAGGCACTGGGTTGTTGAATGATATTTTGAGGAGGTTGTGTTTATTTTCATTCTGAGGATGCTTCTTTTGTGACTCTTAAGATGTAACTAAATTATTAAGTAGCTGGCAGAGCTTGATTTTCAGATTTCAAAAACTACCCCTTGTACAAGACAGTGATGTTCAAGTTCAGAAGATGTGTTCTCTGTTCAGAAGAGGGACACACTGCACCTAGATGATGTCCTTCAGTCAAACTCTTAAAGCAAGTCTAGAGTGAAGGAGTAGCTCATGGAGAAGTGTATAAATTCGGCCTTTGCTGGCTCTCCTGGTGCCAACCACAGTGATTTTGTTCCCCTGGAAATGCTCCTGCAACCATTTACTCCTCAACAGCTATGAAATTAAAAAAAGATAAAATTCGAAAGGGAATTTCACACAACATTTGGGGAAAAAATGTTTTCCTCCAGAAAATCAATAATCCAAACCCTTTTAAGCCTTCTTGTTCTTCATAGTAAAAGTGGCTTTCCTTTAAAAAGGAATCCTCAAGTTTTATGTACCATATGGTAAAAAAAATCCTATAATCATCATGATGTCAGTTTTGTCACAGCCTAGGATAACTTAATCAACAGAGCTAATGCTACAGATCTTAGTATCATCTTCATTAGCAGAATTTTCAGCAGATCCAATCTTTGCTGTGCCAGTACTTTCAGAGCAAATGGGGCTTGTACAGTTAACCACATCAGGCTCCCTAGCAGCAGAAGACCATAGTGACATGCCAATCCTTAATGTCAATTTGCACGATTGTTAGACAACCACTCTGGCAGCTGTCAAAGACTTATTAGTTTCTGCTCTGTGAGTTATTTCTTCATTCTTCCTGCTGGATTCTGCCACAAGCACGAACTTCAGATCTGTCAGTGGTATTAGTGAAGAAATTAATCCAACAGGAATGCAAACCATCATTTCTCTTTCTTTCCTTGCCCTCAGAACACAGAGACTCAGTAGAGGGCAGTGGAGTAATTTCACCACCCAAATGATGGCTCAGTCCACAGTGCAAATAAGGAGCAGGGCCCTACTGATGATAATGCAGTCTTCTCCCTGTAATCCACTGCATTGGCTTTTAGCTAGTACATTCACCTTGGCCATATGGAGTCTGTCAGATCTCTGTCACCCTCAACGTAGAGAAGTTTTTCCTCATGTTCAGATGGAGCTTCCTGTGTTCCTGATTATGCCCATTGCCCCTTGTACTGTGTCATTTAAGCATCAACTTTAAAATAAAAAGTTGAAATACCTACTACAGTCACAGAATAGCTGGAAGCTTTTTGTTTGTCCCTTGTGTTGGAAGTCAAAGTCAGTCTCACATTTTTTATTACAAGGGAAAAGCTATTTCACTGTCAACTTTTAAACTTGAATTACAAGTTGCAAGTGGATTAATCTGTGTATTTATTGCTTGAATCTGTGTTGTAGCAAACTGCCTGGAACAACAGTGTACAGCAGAGATGACCTCCACATCCACAATAACTGCTCTACTTGCATGCAGGATCCTCTGCCTGGGTGTTCTTGGTGTGCCCAGTTTTAGTGCAAAACACAGTTATGGACATTTGGGGTGTAGTTTGTTGTAGGTACCAGAAAAGTGATGGAGAGGGGTAGTAATTCCCTTTTGTGATAGATCGTGTGAATGGTAAGGAGAGTAGTAAATGGCTTTTTAATGGCTCTTCAGTCCTTCAACTCTAACTGGCCTTGGAGTACTTTGGCCAGTCACAGGACATGCACTCTGAAGGAAGCTGTGAGCCCATCAGATGATTATAGTGTGGAAGTACAATAGTATATGTGTGGAAGTACAAAGATATTTCTGGTAAGAAGAGAGGAATAATGTCTCCATGGTAAAGAATATAATTGTCTTTATTAGTACAGGACTCAAGCTGTAACAACGTTCTAGTTACAAGAAAAACTTTCTAATGCTGAAGATAGTAAGTAGTGCAGTAGATTAGTGGGGACTGTGAGGCTTTCTGAAAGGGGCTTGAGTAAATGTGGTGTTCCATTTAGTTTGCAAACTTTGGAAAGGTAGGTCAGCTGTTCTTCCTACTACCAGAAGAATACCTTTTTTAAGTCACAAGCAACAACTTATATAGGTACAAATGTGCAAAGAAAAAGCAGCTGTTGCCTCATTTATAAAATAATGTTTGTTGTGAACAGCTGCTCTAACCCTCACCCATCCTTTGACCATCTGCAATCAGAAAGCTGCTGTGGAGAAGCAGCTTGGAGCTGGAGCATTCCTGTGACTTTCCTGTTAAAGACTGAGTACAGGTGCTGCCTTCACATATGTTGCCAACACGGATGTATTTTCTGAGTGTGCACAGAATGTACAGCAGAACAAATAGACACTTCTCAGAGTTAACAAGTAGACAAACATCGAGCCATAAAATACGTGCTGAATTCTCAGCTAAAAGTGCAACGTTATCTATGGTATGATTTTCCTAGGTTTGACCTCATCAGCGTTGTTTAGCAGTAAGGTATTTTTTTTGGTGCATTGAAATTATATCCTTACAGCTGTTTGTTCCTGTAGTGCCCAGAAATTAATCTGAAAGAAGAAAATTCTTGTTTTGAAAGCAGGGTTTTATTCTTTGAAGGAGAGTTCGTATGTAAAACTTGCATGTGAAACAGTATTTGAAAGTTCTCTTGCTCTTCTTGTAGGCCATAGAGAAACATCTCATCAGAAAGTCCAATGGAGGACTGACCTTCATTGGGGAGTGGAAGAATGGGCACCTTGAAAGAAAGATGGGCCATTTGACCTGTTTTGCAGGGGGAATGTTTGCCCTCGGAGCAGATGGTTCCAGAGATGATAAAGCAGGACATTATTTGCAGCTTGGAGCTGAAATTGCACATACGTGTCATGAGTCATACGACAGGACAAGTAAGATATCTTGCTAATGTAAATATTTCATTAGTTGAAATGGTCATAATTATTTTTAAGATTTGTTATGGACTTATGCCTTGTCTAACATGCACTGTTTTTACACCAGTATCATTTTTCTAACATCTGTATATTTATTTCTGATCTACATCATGGTGAGTAAATGTAAAACCACACTAAATTGTTCCTTCCTGCACATTTATGCCTATTTTTGGATCAGTTAGCTAAGATAGGTTATGTGGGTGCAGGGAGGAAGGAGTGTGTGAATTCTTGTCCTCCTGGATATATAGGTCAGTTTTTAATTTCATATATACTGAACATATCTTCTTACAGTTATGTAGAGTGAAAAGTTTGTAAATACACCTTTTACTGCTTTCAGTAATAGCATATTTTGGGTAAGTACAATTGAACTAGAGAGAATGAAGACTATGCAAACTGTGTGATAGCCAAACACCCTGAATAGTGAGGAGGCAACTTCACTGTTGGGCTGGAAGTTTCTCAAGTTCAGTCTTTTAGACCAGGTTTATTTCACATCTTTCTTTGATAGTGACCTTGATGCATAAAGTTGGAGTGTGTTGATTATACTTACAGTGGTTGTAAAGTCATAAGACACAACTAAAACAGAGGAGTCTCAGAATAGTGAACAGGAAGATCTTAAGGACTGGACTGTCAGAAATAAGGAGTTGACTAGAAAGAAGGCAGGAGCTTCTTCTCTGAACTGGGAGTTGAAAAATGCCAGTGCAGTCCTAGGCTATATCAGGTGAAGAATTTTCAGCAGAGATTAGAGAATATTAACACTGCCTTAGAAGACACACAATTTGTCATCCAGAATACACTGCACAAATCTGAATTTCAAGTAGAACAAATGCAGAAAGGACCAACAGAACGATTAGAGCAACAGAACTTTTATCTGACAGTGGGAGAATAAGAGCTCGGCCTGCTCAAACTAGAGAATTAATGCCAAAGATGGGAATAAATTTGTTGTCATCTCAAGGGGTAAACAGTGAAAATAAAGTTATTTTAGGATATAAATAACACAGTTGTACCAAGAGCAAGATTTGTAAGCTTGGTTGGAAACTGGAAATGACTTTGTGTAGCCATCAGAGAAGTGAGCTGCTTCAATAACTTCCTAGCAGAAGTAATGGTAGCTAAAGCTCAGGCAGTTTTAAGATGAGAATTCATGTATTTATTCACAGGATTACATAGTATCATTGTGTAACTGCCTGCCAGTGACACTTTTACCTGCCTGGCTACAGCATTTAGAAGAAAGAAGGAAAAATTATGAGGATGCTTAAGGGAAAAGATAGTACATAATAACTATTGTTGCACTCTGAAAAAAATGCATTTAAATGTTTAATTTGACACTTAAAAATAAGCAGTGTTAAATTTACAGTTGTTGTGCAGTCCTAATTTTATTCCTTCAGACGTTTATTCTGTACCCTAAATAAGTCAGAAGATGGGGACGATAAAAGTTTCGGTTACATATTTAATGACTGTATAAGAACACACAGATGCAAGAAACAGATTGAAAGTTCTACAGACAGCTATAAATTTGCAATGCCCTAGTTTTCTTTTGTTCAGTCATGCAGTCTCAGGAATGTGGATTTTTGTTTAGTTGGGGTTTTTTTGCCTGGACTGATTTTTCAAAGAAAATAAAGAACTGTTATGTGCAAAATGTCAACTTCTTCATTATGCTTTAACAGCAGGATTTGAGGCATAATTGTACACATTAATGACAGAACTAGTTGACTGCAGAAGAAAAACTCCTTCAAGGGCAGGCACTCATTCTGGTTTAGATCATAGGTTTATGCTTCAGTCAGAAAAGGGAGAGCCTGATCTCTTTCTCCTATAGACTTGGGAGAACTCTTGCACCATTTGGTGTCCCCGGAGGAGACAGCAAGGTGCTGAGGCTGTGTGCTGAGGACAGACACCTCTCTTCTTCAGATAAAGCAACCAGAGCTGTCCTTTCCTCTGTCTTCCCAGGGCTGCTCATAATAAACTGCAGTATATGCCTGGTTTTATAATATTTCAGTATAAAAATACTACTTTATGAAGCAACCTAAATTTCCATAAGGGCTGAGCAGGAGGGAAAAAATGCTGTTTCAAGGTCCAGTCTCAGCAAAATCAAAACTGAATTTAACAGAATAAAAGCACTTCTGGAAAAGAAATTGCCAGCTGTCAGCAACTTACTGCAGGTATGAAAACCTGTTTAAAAGAAACAAAATATTTCAGAAAGCTTCAGGCAAACTAAATTTTATATTTGATGTTTTATAAATCATGGAATACCATCTCCTGGAATTCTGGTTTGAAACCATGCTTTCCATGCCTTGCATAAATAAATAAAAACGGTGACATAGCAGATGATTTGGGGTCCAGGACTTCTGTTGTTCAGATAAATTCCATTGGAGTAACTTTGATCTAGTGGTAAAAATTGAAATGCTCTTGTCTTGCAGTGACAGTCCGCATGCCTGTTTAGCATGGGATGATTTTCTGCCATGGTATTTGTGACTGGAGGTTCTTAAGTATTTAGGATTTTTTAAGACACTAACAGTATCCTCTCAGGTCACTTTCCCATTTCACACATTACCCTGTGTTTTCAGCAGTTTTAGTAAAATATACCATCCCTTGTAATTAAGAATTTTCCCAGCCACTAGCTAATGGTGTGTGAAGCATTGACTGACTACAGGCAGATTATGTTAGGAGGAAGTTTTTTGTACATTTTCAAAGTTTCTTGACAAGAACTGTCCTCAGGATGTAGGTACAGTTGGAAACAGTTGGACTTGATAATCTTTAAGGTCTTTTCCAACCTAGCTGATTCTGTGATAAGAAATAGGGTAGAGATAAACAGTCAGCTATTGCAAGGGACAAATGGTGGTTAACCAGCATTTCATATATATTTATGTATATTATAAAATATTTTATATTTTATATGTATTTATACACGTACATGTATAGATGTATGTAAATAGTATGTTTACATTTTATCTTTTGTGTATATGTAAATTAAAAATGCATACATATACACACATGTAAATAATCAGGAAAAGGGCAGGAACGGCGAGGTAAGTGTGCTGATAACTAAAAAAAAAGCTATTCAGGATAGCAAGGATGAAAGAAAGCTGAAAAATTACACAAGGACCTTATAAGGCTGAGTAATAGTGTAATAAATTACTAAATTAAATTCAGTATAGTTAAATGTAAAGTGAGGCACCTATGAAAAAATTATTCCTGACATCACATATAAAATGATGAGCTCTTAACTGACCATTACAGCTCAGGAAATTGCTCTTGAGAGTATGAAAATGTCAGCTCAGTAGCAGTCAGGAAAAACAAAGTGGGAGAGCAAAATAGAAAATGTCATCATGTCACTGTATTAATCTTGTCCACACTTGTGTTCACTGGTCTTCTCATTTCACACTGGGTATGGTAGAATTGGAAGAGCTGCAGAGAAAGGCTAGAAGGAAAACCAACAGTATGGAACAGTTTCCATTCAAGGAACAACTTAGTTGGGTACCATTCCTCAGTGTGGAAAAGGGACATTTCGGGTAGGATACAACGGATTTGAAAATCACCAGTGAAGTGGAGAGAATGGACAGGAATCTTCTCCACAACAAGACCTAGGGACTGTTGAATAAGTCAAGTAGGAACCAAGCTGAGAACCGAGAAAACCAAAAAAAAGTGGTTCTACACCAAAGAGGTATTAGAGATATAGAACATCTCCTTAGTAGAGGCTGTTCTGGATTCTTAAGGCTTACATAGGTTTAGGGAAACACCAGGTAAGTACTTGGGAAGTAAAGCTGTTAAGAATTACTGACCACATAAAAAAATATGTCTAGTGAGGGAGAAGCCTCGAGCTCAGAAACACTGGAGACTGGTAGAGAAGCTGGAAAAAGGTACCTCATGTACTTGGCCTGTTCTTCCTCTTCCCTGTCCCTGTCTGATTCTGGCCATTGTCAGAGACATAGCAGACCAGGCATACTTTCCATCTGGTCCAGTATGGTCATCCTTATCTTCTTAATTTTGGATCCAATCTCTGATTTCAGAGTAAAATTTGTAATTTTATTTTATTTTTACTGAAGCTGGTAAAATGGCTTATTTTGAAAGAAGTATCATAAACATTTCTTGATGGAGTTTTACTTAACACGTGTGTGGCTGAAGCAGGGAGTGGTGCTTTTTTTCTGTTGGCATCCAGATCCATTCCCTATTGAAACAAATAGATTAAGGAACTTTTCATGGAGATTTTCTGCTGGGGCACGCACTGGGATGCGCTCGTAATTTTTCACTGCAGCATTCTAAGGTTCCCCTTTCAGATTCATGAGACCATGGTTAATTTGAGCCCCTAGCCCCCAGGAGTTACATGATTAATTGCTTTGATAATTTTTAAAGCTCAAGTGCAGCTTCAAACACCCAGCAAAGGGTGGAGTGCAGCTGTAGATAAAAGTGCAGTAATTATGTCAAATTTGAGGAATAATGTGTAGCTGTATAATAATAAAAAAAAAATATGTAGCTGCATCCTCATATTATAGCGTTTTTCTACAGGTGCCTCCTTATTGAATAGTCTTCCAGATGCTGGCACAGGGCCATTACAGCTCCTCCTAAGAGCTGAAATAGTGAATCTCCCAGGTCAGAGATTTATTTTCAGGTGCAGCTAAGTTTTCATTGCCTAGTTGGAAGAGGATCACGTTATGAAGCACATCAGTCACAGTGGCCTGACAGCACTTCCCTGAACTCAAGAGAGCTGGGATAAAGATGCAGATTATTTGAGAAGGTGGTACCTGGTTTTGTTCTGAGGTCTTTTCCTGCTGTGCTGGGTGAGATCAAAGGACATCTAGACCTCTGTTGGCTTCTTTTCTTACCTTTTGCTTGTAAAGAACTGGTGTTGATCCCTTTAATTTTATCCTATAATCGAATGTGTTAATGATGTGTTTATATTCTTACCATGTTTCATTAGTTTGAGAGGATTACTGTACTCCTGTCAAGATATGTAGTTTTCCCACAGGAACTGGATAAATTATTCATAAGAAAAATTATAGGCCTCAACAATAGGAAATATTTATGAGACTGCTTGAAGACAAGCTGGTTTCTGCTTTTCTCATATGCTTGGCTTATAGCAGTTTCCTGTCCCCCCTTCCTCCAAAGACTAGTAAGGAATAATTCTTTTCTTTTCTCTCTTATTTTTTTTCCCTCTGCAGCATTAAAGCTGGGTCCAGAGGCATTCAAATTTGATGGTGGCGTGGAGGCGGTGGCAGTGCGGCAGAACGAGAAGTATTACATCCTGAGACCAGAGGTGATCGAGACCTACTGGTATATGTGGAGATTCACCCACGATCCCAAGTACAGGCAGTGGGGCTGGGAGGCAGCACAGGTAACTCTATTCATTAATAATCTGTCAGTAATTTAATTCTACTTGTTTTACTTTTGTAACCATTTTAATCTCATGGTACTGAAGCACTTCAAATGGTAATTGGCCTTCACAAGCTCCTGTAAACCAGGGTACAGATGGATGTGTGTGTGTGGTTATTCCTCCTTTGCAACCGTGGAATTGGGTGCACAGACAAGAGGTGTGTTCAGCATTATACAGCTGATGAGTTTTAGGCATGGAAATAGAATCCTCTGGTCATGACTCCTACTGTTATCAGTAGTCCACAGCCCCCGAGAGAGGTAATTTATCTTGGGAAATGAAAGTGTATTATAAATAACTTCGTTAAGCATGCGTTTGCACTCCGTTTGGATTAAAATACAAAGCTACTCTTACCGTTTCTTCTTGGTGGGCCAGTAAAGCACAAGTGGTAGGACAGCTGTTCTTGGATGGTTTGTAGACCAGGTAGCTTGTACGTATGTATGTGTGGGTTGGTATCAAGCCTTTTTCTTTTCTTATTGTCTGATCAGAAGGAAGAAAAATGCCAGTTAGATTTACTCAGTTATAACAAAAAACTACAGCATCACGAGATGTAGATCATAAGAAAGTCAGTAAGTAATGGCACAGAAAGCAGAACTTAAAAAATGTTGCTAAGGTATTTCAGAGATTGTTGTGCATTTGTATAGCTGTTTTCCTGGGTTTCAATCTAGTTGTTGAATGTTTTAGTCAAATTCCCGAGCGTGAAAATGCTTTTGAGTCTCATTGGAAATGCTGTACTGGTCTCCAGAGGCCAGGATTCATTGTACGACTCTTTACACAGCTCTGTGCTCATGGCCTTCCTTCCTTCATCCTTTGTACGTAGATGGAGAACTTCTTTATCTATGGGCTATATGAAGAACTAGGCTTCATTTTCACATGACAATATAATATTATAATTCTAAAAATTATTCGTAATCCCCGAAAGTCTTCTCCTTTTAAATGCTTCCTAAAGCTGAACTTGTCAGCCCCTGGTCTCCTGTTTCTCACTGCTTCCACCTGCTGGTCCATACTGGGCTCGTGCAAAACTAATTTGCTGGCCAAGCAGTTTTCTGGTTGTCTTCAAGATCTGTTTTCTGGTTGTCTTCAAGAACCTACTCCTTGCCAGTGTGTGTACTACAAATGCTTGTTGATCTGACACCAGCTCCTGGCAGAAGCAGTGGCGAGATGATCAAAGCAGAGATTGGGTCCTTTGTAGTAGGTCAAACAATTACAAATGTAAATTTTTTCAGGCCAGGATCTGTCTCTTAAGCACACTCCGAAGCATGTATTTGAATTGCATTTTTAGTTTTCTCCATTTGCCTTCATATCTTGGTCCCCATTATTGCTTCCAAACCAAAGCCTTCTCCCCAGCCTCCAATTTTCTCTGTGTGCAGGGTAGGATTTGATTTTATCCTTCTGTCAACCTGAATTGAAGCTGTGTAAATCAAGTAGCCGATGGGCTTAGCTGCCTCTGTCCTTACAGAGCGCCTTTTATTTGCTTGCTTCCTCTTTAACAAGTTTCTTTATCTAACATAGCCATAAAATATTTCTGAACTCTTTGTAAATGGTTTTGCATACCCCTTCCTGCCATAATTACAGATTCTCTTACCCCACCATCACACTAACACAGAAGCTTTGGAAGCTGGCTGTTCCCCGGAGTTTTCTGTTCCCTGCATATAGATAACAAGTTCTTGTGTTTACTCCTCATGCCTACTCACTACTTTCCCTTCTTCCCTGCCACACACAGCTCTGGTTGTGTTTATTCCCACGTTTTCTTTCTAAAGAGTTTTCATAGATTGCAATAAGCTTACTACTGAGTCTACTTAAGATGCTAAACAAATTGTATTGTCTCTTGCTGGAAAGCATTTTCTCCAGACACCTGCCCCCACATCAATTCATCATCCTTTTTAAAAAGTGAATTCTAGAATTGCATATTCTGCTTTTGACTTTACCCACAGCCCTGTGAAAGATAAAATTATATCCCTGCTGCTGTTTGCTGTCCCTGTGTATGCACCTGCCACAGCATCCTAGCAGGAACTCGTACTGAATTGCCCCATGTGGCCACTCAATTCTTTGAAGTGTCTCTGCTCTCCAGGCTAACCTGGTTCCGCAGTTACACAGCCCTTATGTCTGGATTTACAATTATGTGCCTGCTTATAGGAAACTCATTTTGTTTGGGCCCCAGTTACTGCCAGATGGCACTGTCTGCTGTTAGTCCCCTGTCATTTTTGCCAGCAGCAGCATTGCAGTGATTGATAAAATTTCAGACTGCTCCTTGTGGATCCCTGTGAGAAGCAGCTTTATTTGGCAATGATTTTACATTGCCAGTTTGTCCTTAAAGCACTGTCAGTCAGGTTTAAATTGAGATAATGGCATTGATATGGTATGGTGCTGCTTTGTCTTATCATAACATCTTACGTATCCTGTCTGTTGCCTTAGAAACTTTTAAGTCTATTACAGCTCTGCAGTTACCTTTATTTGTCAAACTGTAGACCTCAAAGAATGAAATAAAGCTTGTGAGCAAGACAGTTTTCTGTAAAACCATGCTGATTGGTGTCCGTTATCCTCTTATCCTTCTATATTTTATACATCCATTTCTGTAATTGTTTGGAACTAGCATCCTGAAATTCTGCCTGCCAATACCTCACAATAGTAGCATTACCTTGATAACCCCTCCAGTCATCTGGGACTTCCCTGTATTCTAGGGTGCAATAAATTTATCATCCTCCAGCTCCTGAGTGAGAGAGTATCCAGGCAGCAAATCAGATGCCTCTACACCAAGTACTCTGAGATCTGAGATAGAAGGGCAACAAAGCTGGGGCAGGGCCTGGAGCACAGGGTGATGGGGAATGGCTGAGGGAGCTGGGGGTGTTCAGCCTGGAGAAGAGGAGGCTCAGGGGGGACACCTCATGGCTCTCTCCAGCTCCCTGAGAGGAGGTTGGGGTCAGGGGGGGGTCGGTCTCTGCTGCCCACAGTGAAAGGGCGAGAGGGAACGGCCTGAAATTGCAGCAGGGGGGATTCAGGTTGGACATGAGGGACAATTCCTTCCCTGGGAGGGTGATTGGGGGTGGGAATGGGTTGCCCAGGGGGGTGGTGGAGTCCCCGTCCCTGGAGGTGTTCAAGAGGTGTCTGGATGTGGTGCTGGGTGCTGTGGGTGAGTGGGGATGGAGGTGGGGTTGGGCTGGGTGAGCTTGGAGGTCTCTTCCAACCTCGATGATTCTGTGATTCTATGATCTGTGTGAAGGCAGAATGCTGCAAACCTCAAGTGCCTTTCAAGCAGCTTACCTACAGCATCCAACTTTCCAGCCAGTGGCCTGAAGGTCCGTACACCTCTGAATCAAGGACAATTTGTTACCCGTGTTTGGATGACTAGCTGTATAGCAGTCTTTCAAAGGAATTTTTCCTCTACAGTTCATTACTACCTGCAGTGTCCAGATCTCTGATCAGTGAGGATAAATCCTCTGCCTACCCTGAACTCTAGTCTAGCCAGAGCCTGTCTCCCCGAGAAGAAAGATACAAGAAAAAAGATATAAGACTACTTGGTAATTGTAAGGGAAAAAAATAATCGGTATAAATCACACGTTTTCTTTCACACAGAATCACACAGAATCCTAGGGGTTGGAAGGGACCTCGAAGGATCATCTAGTCCAACCCCCCTGCCCAATCCTCATCTACCAAGGCAAACTCCTCCTTTATCCTGACTTCTTCTGGGGCTATAGGGATCAGGGGCTCCTGGGGAAAGCCTGCAGGAGTAAAGACAGAGGCAAAGAAGGCATTCAGCACCTCTGCCTTCTTTATATCCTCTGTCTCTAGGGCACCCACCTCATTCATCACTGGGCCTATATTGCCTCTAGTGTTAGTTTTATTTGCTATGTATTTGAAAAAGCCCTTTCTATTATCCTTGACCTGACTTGCAAGGTTAAGTTCCAAGGAGGCCTTGGCTTTCCTAATTGCCTCTCTGCATCCTCTGACAACCGTCCTATATTCCTCCCAAGTGACCAGCCCCTCCTTCCATGATCCATAGATTCTTTTTTTCCACTTGAGTTTGCCCAGCAGTTCCTTGTTTAACCATGCTGGTCTCCTAGCTCCCTTACTTGATTTCGTACCCATTGGGACGCTCTGATCCTGAGCTTGCAAGAAGTGGTCCTTGAATGTTGACCAACTATCTTGAGCCCCTTTACCATCTAGCACCCTGTCCCATGGGACTTCCCTTAACAATTGATTGAGGAGGCCAAAGTTGGCCCTGCGGAAGTCCAGGGTTCTGGTCTTGCTAGGTACTCTATTCCTCCCACTCAGGATCCTGAACTCCACCATCTCATGATCACTGCAGCCAAGGCTGCCGTTGACCATCACTGCTTCAACAAGACCCTCCTTGTTGGTGAGTACAAGGTCCAGCAGCGCTCCTCTCCTAGTTGGCTTGTCCACCATTTGCATTAAGAAGTTATCATCAATGCATTGGAGGAACCTCCTAGACTGTGAATGGCTGGCTGTGTAAGTCTTCCAGCAGATATCAGGGTAGTTAAAATCCCCCATGAGGACCAAGGCCTGTAGTTGCGAGGCTGCTTCCAGCTGCCTGTAGAAAGCCTCATCAACTCCTTCGTCCTGATCAGGAGGTCTGTAATAGACCCCCACAACTGTATCACCCATGCCAGCCTGCCCCTTAATCCTCACCCACAGACTTTCAACTTGCCCCTCATCAGCCCCTGGACAAAACTCAATACATTCTAGTTGCTCTCTCACATAGAGAGCAACTCCACCACCTCGCCTTACCGACCGATCTTTCCTAAAAAGGACATAGCCATCCATAACCACATTCCAGCCATGTGAGCTGTCCCACCATGTCTCTGTAATTGCCACCAGATCATAACCTTTAGACCGCACACAGACCTCTAACTCCTCCTGTTTATTCCCCATGCTGCGTGCATTGGTGTACAGGCATTTCAGAGAGCAAACAGAGCGCGCTGGTGGGGCCCCTGGGAGGCAGGAGGCCTTATGGTCAGGGCCTAAACATCTATCCCTTCTCTTCAATGATTGAAAATCCTCCCTAGACCACCTTCCTTCAGGCCCTAGCATGTTGTTCTTGGGCTCCTCCTTAACAGACCCATTTGTCTCCCCTTCCCCCTTCACATCTAGTTTAAAGCCCTCTCGATGAGCCCTTTCCTCAGGTTTCTAAGCCTGCTGGCTTTACCAGTGTTGCACTGAGTTACCCAAGCATGACACCTCTACAGCAGAGAGCAGGATCTCGGTGCAATCTACTGTCTGCACTCTCCAGGATAAACGAGTTGAAGAAGACAGTGTCCTAACAGTGGCACCATTTGTTTCTTCTTTTCATTTCGCCACAGTCACGAGCAAGTTTCTCCTGCCTGAGCTGTGGCACAGTGTCAGGGTTGCTGCATTGTTCACACCTGCAAGGTCAGACTCAGCACGCTGGAAACCCTGGCAGGATTGTAACCAGTGGAGCTTTGCCCCGCATCTTGCTGCACTCCAGAGCAGAGACAAGGTCGTGTTCTGCAGTGTTAGAAAAAAGGGAATAGTGGCAAAAGGAGGCACTTCATTTCCTGCCTGGAATCAAAAGTACTTTGGCTCTTGTTTATTCAGATCACACCTGCCTAGTGGCTGTAGGACTCATGGGAAGGAATGTGCAAATGGTTCCATAAATGGCACAGGTACCATTTCTTCAGAAGTCAGCTAAGCAATTCATTTTTTTCTTTTCTTTTTTATTTATTTGGGTGCCATGTGATAGCTACCACCACTTGTGACATGCAGGAGCATTCAGAGATTGTCCCGTGTGTGATGCTTTTGGACTAGATGTGTCACACACATCTTTCTCTCCAGGCTGTAGAGCAAACCTAGACAACCCAAATCCCAGCGTGTGAAAAGTCTCTGTAGCCCTAGCCTGCACCAGACATTTTATCCTTTTAGGTCAAGTCCTGACAAAAAAGGGAGCGTTTCCATCCAAACTTGGAGAAAGCTTCACTTGAGGTTAGGAATTACAGTGAGAATTGTATTTTTCCAAGCAAGGCAGTACCTTTCTTGGCATAAGCTAAGGCTGTGCAATTACAGCCATTCCAGTAGCATCCTTTGCCAGTCTCTCCTCTTGCTTCTTTATAAATCTCGATCTTCGGAAATTTGAAAGAACTTTGTGCAGCCTGGAGTATTTTTTGGTCCATGAACAACCTCACATTTCCACAGGGTAGGCGTGTATGCTAGGAGGTTAGCTGTAGTACCTGCTGTGCTGTGACTTAATTGTCCTGGTACCTTGCTCATTTGCCTTTTCACTTCTCCTGATTTCAGTGATGGCACCTGACACCATTCTTTATGCCTGTGTCCAATGGAAAATTCTCCTTTGTTTCCCAGTATTTCTAGTATGCTGAGGCTATACTAAGGACCTTGAAGAGTTAATTTTGATTGAATTTTCTCTGCATAAATAGGGACATCATTCAAAACTTGCTTGCTCCCCTGCCCTGGATCCCCTTGGCTTCTATTGAGTATAACTAGAAAAAAAATCAGAATTAAAGAAAATCTGGACCTAAGGCACCATGTGGAGAGAAACTTCATCCAGGCTAACGGGCTGAGTCAGATTACTGAACTACAGGTAGCTACGTTTAGTAGTTGGTAATGACAGACATCCTGAGCCAAACATTTCCCTTCATCACTGTGCCTTTCCCGTCCCTGCATGAATCTGTTAGAAGAGCTGGTGTCTGCTGAGGAAGCACTGCCAGAGCAGCAGGGAAGCACAGATAACCTGTGAATCATTCCTAAGTCATTTCTTTGGGGCTGGTTTTAATGGCTGCTATCCTTGTGTGCTGGAAGGTCAGGCATGTGAGTGGAATAATGAAAGCGTAGGCGAGAGGTGCTCCGAGCTCGTTCTTTCCAGTCTCCTCCTCTCCCATTGTGCTTTTTGCAGTGCTGTGTTGGAGCTGACTTAGCTGGGTGATTTGTGAATCACGGAGCCATTCGCTCCTTTCTGCATGGAATGCTTATGGATTTAGACTTCAAGCTTTAAAGATAAAGAGCTCCTCTGCAGTCCAGCACACAAGCTGACTTAAGTTTCAGCTGTATAAAGGGGCAGCAGAGACGAGCACAGGTAGATGGAAGTGTGGGCAGAAAGCAGCAGCTAGAAGAGTTTCTAAGATGAAATCGGCAGTCCCTAAAGATGAGCACAGTATTTTATCCCTACTTTAAGTCAGTCCCTATGACTAGCTACTAGTCACAGAATTCCACTTACTCTTCAGGCTCTTCCAGCTGCAAAATCCAGGGATGTTTGTCATTTTTCTTTGCACCTGATAGCACACGTGGCATTGATTGACTGATGGATGTTCTACTCAGTGTTACCTATGACGAGAAGTACCAGCTCAGAGCAAAAGTCTACTGAGTCCATGTCCTGCCATCAGTATCAGCGTGGTGTTGTGGTGTTGTTCGTAGCCCTGGAGGGATTTTACTTCTTTATGTGTGCAGTCCCTTTTTATTTACCTTTTTTCTGGCCAGCGTGACATCCACAGCATCCTCTGACAAGGAGATTCACAACAGAATAATGCAGCATGGAAGGAGCTACCTCCTTTATTATCAAGCCCGACCCTTTAACATTACCAAATTTTGCTCTGGAATGATATTCTGGTTTTCTTTTTGCTTCCTCTTTGCAGGCAATTGACAAGTATTGTCGAGTCAGTGGTGGCTTTTCTGGTGTCAAGGATGTCTATTCCTCATCTCCTACATACGATGATGTACAGCAGAGCTTTTTCCTTGCTGAAACTTTGAAGTAAGTTCTCTTCACGCTTGCATCTTCCTGTAAAAGCTAGCATCTAAATTCTAGAAGAACACCATGGATCAACAAATAATTTGTTGGCAGGATGGTTTGTGGTTTGTTCCTTATGTTCACCCGGAACCTCCTGTGTTCCACCTTGCACCCGTTCCCCCTTGTCCTGTCACTGGCCATCCCTGAGCAGAGCCTGGCTCCATCCTTCTAGCACTACCCCTTTGGGTTTTTTTCTCCTGCATAACAGTATGGAGAATGTTTTATTTGGTTAAATCCACAGACAGAAGCCACTGCTGGCAGTGTGAATGAGCCCAGAGCTGCTATTAGGAGACTTAGTTGTGGCCTCTGCTTACATATCCGTGCCACTTTCTGCCACCATGTGATGGAAGGCGTGACACATACGTTGTTGCATAAACCTGTCAGCAACAAGACTCATCCCAGTGATGTGACTGGTTTTACACCCCAGTGATTGATATGACAAAACCTCACTTGTAACCATTTGGCAGCCTAGCATGTCCTGCAGGCTTTGCAGAACAAACAGGATTTCTATACAGCAGCAGAGTTTACAGTATCAGTGATACCAAATTTTCAGGTTTTAGCTGTAGGTTATGTATGTGAAGGCTGATTTGGGGTACTGGGAGCTCAAAATGCAGCAGGGAGAAAGCACATCCTGACAGTGGCAGTATGGGTGCCTCAGGCACCACAACATGTTTCACTGGCAATAACAGGCTCTGAGTTCATTGCATGTAAAGGAAGAATATGGCCATTCTGTCCTGCTGGCTCCTCACCAGACTCCCCTACATAGTCACAACAGTTTGTTTCCCCGTGTTATCATTATGAAAATAAAGTCAGCCACTGCTGCTTTCTCCGTTCTCTTCATCAATTTTATTTCACTTACTCCTTGGGGTCATTTTCTGGAGCCTAAAAGCTGTACTCCCAAAGAGAGAGGACCTGTCTCAAACAGGTCCAGTCAGAGAAACAATACCTCCCCAGGAGCTGATCTTATATGATTGATCTGCCTCTAAAAGCCAAATGGGAGATTGAAATCTGCTCCTGAGGGACTTCTGTGGTGACAGGGCTGGCCTTTGAAGTATTGCCAGAATCCCGTCTGCATCTTAAATAATCACAAGGAGATCTGAAAAGTCCCTGCTGCATCACTCAGTAACTGGATGTGCTATAGTTCAAGCACTGAAAAAGAAGGTGGTTCTAGGGTTGGAAATGTTTATTGGCTTTTGGTTTGGGTCATTTCCCACTTGCAGGACAAAATTAAGTTTTATTGGAGAGCTGGATAATAGATATTTGATGTTGATGCGATAGCCAAACCAGAAATTGTTATCACCTTGAGATAAAATAGAGAACATAAGGCCAGGGTAGCTCAAATGGCTATGAAAATGAAGACAGAAGGGTTGAGTGTGATGCCATGAGAAAAATGAAGATGTCCCTCAGAAAAAGGGCATAAAAAGTGTGTTACAGAATGACTGTTGTGATCTCTTCTGCTATTGATGATAACTTCTGCATCTTCATTCCCCTCAAATTCAAAATTTATACATTCCCCCAGGCTTATCAAAGCTACTTGGCAAATCATGAGTGTTTGGGCAGTATAAGTGGCAAGAAAGCAGCTGTTGATTGGGAAGGAGCAAGATGTAGAAATAGGTTCCTTGAGTTAATCAAAGGAAAAGTGTGAATCAAATGAGGAAGGTGAATTTGAGTAAGACGAAACATTGCTCCTGGGGTGAAAAAGAGTTTGGAGAGCTGCAGAGAGAGAAGGCAAGGAAGGAGTAAGGAGGAAAGAACATACTTTAAAGACAAATGGTCCCTTCCAGCTGTAACCATTCTATGATTCTGAAGTGTACAACATTTATGAATTCCTTCTGCACAATGTATTGGCCCATTCCCTCCCACCAGAAGCTGAACCAGCTTCCAGCACAGTGATGACAAGTCAGATATCTGGCATGGCTTAATGGCTTCTCTCTGCTTCCTCAGAAGCTTCGATTTGGATTAAACAGGATTAGTCATTTCCAAGTGAGGTTGCTCTGTTATGAAAAAATTTTTGCCAACTTCTTCTCTGTTCTCCTGTCCCCAAAATCCTTGTGGTGGGTGTCTTGATGTTTGTTTCACATTGCAAGTCTTTGAAAGAAGTCTTGAAAAACAAAAGTTACTTGGAGAGATTAAAATGCTGCCTTTGTAGCAACTTTTGACTGAAGGGCTCGATCATGATGAACATTATTTCTCAGATTATTATAATAGGGAAGGTTGTGTGGGTGCTATATAAAGACTGAAAGCAAGTAACGTGTTTATAGCTTTAGCTGTTGATTGGTGGGGCCTCAAGCTACTGTGTTGCCCCTTCCTCTTTGTTGCTCTGCTTTCATACCATTTTTCCTCTCTGTCTTGATACCTAGGTATTTGTATCTGCTTTTCTCCAACGATGACCTTCTACCGTTAGACAACTGGGTTTTTAACACAGAAGCTCATCCTCTGCCTGTTTTACATTTAGCCAACACCACACTGTCAGGAAATCCTGCATATCGATAAAAACAGCTCTATGAAGAGGAAAAGAGACTGCTTTCAGCTCTGATTTGTTTACATGGACCACTTGAGACTTTGGGCAGGAGAGGAGACGGACACTTGAGAAAACTAGACCTCTGAGTCAAGCAAATGCCGGCGTGAGAAACAAAGCTCTTCAAAATATAGATAAGTTAAAACTGAAAAAAAAGTTCTGTTTTATACATGACCAAAACATGTAGTGTGGTATTTGCAGGACAGAGACTTCATGCGCTTTGAACCCTAGCAGTACATGGAATCTACTGTTTAATACAAGCACAGCAGCATAAGGAAGAAGAGGCTTTCCGATCCAGGGAGGGGAACTTGCTGCTGTTGGCTGTTGGAAGAAACACAACCAGTCACCTCTTCAGATCGGGTGGGTTCCAAATACCTAGATTTTGGTTTTCTTTTTTGTGTTTGATGATGGCATGAACAAAGTAACAACAAAAAGCAACATCACTGCACCAGCAGCATCAGGATTTGAATTTTTTTCTGTACCTGTCTGAATTTTCTAAGGAGCGTCTGTTTGTCCAGACTGGCAGCCATTCTCAGGGCCTCTAAGCTATTAAAACTAAACTCTAAACTACAAAAACTATTGCCTCCTCATTTTCCCTTTTCCAAATAATGCTGGAAGATCTCTGTTGTGTACTTACATCCAAAAAAGCAGTTAGTAAGCATTTGGTTTGTAGTTCACTGTCGGCAGCGTGGGCTTCGTTTCTTTGGCAAGCAACAGTCACAGAATCTGGAGCGTTTCGCAGGGGTAGGAAGGAGCCTGAGTTTCCCTTCCTCACAAGTCCTGTCACATGGAAAAAAACATTCTCTTATTAGTCCTGGTTCTTTTAGCTGACTAAACAGAGATGACAACATGAGAAAGAGTCTCTCATGTTTTATATAACAGGATGCAGTATATGGCACTTTAAAATGCTCCCCTTGTGCTAAGCAGCAGGAGTTTGTTGCTTTATATTTTTCCACACAATCAGGATTTTTCCTAAAAGCTAAATCTCATTCTTTGGATGTTATTCATTGAAACTTCTTTGCAGGTATGTGTATGACAGAAAGCCCAAAACTTCCTTAGTTTACAAAACTCCTTTCCTTCTTGGTGCTCCAGTACAAAGCCAACACCATTTTCTTTGAAAACATCTCTTACATATGAGTGGAAAAAAGAAACTGAAGAGTCTCTCCTTCCATTAGTTTATGAGAAATGAGACACTGTTACCTGCATGGGTTTTTTTCCAAGTACTCCTAGGCTGGGCTGGACAGTATCACTTAAATGGAGTCTCCTTTGGTCTTCACTTACTTGCTAAAGGAAATTTGGTCTTTTCAAGTATATCTCAATCTCTTTTTACCATTGTTCCAGAATCCTTACAGCTTACTGTTTTTATTCCTTTATAGCTCTCAAATGCTTTTGCCATGGTGACTAGCCCCTTTGCTGAAAAAGAGCCATGAGGTGCTCCTTTCCCTCCTAGTCAGTGCATAGGTTGAGTCTTTAAACAATTTTGATTGTTTTCATACTAAAGTGAGTGGAAGAACTCTTCAGTGAGCTACAGCAGTACAGCATCAGCTCTGATGGGAGTGAGTGCTATTTCTCTCCCTCAAAAATGTTTATATATCAAGTTTTATATATAAAAGCTTTTCTCTCCATCATATTATATCTGACTGTACATTATAGCAAAATTTCCCCCATAAAATTTTTATTCACTTGTCTTTCACATTAACTTAGACACAGAAATCATCACATGATTGAAGAAAAAAATGCTATCAGGTACTTTTTTCCCTGACAGTTACTTTAATTTAAGAGGAGGAAGACAAAGAGCTTGGAAAAAAACCCTCCAATCTCAATGTTTTTACCTTAATACCAGTTACCGTAATTTGCAGCAGTAGCTTAAAAATAATCTCAGAACTGATAAAGTAATTGATATAGTAAATAATACTTCAAGTAATTGTTTATTTAAAATTAGAAGTAGCTTAATGAATGGATTCTTATTACTGGTTGCACATTAATTTATTTTTCTAATTAGTATTCAGTGACTTACTGAAGACCTATTCATTTTCCAAAGCTCAGATATGTTGTGTTTTCAAAATTGAGTTTTTTCCATCCCATGAGAATAGATATTAAAACTGCACTTGATTTACTTACTCTCCTAAATCTTTTTGGGTACAAAGGAGAAAGAGGAAAAGCAGACTCTTCTATAAAAAAAAAAAAAAAAAAGAAGAAAAAGGTACTTTCCACCCCCTACACCCATCCCCATGCACCTCCTGATAAGATGCAGGTATAGAATGGCTGCCAGTCTGTTCAGAGAAAGGTCAAGGACAGAATCTGAAGTCCCAGAAACAGCAACTTCTTACCACTGTTTGCTGCTCTCCACCTTCTCGTGAATTAAAGAGCAGCCCTTCAAATTAATTCCTCAACAAATCCCAATGGGTTGACTCACTGCCACAGGAAAGCTTGAATTGAGGACCGAAGCCATTTCGTGTTGTGGGATGGTATTCTTCTCAAAGCAGATGTACAGTATCTCTTCTTTGTGTAGACAAGCAGCAGGTACCAAATAAAGGACACTTGTTTCTCATTTTCCAGTTACCCAGCACCTGTCAGTTTCTACTCTACCACTCTTTAAAATACAAGCGATCCTTATCCTCCAGAAGCTACTGATGTGCATAGTCTATCAAAAATAACGCATCTTATGGACTAATTGCTGTGTCATTCATGAATCTCTTCATCGTGAGATTTCCTAGAGCGAGCCGAGTTTGGAGGTAATGGGTTCTGAGCGAGGTGGGTGCATAGTAACCAAGCACCACAGCTCTTGAAACATCTGACTGAAGTGATGTGCCCTTCTGAGTCCTTCACAGAGAAGTAGGTTCTGAGCTGCAGAACGATGCTATGTGCAGCCCAAAGTTCAGGCTGTTTTCCCTCTGCGTACATAAGGTACAGTAGAACATTGCCATTTTCATTCTGTTGCTGGTGTCTTACATACTTTTATGAAGATAGAGTGTAAATTTAAGCACAAAATGACTTTTTAGTCCTAGTTGTTTCCAAGTCTTGCACTGTATTCTCTAACAAAACAATCCTTGCTTTCTTTAGGTAGCTGTCCCATTTTAGCAATTTCTACACTACCCTCTCCTCTTACAGGATGAAATAAAGAACAGAAAATCATGTACGTTTTTGGCACACTGGATTTGGGCAAGAGCCTGGAAATCCCAGAATTGTCTATTTCCTGTTTGCATGCAGTCAAAACAAGGATGTTCAGTTCTTTTCCTAACCCAAGCCTCAAGCTTGCCTGTTGCTCAGGACCTGCTAGCAGTACATTTTTTTTCTAACACTTACAGCTTGACTTTTCAAAGCAGCCACATTTCTGCAGCTTCCATTGAGCACCCCTGAGCTCTGTGTGTCCTGCAGTCAAGAAGCCAACTTCTTAGCTTTGTCCTCTAAACAAAAACAAAACCCTTGAATGATCTTCTGGGTGTTCATTTTACTGGACAATATGGTCCTTAAAACTGAATGTAAAAAAAAAGTATGGAAAATAGTAAGTACACTGGGGTAAGCAAGGTAAAGGGAAAAGCAAGTAGTTCCCTGTGCCTGCCGCACCTTTGAGGCTCCTTTTGCTCCCTACTCCAAATTTGTGGATCATGTCTTCTACCTCCCAGTCAGTGACCTATTCCCACCTGGACTGGAATGCTGAGTACCCAGGTTCTTAAAAGTGAAAATAATTACACACTCCCTGTAATACCATCCTTTAAGGTTAAAGGTCTTGGCTTAGAGCTAAGCAAAGCCCTGTTAGGCTGCCTTGTATGATCCCCTCTTCTATCCCTCAGGAAATAGTATTACAAACCATACTCTCCCTAGTTTAAATGGAGCAGTGGAGAAGCATTAACATTGAAAGGACCAAGAGCGTAACCTGGCATCCACAGACAGTGGTGAGGCAGTTTACATCTCAGGGCTGCGGTGACAGGCTCTTAGCAAATTGAGCCTGCTATGTACATTAATAAATCTAGTCTGTGCTTTTAAGGGGACAAATAAGAATGAGGCTTCTTGTTACTAGGGAAAAATGAAAGCAAGCTCTTGATCCATGCTGTGGTTCGGAGATCTGTTCACCCTGGTGTAAGACATCCCACATTCGCTCCTTGAATTCTGAGAAACAGTCTTGTGACTCGAGAGTTTGAGTTGCCGTACAAAGAGGAAACCCAAGCTCTTTTGCAAGTTACATGAGTACAACTGTAGCAGAGATGATAAGCACTAGCTGCTTTGGCTGTCAGCCCCTCTAACAAAATGCTCTGTAATTGCCCAGCAAAGTTGGGAACCACTGAAGTCGAAGGAGACAGCCTGACTTGTTACAGTGAATTGTTGCCTTTAATCCTAATCGCTTGGTGGAAGTTGGATTTGCATTCTGCCTTTATTCTTGCTTTGTCTAAAACTGACAGATTATTTTTCCTCCAAAATAATCAAAGGGCAAAAGTCTATCTTCTGATGTGGAAACCTTCTGCCTCTGACCTGGAATCCTGCATATGTACTTTTTACAGATTAAAAATAATATTGTATATAAAAAAAGATTGAATAAAGAATGTCTTTAAGTGAAAAATGTGTGGTTTGTGTCCTTTGCCTCCGATAGCAAACTCCTGTAGCACTGGGCTGTGTAGCTGATCCTGTTTCATTGCCTTGGTGGTGCTGCAGCTTTTCTTTCCCCTGCAGCTCTGCTAGGGACTGTCAACGGAAACCCCCTATTGCAAAAATTAAACCTCTGAATCTCTTACTTGCTTTTAATAGGTCGCTGTAGTGCTCAGCTATGAGCAATGGGATGGTGCAACAAAACTTGAGGTAATGGGCACTAATGGAATCCCTCATTCTGCTTTGCAAGGTGTTGGCCACAAGGTACCACATCTGAAGTGCTTCTAAACTGATGCATGCAGCACTTAAGGACCTGGGACCCTCCAGGATCATGGGGTCCAACCCCTGTCCCTGTGCAGGACACCCCAAGTCACACCATGGGCCTGAGAGCATCATCCAAACGCTGCTGGAGCTCAGGCAGGGTTGGTGCTGTGCCCACTGCCCTGGGGAGCTGTGCCAGTGCTCCACCACCCTCTGGGGGAAAAACCTTCTCCTGACACCCAACCTAACCCTGCCCTGATTCAGCTCCTGCTGTCACCCCCAGTCCTGCCATGGGTCACAGGAGTGCAGAGATCGGTCCCTGCCCCTTCTCTTCCCCTCGGGAGGAAGCCACAGACTGCAATGAGGTCCCTCCTCAGCCTCCTCTTCTCCAGGCTGAACAACCCAAGTGCCCTCAGCTGCTCCTCACAAGCCACCCCTTCTAGGCCCTTCCCCATCCTTGTGGCCTCCTCTGGATGTGCTCCAGCAGTTTGATGCCCTTTTTGATCTTGTTAGTCTCTGGCTATAGGCCATAGGAAGAACAAAAAGAAAATCCAAAAAAACTAAAGCCTGTGTCTAATCTCTGCTATGTTTGGCACACTTAAAGTAGCTGTCTTAGCTTTTTACAAAAAACATACATGTATTCAAAGTCCTTGCCCCCACCTACCTTTTCCTTGGTTTGAGAAGCGCAGGCACTCATGTAGCCAGACTACTTGCAGGTAGAAATTCAGGGAAGGATTTGGTGGTTTCCATTGTACAAGCAGTTCTAGGCAACAGGCATGATGTCTGGCTGTTACCATCACAAACCAGAAAGGATGAGCTGCTGCATGACTCAGAAAACAGCATCATGTGTTGGTATGGAATTGCACAGAAGTCCCATGTGAACTGCATTATGATACACCTACAAAAAGGAAAAAATGTCCCTAAGTTGTTTCTTCCACAAGCTGGTGCTGCATATATCTGTATACCAATCCACACCAAAGCTTCTGCAAGGAAACCCAGTGGAAGAAGCCCCAAAGAGTATGAGTGGATGCCAGCAGTCTGCTACATCACCTGCAACCGAGGCCTGTGCACAGGTTCCAGGAGGTGAGCTGCAGGAAGATTTCTCATGTGGACAGAGAGAGCCATCCATGACTGGTGTGTGAATTGTGGCCAGCATTCATAGGACTCCCTCTATGGAGCTCCTGGCTTAACTTGAACCATCTGTGAGGCCACAGAATGTATTTTGAAGAAAAAAACACCTCACTGAAGATGCAGAATTACTTGGGATACCAAACAGAAAAGTTTTCAGGGTAACTAGATATTACTTGTTATGAGATACATCATCCTCCAGATGAAGGATGTACGGTACCTCTCATGCAACTGAACTTCACTAATATATGCAATACTGCATCTCAATTAATCTGCCTTGAAAATATATTGTCAGGAGCTGCACTGTGGATAAGGAACAACAATGAAGTATAAAATGGAGAAGGAAACTTTAGGTGTTCTAGTGAATGTTACTAAATCCTGGTACTAGGACAAATCTACTGTAATGGCAAGAAAAATTTGTCTGCAGCAGCAGAAAGCTAGGAAGAATTGTCAATTAAGAGAATGAAGGATCAGATAACCTTGAGGCCTGGAACAGAAGACAAGAAATTTAAAAAGTCAAAAGGCAAACTTGTTCCTCCAGGGACTAGAATAAACCCTTTCACTACAATCTAGATTGTTGTCAGCCTGAAATCATTAACATTGAGAAAGACCTGAATGTATAGGCAGCCATAATGATGCAGATCACCCATGCATGGTGAAAAAGAGCAAGTGAGAATAAAAGAATGGCTGTGCTGGGTCAAAACTAAGGTCTGCCTAACCTAGCATCTTGGCTCCACACTGATCAAGAACAGATTCCCACGGAGAAGTAGTATGTATTGATACTTCACAAACGCGCCCTGAAATGATGTGCAGCTTCCTGAGCTATAGGTTGTATCTTTATATTTAATGGCCCTTGACATACCAGGCCGGGGGAGTGTTCTTAGGAATTAGTCCTGTCTCTTAGTGAATCAATAGAGACTATCAATGTGCAGAGAGAACTCTGCCAGAGACCCTCACGGCGTTGGCAAAGCATGCATGCCTTGAAAGGGTGTTTCTGATGAAACTAAAACAGCATCAGTGTTGTGCAAAGCAGCATGAACTCATCTGAGATAGGGTGTGTGGTTCTGGGCACCTATATTTAGAAGGGCTTGTCTGAGTGGAGCAGGTGTAAGACAGGATTATTTAGGCTTACCAGGGAATTGAGAGTTGGTGTTAAGAGAGGTGAGAAGAGTTTAGCCTGGCAAAATGGAAGAGTGACGCGGGGGATAACTGCTGTTCACAGCACATCAAGTGGGTGATCATCCTGGGAGAGAAAAAAGCTGGTGTTCCTGGAGGACAAACCTGGCAAAAAAACACCACACAAATTGACACCTGTAATATCTGAATAATTCCTGACAAGATCCCAGAAGTAGAAAACATGTTGATCTGCTGAACGCCATTGGATCAGAAAAAAAGCCTACATGGATGGGAGTAATTGGTTCATGTTTGCTATGCTGATTAAGTAATGATGAACAGAAAAGCACCAAAATACTTGCTATTAAGTTTTCTAATGTTGTTATCCAATTAGCTCTCACCACTGCATTTGCCATGGCTGAATCAGGAACAGATTGCACTGTATTGAAACACAGTGCTATCAGCACAGGGCACCTAACTTTTATCTAAGACTTTGTCATTGCATAGGAAACAAGGAGCAGAGTACTAAAATAGAAGAGTGACACACTCCACAGATAAAGCCCTTTGTGCAATGATTCTTACACAGCAAAATAAGGAAAGCCTGTCAGTGCTCTCAGAGAGAATCTCTGAAGATGCTGTCTGTTGCATGCACTTGTATTCTGTTCATCTCATCCTTCACTTGGGTACATAACCCATTGGTACTTGAGGTGTTTTATGTCTGTGGGTTATTTCTCTACTAATCAATGTTTACGTCAAGGGATTTCCCTGACAGTTCTCAGGCATTTTTGCACTCTTAGATCTGCACTGATGCATAGTGATGCATTTTGTACACTTCATTCAAGCAAGTAGTGTCAAAGAATCCATATATTATTGCTGTTAGCATGCTCGAGTCTTAGAACCAGTGTTACTTGGGCAACCGTTTGTATCAAACTAATACTGTAGTCTGCTAAAACCTTACGCCAAGCTCTTGAAACTCAGACTCTGTACTCCCCCTTGTATCACAGCCAAGTTAGGTTTTCAGGTTGTCATTAGATAATTTCCCCCAGGAAAAGAATCCCCAAAATCTTTGAATACCCACCAGTCATCAACCTGTGGGATGAATTCCTTTCCTCTGAAGAAGATTTTGATGGGATCAGTGACAACAGGGAAAAATTTACTGCCACGTCCAGAAGGCATTGTTATATTGATTTTTTGTTAACCAATACTACACAAATACTGCATTTCCAGGTGTGAAATCTAAGTAAACGTTCCTATATAACTGCCTCTGATTTTCTCCAGTTCACTGTTTTTTAATAGAGCAGAAGTCTATGGGGAAAACACATCAACCCTTTCACAGAGCACAGCATGCGGCCCCGGAGGTGGTTCTTCTGAGCAGGTTATGTTCAGTGCCAGATGCTTTTTAGCTGCATCAGAAAGATGCTCTGCCCATATCCATATTTTACCCCCGCAGGAGAAATTTCTCTGCCAGCTTGAGCTGTTGGGAGAGGGCGCTGGTGTGGCTGGCTGTACTCTGGTGCTGGTACCACCTTCCTCACCTCTGTTGGCTGCTGTGTTCAAGGCACAGCCAGGCTAGTCAGCCCCAGATTTGAAAAATCATAATTTGGTTTCAATAATAATATGAGACTAGCTTCCAAAATGGTGACTTTTGAACATTAGGTTCAAATGTCAAACACGCATAGTCTGAACATCATTTGCCCACCCGCATGTCCAACACCTGCTGCCTCTGACTCACCAGGATGTGTGAGGTCCCCTGTTTCAGGAGCTGGCAAGGGCACAGCAGTCTGCTCCAGATAGACCAGGAAATCCACACGAAGGATGGCAGCAAGTCTGTGATGTGGGATATGAACTGTGACTGTGAGGAGCCTTCTTCCTGGGGGGAGCAAACATGCCTGATGGGAAAGGGTCTGGTAGCCTCTGTGGACATGGTGGGATTTCAGCTGGCTCCTGTTGAGAAAAGACTATAGTTTAGTTCTTAGCTGCTTGACAACCCCAATTTTTCAAAAACTCTGAGTCAGGCTGCAAGAATTATGAGTTTGCTTCTAAATAATAAATTTGAAGACCTTTTTCCATGTCTTCAGCATTTTTTTTATCTTGATCCTTTGGGTGACTCATAGTTTAATATTTCCAAGCCCTTGCCTTTCTTTTTCTTCCAAAATCATTAAAAACACCCTTAAAAATAAAAGAAAAAGAAAACTTGGCATATCTCCCAAGCTGGCAGAGGTTCTAGCGCTTCATACCAGCATCATGAAACTATCAAAGAGTGGGCACTGCTGCATTAAGCTCACTTTGAACGCTGCTACAGATGCTAAGGTAAGGGCATCTTGCTTTTTTTGGAAAGCAAACTTTGCCCTGACACAGACATGGATCTTCACTCCCCAGGCAGACCAGGCAGTTTCTCCCGCTGGCTGCCGTGGTTGGAGCAGACACAATTGGCAACATCCTGGTTTCAGTGAGACAGCTCACGGTAACCATGTACAAAACATAACACTGAATAGTAAAATGTTTTATGATATAAATGTTAGTCCCACAATTACAGGACAACTCTGTCCTGGGGTGCATCAAGCCCAGTGTGGCCTCCTGGACAAGGGAGGGGATTGTCCCACTCTGCTCTGCACTGGTGTGGCCTCACCTCGAGCACTGGGTGCAGTTTGGGGCTCCACAGCTCAAAAAGGGCATCAAACTGCTGGAGCACGTCCAGAGGAGGCCACGAGGATGGGGAAGGGCCTAGAAGGGGTGGCTTGTGAGGAGCAGCTGAGGGCACTTGGGTTGTTCAGCCTGGAGAAGAGGAGGCTGAGGGGGGACCTCATTGCAGTCTGTGGCTTCCTCCCGAGGGGAAGAGAAGGGGCAGGGACCGATCTCTGCACTCCTGTGACCCATGGCAGGACTGGGGGTGACAGCAGGAGCTGAATCAGGGCGGGTTCAGGTTGGGTGTCAGGAGAAGGTTTTTCCCCCAGAGGGTGGTGGAGCACTGGCACAGCTCCCCAGGGCAGTGGGCACAGCACCAACCCTGCCTGAGCTCCAGCAGCGTTTGGATGATGCTCTCAGGCCCATGGGGTGACCCTGGGGTGTCCTGCACAGGGACAGGGGTTGGACTCCATGATCCTGGAGGGTCCCTTCCAACTCTGCATGTTCTATGATTCTATGATTCTACTCCAGGTTCTTACACAGCTGGTCTTTATACTAGCAAGTTGTTTTTTTTCACTCCCAAGTGAATAATGAATACACCTGGCCTTAACTCCATCACCTGCAGTTCTTCCAGCACTCCCTGCAGGAGGGCTGGGGGGAGGAGGGAAGGGAGACACTCGAGGTTTTTTAACCCCTGCACTGTGTATGTGTCAGTACAGAGAGGCTCATCCAGATGTCCTTAACCAATCTGTCCTTAGACAGGAATGGAAAATTAGCCAGTGGCACTCTGGGTTTGGGAGACTGCTCCAGAGGCATCTGGGCTGCGCTCTGGTGGTTCTGTTGTCACAGCTAAACATGGCATTACCCGCACCTGAGCAATCCTTAGAGAATGAACCAGAGACCTCTTCTTGAAACAGATGCATCAAGCCGTTCCCCTAAAGCAACATTGTGAATTTTTGACTTGTAAGAGGGGTTGCAAAAGGATGCTAGCAGGAGAGGAGGCGAGATGAATACTCACATGAATCCTGGCCATGATGTAACCGAGTTAGTCCTGTGGCTGTCTGTCTGACCCCCAGCAGCAGGCAGCCTTCACCACCCATCTTGCACTGTTTTATTTGTGGTGAAAGTGCAGGCTTTAGAAATACAGAAACTCAGCAGTCAGAATATTAAACTGGACTTCACAGAGCAAGTGAGGGGAAACCGTCACTGAAGATACCATCTTGTGGTAGTAAGAGGCACAGACCAGCAGAGCCGGCAGATGCAAACGGTGTGAGGCAAGCATCAACCCTACCAGACAACTGATCATAAACTCCTCCCTTTCCAAGCAAAGGATGACACCGAGTAAGTAACCAGGCTCAGGTCTCACTCTGCCCAGTGTATCCTAGGCCAGGAGCTGCACAGAGGGGACACACAAGAAAAATCACACGTTTATACTGCGCTCCCTCCACCGGGCAGCTGGGCCGTAATGTCCCTTGTCCACCGGCAGTGCAGGTGGGCGGAGCAGATCCCAGCTGGGCTCCGTTTCCTGCGGTGGGACCTGGTCAGTTTGCAGCCTACCTCATTTATAACAACACCATGAACAGGGAGCACAAGCTAAATGAGATAAACATAAAAGTAACTAATTTCTCTCCATAAACATGCAACTAGCAAATTTAAGAGGGCTGAGGAAAAGCCCCTAGAAGCAAGAAAACTTGAACACTGGAGAACATCTGCCTCAACCACTTCTAACAGGCTAAGCCTACCATGCTGTGCTCAGCGTTCAACGGTTGTCATGTCATCAGCACTCAGAAGTGTGTAGAAAGCTCAAGTACATGTAAAAATCCGGTGTGCTTTTGGTCTAGATTAATTAAAAAGCTTGCACACTTCAAGTTGCATGTGTGATTATCAGGGAAAAAAAAGTGCATCTAGCTCCCAATGAAATCACCTCACAGAAAAATCTGAATTGCAAGAATATTTGAAAACAAAAATAGCATTTAATGAAGAACTGCAGATGTTCCACTTGCTTATTTTTTTACAAAGGCATAAGATTATTGCAGAGTGTTTAAGTACCTTCGCTGGGAGGAACTTCACTGCTTTCAAAAGCTTTTTATTCTAGCAAAGAAAGCGTAACAAGATATCAAAAGCCAGAAACTGAACCTTGATAAATCCAGACTGAAAAATCAGCAGGGAAAAGGCTTAACCACCAAGCAAAGCGATGCATTATTCTTCCCTTGCCACCTATGGATGGAGTCTGGGTGCTTCTCTGCATCACCTGTTTCCGTCAGGCCCAAGTTATCAGGCTCGGTGGACATAAGGGGGTGAAATTCTACATTATTCAGGCAGTAAGAACAGATCATGCAATTGTCCCTTTTAGCCTTGAGAACTACCGCAGTAATTTTAAGAAGGCGTGGATGGCTTTCCAGGAGTTATCACCTGGACATTAATCTGAGGAGAAAGTGCTACAGCATCACTTCGAAAAAAGATCTTTAAACCAGGCTGAGCCTGAAGGAGAAAGTCCTTGAGGAAGGATGTTGGTGAGACACTGGGTTTGGAGTGTAACAGCTTGTTAACAAGCCAGGCCAACTCTCCTGCATGCTGACACCTTAGAGCTCCTTAATCGTGTTGTCTCCCACAAGAACTGAGGAACACCAATGAAGATGCACAAAGTCAGATGTACCGTAGCTATTCTGTATTATAGCAAAGACTCTCTCTGATTGCAAGAACCTGATGAAAAAATGCCTCCCTACACCTTTTTTGGAAGCTCTATGTGAAGCTGCAACACGACGAGTTGCATTTATTTTGTTATTTTTATCATTTAGTCTGTATTAATTCATTTAACATGGTGTTAAAACGACAAATTGTAAATCAAATTTCAACCAATCATAAATCAAAACTTTCATCGTCAAGTATTGCTGACATATCCTGTCTATTTCCCCCTTTTCCACGTGCCTGAAGAGCAAATAAACACCCTTCCAGCACAGTAGCCTTAACATTTTTTCTTTTCCAGTGTGGATATACGAGTAAAATCCTACTCATGACTGTGATCCTGTTGAGAGTGAAGTTTCACTGATAAACAATAGCTTGCTTTACTGACTGCCAACAAACCGATTAAATTAGAAGAATGGTACTGGCCAGCTAACTTAAAAAATAATAAGGTTCTTAGGGATTGAGTACATTTTGTAGCCACTTCGCTAACATGCCAAGCAGAAGAGTCCATAAACAAGTTACTGCTAAGTAGACTGAGTGCAAACATGCAGCAAATCAACTGCTCTGCAGCCAGCGTGCCTGTCCACACCTTGAAATATCTTAATTGGCTGTGGTTGTTATCAGGTGACAACAGGCACAGGCTTGCTCAGTGACTACCCAGCAGCACAGAAACACGGACTCAGACTGGTTTGGGTTGGAAGGGACCTCCAAGCTCACCCAGTGCCACCCCCTGCCATGGGCAGGGACACCTCCCACCACACCAGGGTGCTCCAAGCCCCATCCAACCTGGCCTTCAACACTGCCAGGGAGGGGCAGCCACAGCTTCTCTGGGCACCCTGGGCCAGGCTCTCACCACAACGTGTTGAGGTACCCACGCCCTCAGGCCTTCAGGACTTTTTATTGCGGAGATTTGCCTGTTTCGGGCAGCGACCTGAGGCAAGACCACAGGGGAGCAGGCTTGGGGTGCTCGGGGAGGGCTGCTGGGTCTGTGTCCCATCACCTTCTGCTGGCTCTCCCATGCCCTGGCACCAAGAAACCCAAAGAAGGAATTAGGGGTGTAAAAATCTCTGCCGCACTGCAAAATATGACTGAAAAAAAACAATGTGGGCCTTATTCCTTCCTTCCTTCCTGCCCCACTGCTGGGCAGGCTGCACCAGCAGGCACCCGAGGAAGGGGGCACAGCTCGCAGAGAAGCTGGGTGCAGAGGCCCTTCCACACATTTAAGGACCTCTGTGTGCCTGGGCTTCACCCTCACCCCGAGATCTCAATTCACGCCGAAGGAGCAGGCCCGGCCCTGCGGCAGGGCCAGGCGGGCGGCTGATGGCGGCTCCGCACGGCCCCCAGGCCTCTGGGCCCGGCAGCACCCGGCTGCTGCCCCGCCAACGGGCCCAGGG
>VZRW01004111.1:229757-258136 GCA_013398125.1 Aegotheles bennettii | reverse complement strand
GGCCTCACCAAGGCAGAATAGAGGGGGAGGAGTAGGTTTACTAGCAGCACACAGAGGGCTGGGAATTTTACACACCTGGGAGTCTTTTGGAGGCTTTTTGGAGGCCAGCTCAGAGACTTCTGCCTAGGAACAGAGCACAGGTGGGAGTACGAATGGTGGTGGCTGGAGGGAAACAGACTGCAAATGGTAAGGCATGGAAGGGAATGGAAGTGGAAACAGAATTGGAGGATAATGGAGGGGTGTAGAGTATGTACAGAGTGGAATGGAAAGGAGCCATCTGGTGAGGAAAAAGACAACAATGCAGGAGGCTGGAGGGGAGAAGAACTCTCCCCAAATCACTCCTGTCATGAGGATGAGGTAACAGCACTGGTATGTCCCAGAAGCTCTGTTTCCATGCTAGCTCAGAAACACAGAGGTCACTCAAGTGCCCAGGCAGATGAAAAACACCATCTCAAAAGCATATGGATTATTAGGAAGAACTTTTTCACTGTGCGAGTGACGGAGCACTGGACCAGGCTGCCCAGAGAGGTTGTGGAGTCTCCTTCTCTGGAGACATTCAAACCCCACCTGGATGCGTTCCTGTGTGATGGACTCTAGGTGACCCTGCTCTGCCAGGGGGGTTGGACTAGATGATCCTTCGAGGTCCCTTCCAACCCTAGAATTCTGTGATTCTGTGATTCTGTGATTAGGAGCGGTGTAGTCAGCAATGAGAGTCCACCTTGGATGACTGCTCTGTGCTGGTTTAGAGATAAATACTGAGGGCCCCCAAGTTCAACCACTACCCACCTGTAAGAGTAAGCTGTTTGGCAGCTAACAGAGCTAGAATCTCCTTGAAAGCCAGTTCCAACCTCTTGTTTTACCTTATGCTCACCAGAACTCACCAGTTTGGTGGTGTTCAGTACCCAGCCTCAGTGCCATGAAGAAAGACTCTGTGTTACCAGTGCCCAGGCAGGGCAATGCCTGTGCAGGGACTGGAAAGGAGGAGTAAGGACTGCAAGGGTCTGGCAAGTAAAGGAGGGGACCTACTCGGAAGGAAAAGGAGAAAGGGAGGACTATGAGCTGAGCCATTCACATTTTAGAAGAGTAGGGGTTGGACTCATCTGGCAAGCCCTGCACTCTGGCAGACCTGCAGGTCATGTCAACAGAGGACTGCTGAGCTCAGAACTTTGGCACATCCCAAAGCCCCAGACAAGGTGACCCTTCCCAGGACACAGCTGTGGGCAGAGGTTCTGTCTTTGTTGGTGTCAGTTCCGTGGTGTCATGGCAACCCTTCAGTTGCTGCTTGGGTCACCCACAGACCTGCAGAGCCTTCCAATTGGTGGAGGATGGGCTCTGCCCGATAGCTGGGCTTGACAGGGAGAGCTGTGAAGAGTCAGACTTGCTGCATGGGAGGTCCCTGACCAAGGTAAGGACATTGACCCTCTCCCTGGGTTTTCTCCTGAGCAATGAGATCTTCAACAAGTGATGGATGGCAGCCGCCTCTAGTGACAGTTCAGCCGACACAACCCGAGACTCCACTGCTGGAGATCAAAAGGCTCCCCCCACATCTCAGCTGCGTGCAGACATTGACATCCTCCCCCAGAGTCTTCCATCTGAACCAAAAATCTGTCAGGGATACAAAAGTCTTCTGCAGGTTTTGGGGGGAGGTTTTTTTATTAAAACTATATTTTTTTAACGTGATGATGAGGCATGAAAGTCTCCTAGTAGGGGTTTCACAGCTGGTCAGCAGTCCTAACAGCTACGTGCTGCTTGTCTGCCATGAGTTAAATAAATTCTTTATTTTTGTTTGTTTTTGAACTTGCCTGGTTCAGGTTCTGTCCTGGAGTTTGCAATTCCAAATTTCAAGTCCCTTATTCTTTAAGATAGCCGCAAATTTTCTTACTCTCCATCAGCCTCTAGAGGAGTTACCAGCATGCAGTGTAGCAGGGGATGGGGCTGTGTTCTCACTAATAAAGCAGGAACTCCGATGGAGGTGTTAAAGACTGCTGCTTGCTCAGTGTAGAGGGGTGGAGGCATTGACATGGTTATCTGTGAAGCAATGGCATTCAAATAACATTCACAGTACTGGTTTGCTTCACTGGGAGCCTGGAAAACTGATTTCTGCATCCCCAGAATACGACTGGAAGTGCTGGTGGCCGGTATTTCACTGCTTTGGGTCTTATATACTTCACTTAAGGTGTTACTAAAGAAAATGGTAATATTTGCACTGGGACTATCTAATGTCTAGGGCACTGAATAATTAATTAAACTCAACACAGACTTCAAGCTGCCAGCCTCCCTGGAAATGTGATTTATTTACATTAGCACTGAGTCAGGTTCAGTTCACACCATCCTGAACAGAACAGAGAAATTCCCACCTTTCAGAGCTGTTTCAGCAAGAGGGCTGTATGTTTAAGAAGTGACTCTGGATGGCATCTATTTGTTCAGAGAACTTCTACATTTTTGGCCCAAAAGTCATTATGGGTTCTGCAGAAATTCACACAGCCATGAGAACAGCACAGGGGCAGGATATGTTTGTCTATCAGCTAAAGTTAGCCTTTGTTCCCAGATGAAACCTGGAAATAGCATCATTTTCTTGAGCACTGTTTATTTTTCCTCAGTGTTCACAAAGTTCTGCAGTGGAAACACTTCAGTGGCCAAGGCTGTCCTGCAATATTCTCCTTTTTGTCTTGCTGAAGCTGTTGTTCTGCTGGACAGCCATCAGATTTATTGCTAAAGTGGTAACTAGGACAATGAGAACGGATGAGGAAGCCTTCACCTGACCAAATCTCCCCCTTCTCTCCTCCATACACCGTCCTGACTTAGAAACTCACATCTACATTGGACTTTTGGCCTCACGATGCTTACAGTGCCCAAATTTGCCTCGAGTTTGAGTGCCAGGTGCATGGCACGTGAAACTGGACAACACTCTTGAGAAAGCAAGCAGGATCTGTAACAGCTTTTGCAGTCAGGTGGCTTCTACCTGCTGCGAGCTTGGTAAGGCTGGCAAGAGCAGAGAGGGTAGGGCATGGCTGAGCAGTACACATTGAAGTGCAATCATGGTTCTTGGGTTAATTGTGCTTTACAAAAGCCTTAAAGGTGGCACGGAGTGAAAAGAAGGGCTGATGTGTTCACACCATGGACTGCATGGAGTCTTACTGAAATAGTAAGATGTAGAAGTGGATGTGGCCCTTACATTAAAGTTACCCTGATCAGCCTGTACTCAACAAACAATTTCACTTTTATTTATTCCGGGTTGGGATGAGGGGAAGAAGGGGTGGGCATGCAGGGGCTGTTACATAAAGTCTTCATTTAAATGCTTCGTTGTCATCTGCTCTCCTCCGGCTCAAGGCCCTACTTGTCTAGCCAGGTCTCAGCTCCTCTCAAGACTTAGGTAGCCTTGCTACTCAAGTACAGCCTTCTCTGGGGGATCACGGAGGCCATCCACTGACCAGTGCACTTCTTGGCCTCTTCCCATGTGTAGCAGGGCACGTAGCCAAAATCCTTCTGTGCTTTCCTGTAAGAGAAGGTGAACGGGGTGTTCAGCAGAGTGACCAGGTGACGGTTGGTGGAGGGGATGTATCTGACAAAGGGCCGGAGCAAGAAGCTCATGATTTCCAGCAGCAGCGAGAAGTAATACAACATGGTCAGGGGCATGGGGAGCTCGGGCTCGATTCCAAAGCCCAGGTCCTTCGTCAGCTCATAGTTTAGATCTGCGTAGCTCATGTGAGGAGTGTCATCTGAGATGTAGTAGAACTGCCCCCTGATGTGCTTGGCTTTCTGTGGGACCTGCAAGGCTTTGGCTGCCTGCACATGTGCCCAGGCAATGTTCCCCACGTACACAGGGTTTACTAAAGCCTCCTTCCTGGAGAAGCGCAGGTAGACGTTTTTGTTCAGCAGACACTTATCCAGATGACCTTGGAGAAATGGACATCCTTCTCCAAAAATGTACATGGATCTCAGGGCACAAGTCATCAGCGTGCCACCATCCTTTAACACCTGGCCGTCTGCTTTCAGCACAGAATCCTCTGCCAGTCTCTTACTCTGGGCATAAGGAAATGTTGATACACTCTCATAAGCTGTATCCTCATCACCATTGAAAATTGCATCACCTCTGGAGTTTGGGCCCGTCACTTCTATGGTGCTGGTATATATGAAGTGCTGGACATTACAGCGAACACATGCCTCCAGCAGGAGCTGAGTACCTTCAAAAGAGAAACATGTAGGTCAGCCTAGAGCTCCCTAAGCAGGAAAAAGTGGGCTTTTTACATCAGAAACAGCATCTCTGGCCTGAGCTTGGCCAGCTCTTCCCTCTCTGCAGCTGGAAGAATCCTGTCCCCAACTGGACAGCATGTTCAATGAAACTGAACCTGCTCTGAATATCTAAGTGGTACCAGTGGACCTGCTGGAGTTAACCAAGGATGAACACTTAGTCTTCATTGCATGTTGTGTGTTTTTTTATCCCAAGAGTCAAATTTTGTTCCTGCCTAGGTTAGCATGAGCACTGACCAGAGATACAGGGGCTTGTGCCTGTTGGTTGGATTGACTGGCTTAAGGCAGAGAGCCTTCAGAAGCTGCCCCCTCATTAGGTACCATCCATCCTGTATGGTAAAGACCCCATTTTCCAGGCTTGAGGATGCTCTTGGGTGGTTTGCTAAGCAGGGACAGAATTAATGTGGATGGGACCCCCAGTGGGAGTCTCTCCACTATTCAGAGGAGGGCTTGAAGAGAGAGATCTGCCAGAACAACACACAATACCATGTAGTTAAAGATCAAAGTGCAGTAGAGCAAAGTGATCCTTGTGTGTGTATGTGTGCCTCCTTTTTCAGGATATTCTTGAAGATGTACACAGGCAATGATTCTACATGGAGAGGGAGAATAAGAACTGACTTTTCTCGGTGCACATTGGGGTTTCAGAGGTGAATTGCTTCCAGAAAGGTCCACTGAGCAGGGGATTATGGCTCTCCCCACCAAGAGCAGAACCTGTGCAGATCTCAGGATGGGCATACGTGAGTGCTGACAAGAATGAATGATCCTGCAGTGCCCTGCAGTGGAAGACTGGTGCGTGCTGGGTGTGGAGAGGGCCAGAGCTGCATAGGGCTCTACATGGGCACACTTTGCACTCCTCAAGATGCAGAACAACCGGTTAATGCGACTCAAAGAACCACGTCATGTGCTCCCTTTCCTGAGCAGATGATGACCAGGACATAGTAGACATGGGTTTGAGAAAGGTGCTTCACCCGCTCACCTGTTACATTGACCTCCCAGAGCAGCTGCTTCTCTACGAGGCCCAAGGTGTCGATGATGGAAGCTGTGTGGATGACGAGGGAGACCCCCTGACAGGCACGGTGCAGGAATGTCACATCTCGTATGTCCCCTTCCAGGATTTTCACTTCAGTCTTACCCTGGAGCTCTGCAAGGGCGGCAGAAAACAAGGCAGAAGCACTTATGGGCACCCTAAGGAGAGCACTGAAAGGGGTGGTGAAGGGTTGTGTGGATGCTGATGCTGCACCCAGGAGGTGCTGACTGCTCAGGCACAGGAGTGATATCTTAAGGGTGGCCAAAGAGAAGGTGTTTTCCAATGGCTGTACTGTCAAGTGCTACTTACAGTGCTATAGAAGTCTATGTTGCATCTCCTACCATCATTTTGGAGTCAATATTCAACATGGTTCTTTCTTTTTATTTTTTTAAATTTTTTTTTTTAAGAGAAACCTTTCCCACTGCTAGCCAGGACCTGAAACTTCCTTCGGGTGTGACTATTTTAAAGTTCACAGGGAGAGCTCTAGCTATGCATCTTCTGCCTGGCTATTTACAAAAGCATTAACCCAAGCATACTGAACAGCCAGGCACTGCGTGCTCCTGTCTTCGAGGTGATGAATGATCTCTCTCCACCCACAGAGCTGTGTTCACACCTATTTTCTGCCCCTTGACCTTGCCCATATTGCAAATCTTCTAATGCATTTCCTACAGTGCTGACACATCTTTCCTATGCACCTTGCCCAGGACTTGCTGTGCCTCTTCAGCTCCAGCTCTGGCTCTGTTTCAGCATCTGTGCAGTGGGGTTATCTTTAGCACGCACATCTTTCTGGTCCAAATCTGAACTCTCAAGGCTGTTCTCCTGAGCTGCCTCAGCCTTGACCGACTTTTACTGCTGCTTTTTAAGCCCCCTCCCTCGCCAGCAGCTAATGTCTGTGACCCTGGTGCAGTCCTAGGCCTTAGAGCCACTCTTCCCCTAAGTTTTGCTGGACAGAATTGTCCTTATATACAGCCCAGAACTACACTGGAGTCACCATGGAATTATTGCCTGGAGATGTTTATAGTCAGAGGTGATGCTGCTGGCCTGGGAAGCCTGCTGGCCTGGATGCAGCTATGCTAGAGGAGAGGAGAGGACTTTGTCAGAATGATTTACAACTTTTTAGGACGTGGTGGCATTGCAGCATCCTCTCACCAGCCTCTGCTGGGGCTGCGCTAGAGGGCTCCCCAGGCACAGCCACCGGGCAGGGACTCCGGGCACGGGCAGATACTCTGTCTTCTTCCACCATAATCAAATGCCCATTTTAGATAAGAGAAGAACCTAATTAATTTATACAGCTTTTAGCCTCAGCCATGACTGAAATCCAGTGTGTCCTAGTGCTTTGTCACCAGCTCCCAAGCAGGCAGTATTTCATCCCAAGTCTTTAATGGAGAAATGCTAGGAGAGACAGCTGCTGGGATCTGGAACTGAGTATCTTTTAAATCAGTTTTATCTCACTGTCTCTGCAGTAAGCTAGAAGGTAATCCTGTATTAATTTAACAATTATTCTGATGCAACAGGCTTGAGGGTCTGTTCTTGTCATCAGTCAGATGGTGTGAGATGTGAAATGGGAGCCTCAATGCTCAACATTTACAAAAGTGTCACTAAATGTAGAGTTAACTGCTCTCCACATGCTCTCTTATACTTTTCTATTACACAGAGTGCATTCATTTCCTAGGGCTCTGTTTCCAGGTTTACACTGACCTCTACTTGTACAGATGCAAAAGTGTCAGACTATGGGGCTGGGCTTTTTGTTAAGCACCTGGCAGATAGGTTTGCTCTAATAAATATTAGTCTTTGCACAGCCTGTAGGTTGGTGTTCTCCCTGAGTAATTCCAAAGGATTTAAAAGCATGGTTTTCACCATGTGAATTCTGACAGGTGGCCCTTCAGAGTGGTGGCTGTGCCTGGGCAGGAGTTAGGAAAGTGGAAGTTTTTACACATGCAAATCAAAGCTTTCAGGAAAAATACAAAAGAAGCCTGTCCCCTTTAAAGCTGCTCACAGGGATAGCTGGTCACTAGAAGGATGCTGTCTAGCTGCTTTGTGCCTTGCTTGGGCTCGCAATTTAAGTTGTGTGGATGTATAAGGCAGGGAAACTGCTCCTCCATCCCACTTCACTCAGCAGAAGTTGCCCCGGTGAGTGCACTACGGGCTTTGTTCACCAGCATCAGATAGATGTCAGGAATTGGGAGACTGACCTTGCTTTGCTCTGAGGGAAAAGTACAGGTGAGCTTGGAAGCAGAGAGAGGAAAGAAGAAACGAGTGACAGACAATGGCTTCAGTCTGAGATGGACAGCAGAGAGAAACTTGGTTTCCATCTCCCCAAACCATTGCCCAGGCATCAAAAGAAGTGTGTGTGTGTCAGGTGGAAGCAGGAAGGAGAGAATAAATTCAACTCAGCTCTCCATGGCTGCATACAGCGAGCATGAGAAAGTACCTACCCCCTGGGAAAGCTGCTTCTACTTCACCAGTGGTTTCTGTGTCCTCTGAGCTGTAAGCATGTTCCCTGCTTGCTACAGGATAGTTTTTGCCTGGAAATGCAATGATTACTTGATAAAATTCAGTGTCCCTTTGTGAACAGTGTCTGACTCAGTAATCCAGTTAAACTGTTTGCCCTAAACTGTCTTTTCTATGTGTTATTTATATTTCAAACAGCAATGTCTCTGGGACTCAGCTTGGATTTCTCAGTGCTCTTTTATAGAGGTCCTAACAGCTGTGGGGTGAACAGTGGGGAAAAGCACTCCTCATGAGAGACAGCTGCTTTCCTGGTTAAATGAATGGTTCATTAAAATGGTCTGCTTTATGTATTCATAGGAGAAAATTAAAAATTGCATCTTATTTTCATTTGTAAAGGGTAAAGCAATTTATTGGCTTCTTTAAACCCAGGGAAGTTGAGATGTTTATTCTGTTCCCATTTCAGCTACTGGGATGTTCTGTTGCTGCTCTGCCTTTCTGTTTTGAATGCAGTGACAAAGGCAAATGAATGTCTGCAACGCTGAGCAAAAACCCAGGGGGAAGTTTCCCAGAGCAGGAAATTTCCCCCAGTAAGAGTCCCGGAAAAAAGAAAAAACACTCCTTCCCCCTCTACTTTCCTTCTACTTTGGAGCAGTACTGGATTAGTAGTGCAAAAAACCTCAATGTTCAAGCGTCACACAATCTATAAATGTCTGTTTCTGAAAAACAACATGAAATTAGGGTTCAAGGGGAGAGGGGGGAGATGCACAGAAGATGAGACAAAGGGGTAATCAATGCTTTGAAATAGTGAGAAATCCTCTTGAGAACAACCTAGGAGTTTCCAGCTTTTCTGGAAGTGCCAGTGCAATAGTGAACAATGAAAAAAAAATTTAAAAAAATTAAAAATTGCATAAGTGGAAGCACAGGAAAGGCAAAAAGATAACTTTGAAGTGGGGGTGGGAGGCAGGAAACCCAAGGCACCAAACCACCATGTTCAACATGACGTTCATTCTCAACCACACTGTCTAACTGGGTGGACTCCAGCTCACTGCTCCTGACATGGATTGGATCACCCTGGACTCCCTAGGGATGTGGAAGACCACAAATGCCACTGTTTTACGCAGGCTGAGTGCAATGGTCAAGGTCTCAGCAGGAAACTTGCTTGGACAAAAGAGGAGTGTCCCAGAGTGTCTCCTGGCACAAAGAGATGTAACTTGCACATACTCCTGTGTCTTACTACCCACAGCCCTGACTCTGCAAAGATATCGCAAGTATAAGGTGCTCAAGAGCTCAGTGAGAAAGAAAACCACTCAG
The DNA here is from genome assembly GCA_013398125.1 of Aegotheles bennettii. Lineage (NCBI taxonomy): Eukaryota > Metazoa > Chordata > Aves > Caprimulgiformes > Aegothelidae > Aegotheles > Aegotheles bennettii. The sequence goes on along the minus strand of VZRW01004111.1, from coordinate 249,096 downwards.
CTCTGCTCCTGGCTATTCAAGAAACCTGAATAATGTGTGCCAGCAAGTAAAAGTCCCTGCAGTAGAAATGATGCAGGTCAGAAGACTCCAGCCCCTCTGTTTTTGAATAGGAGTCACTGTGCTAGAGAAGGGCTTGAAAGGGAATGGCAGGAAAATATTTCATGTAGTCCTGAGCACAAGCACTGGCAGGACACTTGGAGAGAGGCTGGTACAGCCAGAGGGACTGCCACTCAAAGCACAGGGCTTCAAGGAAGTTCAAACACGTCTGAAATTCCAACCTGCTACTCCTGCTATGTGTCTGTGGGGGAAAATAAGCTCTGGTAACAGATTTTTCCCTTCACAGAATCACTGAATATTAAGGGTTGGAAGGGACCTCGGAAGATCACCCAGTCCAACCCCCCTGCCAGAGCAGGAGCACCCAGAGCAGGGCACACAGGGATGCATCCAGGGGGTTTGAAGGTCTCCAGAGAAGGAGACTCCACTGCCTCTCCGGGCAGCCTGGCCCAGTGCTCTGTGCTTCCTTCTGTGCTGGTCAAGCAGCAGGAATCTTGCAAGAACGTGAGGAGGAGTGTCTGGGCTGTGTTCGGTAGAGGAAGGAGGGAGGATAAGGAAAGAGGTCCTAGAGCAAAAAAAAGAACAGTGAAACCTTTGCAGCAGCCCAGATTGTGCTCACACAGTCATTTTCACTCCCGGGGCAGCTCTGCTATCCCCACAAAGCTCTCCTGGCCTGAAGCTGTGCAGATGCTCCTGTGGCTGCCCTGCTGCACCAGTGCTGACCCAAACACACTCCTGCAGCTGCAGGTTCTGTCACTGGGGGAACTGCCTGGGAATCAGAGCAGGAAGGTCTGCTGCAAGGCTCAGGGGCATCTAGCAAATCCTCAGTGAAATGCTGGATGAGATTTAATCAGGAGGAAGTCAGAGTTATATAAAACCATCCTGAGGGCTTGTGCAATTTGCACCAGGTTTATGGTGTGCTGTTACTCTTCTTTGCTAGCACTTAAACACTGTGTAGAAAGTTTGTGGTGCCTTAGGAAATCATATGGGGATATTCCATAAGGGTTCTCGGGTAGTTGCCTGTATAGCGGAAGAATAGTCTCGAGGTTAAGATGTGATGGAGGAAAGCATTGCCAAGTAAGTGTGATGCAGGGACTTAAGAACTTGGCTGAATTTAGGTTGCTATGTGCCTTTTTATAGGCATGCTCAGGATCCCAGTAGATGGAACATTTAAGATCTAATACTCAGTTGCTTTCCCAGCCACAGGCCATTTCTGACACTGGGCATATCACCCATTTGTGCAGTTTCCAGGCCATTCAAGAAGCCAGAGTCCTGCATTGCCCTTTGCAAATGGGTTCTGTCTCCTCTGTGCAGAGCACAAAAGGGTTCTGCTCTCCAGGCAACAGTGATAATAGTAACAACTTCTTAAGATACCTCATCACAAGTCTCAGCCAGCAGATCACAGGTTAACCAAATTAATCACAGGTTCCAAAAACCCAATAACGCCTGCACCCACAACTTTGCCACTGCCTTCTGGTCCTGCTCATTGGAGCCCAGGAGAGTGTGGGTTAGCTCCAGGTTGGGCTGCCCCCCACCACCAGGAGAGCAATGCTTGCATTTCCCTTCCCCCCAGCAGAAGTGTGAGATTTTTGCACTGATTTTTCCCTGTGGGTTTTGATGTAATAGAAGTCAGTAATAGCAACCTCTATCTGCAGAGCTGCGTTTGGGTGGGAGGTAAAGACTTCCATGCTATCCATCTGAGACAACAGCACATCCACATGCAACATGCAGTCTTCAGGAGATGGTACTTACCTTCAAATCTCCCAAGTGCTTCATTGCTGAAGGTTTTGTCCAGCAGCCGGAGCTCAGCCAGAGCCTCCTCCTCCTCCAGCAGCAAGCGGACAATCCTCTGGCCAAGAAATCCTCCTGCTCCTGTCACCAGGCAGCGTACCCCAGCCAGGGACATGGCTCTGCCTTGCTCCTCCTGGCTCTCCCTTGGGCTTAGACCAACTCCTGCCTGAGGACATGAACACACGACATCAACCTCTGGAGTCTTTAGTAATCAAAGGGTTTTAGAAATCAAAGTCTTTAGAAATCAAAGGAGAGACTACGGGAAAGCAAACTCTGACCCCTACATTGAACAACAAATTTTAAAGCATTTCTTACTTTTACTAACTATTCCTATTCAGAAGTAGCCTACGTGTTGGTTTTTTTTCATGCAAAGAAAAATCTATTTGCAATCCATTACAAAGAAATCAGTTTGCAATCTATTACAAAGAAATTAACCTGAAAATGCTCCAAATCAACTCCAATGCTCAACAAACCCCACAGAAACCTGCCTCGGGTCCTTGGTTCCACCTCTCTAGCACTCCAAGACTGCCTGTATTTATACACCACAGAGCACCCCCTGGGTCATCTTGCCTTCCCTCCCTCTCACAGCCTCCTTGGCTGCCAATAGACATAGTGCTTCCACCCCTCCCCTCTCGAGAAGGAAGGCTCTGGATGCAGCGAGGTCTGAGCACCAGCCTAGATGTGGCCCTGCTTGCCTAAATCCTGAAGCTAAACCCTCATGCTGACAAGTCTCTGTAGCTGCACTTAATACTGAGTTAATAAGAAGGGAGAGAAGCATTAAAATTAAATGTAAGTAGGAGGAGTGGCTGCCTGTAGCTGTTTGAGGGGTACTGCTATAATTCTATTTTAATACCGACTTCCCCATCACAGCATGGGTTTCTCACCCCCTCTGTGCAAGACTGAAAATTCACCTCTGGGGTTTTGTGTTCAGCATCCTCGAGGCATTTGAAGTGTACAGACTGGTTGCATCAAAGCCAATGGAGAAGAAGATTCACCCCTGAACTGGGGGAGCACCTGGTTAGGGGGAGGCTGGGGCTGGTTGCTGCACCTCTGCAGCAAAGTGGGCCCTTACTTTTTACACCTCCAAAATAGAGGGGAACTGCTCAGGTATTTCTCCCTGTTCCTATTTTCACTCCAGTTCTAGCTAAACTCTTTTCTACTGTGAGAGCAGGGCAGGGCTCAGGTGTTAGCCTGAAGCTCATGATACCTGCACTGCCCGAGCTTTGGTCACTCACTAAGGAGAGCCCTGGAGAAAAGCTAGAGAAGCAGCACCCTCACACCGTTACTTTTTCAGAGCAAAAACAGGACTACAAGTGACAGCAGGAAAGCAAAACCACCTCCATTCAGGGAGCAAGGAGTTCATAGCCAACACAGGCAACAAAGTTTTGGCAACTGTTTTAATCACAGCGTCCTTGAAAATCCTTCCCTCAACCCAACGAAGCTCTCAAAAAAATGTTATCAGTGCTTCTTGCCTTGACTTCGCTCAGTCAGGACCTTCATGTCGTATGTTCTTATCAGAAGCTGCTGCAAACTAATTTTGTGCAGTGTGTGTGTTCTGCAAGGACAAATAACTGACCAGAGCCTGCTGCTGTAACTGGTGGTGCTCCCTGTTCACCGTCAGGAAGGAAATCAAATGCCTTAAGGAGGCATTATAAAAACAGGCAACACAACATAGCCTCTTAGCATAGAAAACATTTTTCTACACCAAGTTTACCTGTTAGAATGCCCAAGCTAAGGAGGGGTAGTGCTTTATATGAGAACATGAGTGCTTTATCATAAAACAAGGCCTTCACGATCTGATATTTTGCTGATGGACACAAAGGTGGGTGGTAGAATGGGCTGCAGGTCTCAGAGTATCATCTTAGAAAATCAGAGCTTGCCAATTTTGTCTTGTGTTAGAGAATTGCTATACATGGACTAAGTGCATAGCTTAGTACATTCACAATCCAGGATGTCCCATCACACCATGTCCCTTACCTGCTGGTCCTCTGGCTTTATTGGTGCTTGCTGTGACAGAGATGCTTTGGTGCAATAGCTGGCTGGTACTAAGAGAACACATTTTCTTAGCCTTATCACAAGGAGAAAAAGAGACTGGAGGGCAGTGGGGGTGGGAATGAGATGTAGCAGAGATGAGAAGACAGCAAGAGAGAAATAGTGAAGGGAGAATTGAGAACAAACCAAATCATGGCACTGGAATGAATGAATGAATGAATGAATGCATGCATGCAATACCATTGCAGAGTACAGAAGTTTTAGGTAGGATAAAACATTACACTTTTACAGAAGGTGATGCTGTTTAATTGTGCAATCAGGCAAGAGCTATCCAGGAGTAAGAAGAGAAGGACAGATGCTTTTTTTCACTGTGAGAGTGCCAGAGCACTGGACCAGGCTGCCCAGAGAGGCTGTGGAGTCTCCTTGGCTGGGGACATTCAAACCCCGCCTGGATGTGTTCCTGTGTGATGGACTCTGGGTGACCCTGCTCTGGGAGGGGGGTTGGACTAGATGATCCTTCGAGGTCCCTTCCAACCCTAGAATTCTGTGATTCTGTGATTTTGTCCAGAAAAGAAATCTGGTTCAGGAAAGGGGTTTCTGGAGTCTGCCTGGTTGCCCAGACTGATGAGAACTGACGCAAGCAAAAGCAAAGGCATGCTCATTATTTAACTGGACCTTTTGCTGTCTAAATGCAGAGTAATTGTGACCAAAAAGTCACAAAAATTTAATGTGTTTCTCATGAGAAAAATGCATGTGTTTCTCACCATCATATGCCTGTCCGCTCAAAATGCCTAGGTGCTGGCACCCCTGGAGAAGCGGTGTACTTTGGGATGTCAATTTACTCCAGGAAAACTCTACCCCTTCAAAGTGGGAGGCACTGTTCCCTCCTGGAAGCATTTTCCTCTCTCTTCTGGTTGCACATTGACAAGAGGCAACATTAACTTTTGGACAGCTGTGCTGAATCAAACTCTGGATAAACACAACTTCTCACAGTGGGGAACAGTTTTAAGACACTTTAATCAAGACATGAAGATAACCACCTTAAGAGACCTCAATGTTTCTGTGTATTCAAACCTGGCAAAGAAAATATCTCCTTTTTCAGTAGTACCAAAGTTCTTTTGGTAGAAGGGAGAAACTGATTGTAAACTTTTACTACATGACCTTCAAGATCAGAGAGACTTACTCACAGTATTCGTTGCTATATAAACAGCACAGGAGTTGCACAATTAACTAGAAACACACAGTCTCATTCTCTCTTTAGTTTTAAGTAGAACTGTGTTTCCTCCACTGAAATTGATGAGTGACGTTCGTATTTAAAGGCTGTAGAAATTTGCACCATGTGCCAAAGGAAAATGTTTAAATTTGGATACATTTTGTAGATAAACTACCCTTGTAAGTAGACTGATTCCCTGTCCCTGCTGTATCTTCCAGGGATGTTGGGAGGCAGCAGGGTTTGATTAGTCCTTAACCCACATGTTTACAATCTCTTTGGTCACAGTTTTTTGGAAATATTTGGCCTTGCTTAAATTTGCATCAGAATTACTCTCAACAATCAAATACAGAAAGCAGGACAGAGTGTAGAAAGGGGACGTGATACTTTGGTACACATTGGCACAGGCTTTATCCAGATCCTAGAAAACTTCCAAAAGTGTTCCAAAAGTCTTGGAAAAGTTGTAGGATGTAGGAGGTAGGATTTAGGATGTAGGATGTAGGATGGGCTTGTTCAATAGACTCTCAGCCTGGTCAAACCCTTTTAAGCTCACTCACCAAATAGCTTTCTTTTTCCCTCAGAAAATGCTTTCTGCAGCCTCTTTCACAGGAATACAGGTGCTGCCTCTGCAGCTCCATGGTAGCTGATCACAGCAGCACCCCAGTATGGCAGTGTACAGACCTGATGTGTGGCTCCTATTTTATGATGCCGTGGTGTCCACCAACAATTTAGACTGAAAGGAGCCTCTGGAGGTCTCTGACCCAATCTCTTCTCAAAGCAGCATCAGACTAGATGAGGCTGCTCAGTACCTTGCCCAGTCTCTGTCTGCAAGGGTGGAGATTTCACAAACCCTCTGCTGCAGCATCACTCTCACAGTTAATTTTTTTCTACTCATTTCTGACTGGAATTTTCCTCATTGAAACTCATGCCCATTGCCTTTCACCCTTTTACTGCACACGTCTGAGAAGCAGGTGAGAAGTAGGGCTGCATCTTCTCTCTCCCCCCTCTCTGCCTACCTTTAGCCTTCTCAGGCCTGAGGAAACCCAGTGGCCTCAGTCTCTTCTCGCACATCCTTGAAGTCCATCCGAGTGCATGATGTGGTGTCATTCCTCAGCCTTATCTGCCAGGCTGTCAGTCTGCCAGCAAGGTTTGTTATTACTGGAACAGAGAGGAAGGCCTCCATGTGAAGGCCTCTGGAAGATCACTACAGACACTGTTATCTCTGCAAGATATTTGAGTCTAAACAAAGAACACTAACAGGGCTAGCTTCTCTCTTCTGCCTCCTCAAATCCCCTTGGTCCCAGAGGAAAGGAGATGGCAGAGGACAGTACACACACAGACCTCAATCTGCTTGGTCCCTTCAATGAGAGATGTACAGAGGTGAAGCAGTGGTGTGTTAGAAGGTCTGGCACTTCACCACTGCTCTACATTTTGTTGCACAACTAGGAAAATCCTGGAGAAAGTTTAACAGAAGACAAGTGGAAATGTCAGGGCTCCTGAGTTCCAGACCAGTACTCTGTTCACCCTTCCAGATATTTCTTTAGATTTTAACAACATTCATTTGAAACACATCTGTGTTGTCCTTTATTTTACTTTCCACAGAATCACAGAATGTTAGGAGTTGGAAGGGACCTCGAAAGATGCAAAATAATCATGGATTCAGCTGATTCTGTTGGTATGACTACTGCAGACTATATGTGGGAACAGGGAGAAAATCCAATTCATTTTATTTCTATTGATGAGTGAAATGTTTAAAATATTGGAAATGCCAGAGGTGAAGAGTGAAACAATCCCAGTTTTACCTCTTGAGCACCATGAGGGTCTTTCAGTCCCAGCTTCCCTTTTATTTCACCACCAGCCCCCAAACAGTACACAGGATGAAGAATGCCAGGGAGCAGGCAGGACAATCCAAGTGTACGGACATTGCCTCAGTTCTGTAGTAAATGCTGACCTGGAAGGGCAGAAGAGGCTAGGAGGATGTTTTAGATCACTGAATAGTCTGGAAAAATCACATTAAAAAAATTGTGTTGCTGTAAAGGACCAACAGAAAGAGACAGGATTGCAGAACAAGGTATTTCAGTTCTGTGATGCTGCTAATACCAAATGCCAGAAACAGATCTCAAAAAATCCAAATGCTCAGTGGGAAGTCACTGAGAGGCATCAGAGGCAGCGTGCTGGAAATCCTGCTCCTCTCCAAAGCTTAGCCAGATGACTCAGGTCTGCCAGCACATGCCATCAAACATTTGCACAAGCCAAAAGCCTCTTTTCTAGCAAGTTTAGGATCAAATGAATGTCATTTGCTTCTTCAAAGATGCATGCAAAGGAGATGCTGCTGCTGTCCCCCCTTTCCCTTGTACACCAGCAGCCAGTGGGCAACCTGCTCAGCAGGAACTGGGGGAGCACGAATGCCTTCTGCTCCTCAGAAAAAGCAGCACCGTTTCTCTGCCAGGAGAGAGCCTTGACCAGAGAAGCTCATAGGTGGCTTCCTGGGAGGAAAGCTGGCATTTTCTTGTTGAAACTTGGCCATATATTACTCCAGATCCACCAAACTGGGGTTAGGTAACCATGCAGCCCCATTCAGCACCAACTCTCATAGTTTTCCCTCAAGTGACTACTGGGTGAAGTGATGACCTTGTGCCTCCACTTTCACACTCATACACAGGACAACCTCAATCACTAGCATAACAGGTAGCTGGGTGCCTCTTAGCTGGTGCATCTTGTCTCTGTATCTGCTGTGAATACAACCAGGACAACCCAGGCTGTGGGAGATACCAGCCACAACACTGATTGCCTGGTGTGTAGCTTCAACTGCCATCAGACTTGGTAGGACAACCAGGTGGAAGAAGCAAGGGGCCTATTTTTCCATGTGTGGTTGCCAGTGTTACAGAGCTTGGGTGTAAGGCCCAACACAAGTAATGCCAGGGAACACCAGTTTGAAGTAAATGTATTTAAACAAGTAACGATTACCCAAAGTGTTAAGGAATGAACAAAAGTTGATCTCAATAAACCATCGGTCCCAATAAAAGCAAAGGATGGCCTTTGCTAGCATGGAGCCTTTCCTAACGTCCTCAGGAGTTCCCTGAAGGCTTTATCAGATGCCTATTGCACCTTCAATGTTGGACCTCCTTTTTCTCTCTTCAGTCTGGTTTGGGACCTCAGCATGAGCTGCATCTCTTCGGTGGGCCTTCACAGCTTTGAGAACTGAACTAGGTGTGGACCAATCTCAGAGATGCTGGCACAGCCTGAAATACATAGAGAAATGAGACATGTTGGTGAGAGAGGGAGGTCTGTGGATGAAACTTGGAAGGCCCCCTCTCTGAGTCACAATCTTGTCTTGTCTGAGTCACATGGGAACAGGTTGGTACTTCAACAGGTCACTCACAGGAGGCCTACTCCTTGATGGCATCTTCAGCCTTGAGGTTAGGCACTGGGCCTCCCACGTGAGAAGAATTAGATGTGGAGAAAAAGGATCCTTATAACAAGCAGAGCAGGGAGCCTTCTGATCCAGCCAGAAGTGAAGGGTAGACAGAAAAGACATAGGGACTGCTGTGTGGCAAGTGACTGGGGGTGGAGATTTGCTTTGGTTACATCTGGGTGGAAATTCACAGTCACAACCTGCTATTCATGCTGAGTCCCTTTTGTATGTAAAAAGTGTGAGAGCCTCCTGGGAAAAAAACCTTGCAGGAATCTTCACTAGTTGAAAAAGTAGCCCAAAAACCCCAGGCTATTAAGAAATGCCCAACAGGATTTCAGTTCCAGTCTCCCAGTCAATGTTGCTCTCCACTTGAGTTCATGGTTGCTAAAGCATGAAAACCTTTAAAATAGGATTTGAAGTGGGATAAGACCCTTTGCTGGTGTGTGAATACTTCTGCATTGGACCTGCCTGTCCTACTTGTTCATGTGTGAAACTGGAATCTGCACTGAGCTGTGCAAATGTTCAGTGATGGAGCACACGTGGCAGCTACAGGTAGGAGCAGAGGTGAGAAACACAGCAAGTGAGCAGAAGTGAGAGATGGTAAAAGCTTGAAGGAGACATGGAGGCTTTTAAAGCATGTGTGATGCAGAGATTTGAACCCACATTCTTTAATACACAGAGAAGAAAATCTGCATCCATTTTCTTCTGAACTTTTCATGCAGCACAAAAAAATTGGTTGCATTTTACCCAGGTAAACTTTAAATTAAATACTGAAAAACTCATGTAATTCCCAGAAGAACAGAAATACCAAGTTTTGCAACTCTTTAACCCTGGGTCATAAGGCTGCTCTAACCTAATTCCCCCTTGCAAGCTTATTGCTATGGCATCTGAAATGCCAAGGGTTTCACTGGAAGCAAAGAATGATCTTAAATATAGCAACCAGAACCAGCACAGCTCACATGGATTCCCTTTTTGTCACCTCTTCCTCAGGCTTCTGGTTTTAGACAAAATCTAGTCACTGATCTATTACTGATTACAAACAGCCTGCAGAATGCTTACCAGCTAAGGCCATGGACAAACGAAACTCATCCTGCAAAATCCTCAGAACATCTTGGAGGCCTTCTTCACCCTGCTCCAACAAAAAAAAGCAGTCAGGGTAAAAGGAGCACTGGCAACACTGCGGGATGCTTGCACTGTGAGAGCTGGGACAGTCCCTCAAGTCCGTGCCAATTCCAGTCCCTCATACAGATGAATGATTAAAATGATATAATGGATGTGTTCAGTTCATCATGGATTAATTTAGATGCTTTCCCTTTTGTGATGCATCTGAGCAAGGAAAGAAAACAAGGCTGTTTTTCACTTCTGACATTTTCTAGCTGATTTTTTCTCAGCTTTCAGTTATCCTCCACCAAAGGGCTCGTATTAAAATGTCAAGCCTTACAGAGCTGACAGTATTTTATGAAGTAATGCAGGTTTTATACATGGTACAGCTTTAAAAACTTTATTTTACTCAGATCCTGGACTGACTCTTTGAAAATAGTACACTGCCTTTTCCTCCAAAGCTCAGAATCTAATAAAATGTACACATGATTTTGATCTCACTGTAAAACATTGGAGGACTTTTTCCTTTTCTCTTTATTTTTTTTATTTCTTGCAATGAAGAATGCTTTGGGTGCAGACAATTGTGCTTGTTCACCTCCTTCCTCTCTTGTATGCTAGGGCAATGCCAATGAGATACATCTTTAGGGATACCCTGTGGAATATAATACCAAAGCACAGCTGAACTCAAAAAATCCTATCTCCTTTCAGTTTGCATTGTGAAAAAAATGCAGGCAACTAACAGCAACACCTTTTTTATGTTAGGCCTTTTTTCTCTGGCAACAGAAACAGTGCTCTTCCAGGTTTCTCACAGGTGATTTCTTGCTTAAAGCCTAGCTGCTGGAATTCACAGCCATCACACCACTGGGCAGGAGTCTCAGTTAAAAGATAAAAAATGTTTCCAGAAAAAGAAATATTTTTTTCTTCTAGGGAAAAGTTTGGAAGTGATAATCCAGAGGCTAACAGCAAAGCAAACAAGTGGTATAATTACATTTTAATTATCTTCTGTTAACCTTCTGCATCAGAGACCTAAGTCATGGCTCTGGAGATGCTAGAAGCAGCAAAAGTGGAACTGAGATATTACCAGGCTCAGGCACCTCCAGGACACGGTTGTGCTCAGTCTTGTCCAAAATGTTTCAGACATCAATGCGATAGGGTTCTATTTGTATTTCTGAAGAATTCATAACACTGCTAGGAAACTGCTGTGTTACAGCTATGCGTTTTTCCCGAGTAAGCTGACAGCAAATAAAATGTTCAGACTCATCTTCATGGCAAATAAGCCCACCCCCAATTTTCAAAAGCACGAACAGTCCTGAGTCCTACAGGATATTAGCACCAAGCTGCAACCCCAAGAAATCAGGTCCCCCCAAAAATGTTATCAGCTTCAAAATCACATCTGAAATTGTAAAATTCCGTGGTATTTTTAAATCACTGAAAATGTCTGGGTTTGATTCAATGTGGCAACTTTCCACTTAAAATCATCAAAACAAAATAAAAACAAATGGGTAAGATTCTTCACTGATGAAAACTGTCTCTATGGCTTTCAAATAACAACAACAGAGTTTTGGACAGTGTGAGAAGTGGGTGTACAAACTCAAAGCTCCTTACTCACCTTGTAAGCCAGACCCCATATAGCTGGTCTTCCAATAAAGACACATTTTGCTCCCAGTGCCAGGGCTTTCAATACATCGCTTCCTTTTCGTATTCCACCATCTAAATAAACTTCCACTCTGCCTTGGACTGACTTCACAACCTCAACCAGGGCATCAATCTGCAAAGAAGCAGCCACTCTCATCTTGGGCTCAGCTCTTTAATTCTGTTTTCCAGTGCTTTGCTTATATTGATTCAATTATATTGATTCTTTCAGGCACTTCTGAGAAGTGAGAAAGTTAACATTTTTGCTTGCTTTGGGAAGAATTTTAAAAATAAATTTCAATGGAACTAATTGTCATCAACATCTTACTGTCATCTGAGGCACTGATGAATGATACAAATGTTTGTAGAAAAGGCTGATGTCAGACTTCTCCCTGCTACTGTCCAAATTGCCTAAACTCACATTTTCAACCTAATCCTGGTGACCACTTGTCAAAAGCCTCCTCATACCCCCTAAATCACAGAATCACAGAATGTCAGGGGTCAGAAGGGACCTCAGAAGCTCCCCCAGTCCAACCCCCCTGCCATAGCAGGAGCATCCAGAGCAGGGCACACAGGGATGCACCCAGTTGGGGTTTGAATGTCTCCAGAGAAGGAGACTCCACAGCCTCTCTGGGCAGCCTGCCCCAGGGCTCTGGCACTGACAGTGACAAAGTTCTTCCTTATGTTCACCTGGAACCTCCTGTGTTCCAATTGCACCCGTTCCCCCTTGTCCTGTCCCTGGCCATCCCTGAGCAGAGCCTGGCTCCATCCTCCTGACCCTCACCCTTTACATATTGATAAGCATTCATGAGGTCACCCCTCAGTCTCCTTTTCTCCAAGCTAAAGAGCCCCAGCTCCCTCAGCCTCTCCTCACAAGGGAGATGTTCCACTCCCTTCATCATCTCTGTGGCTCTGCGCTGGACTCTCTCAAGCAGTTCCCTGTCCTTCTTGAACTGAGGAGCCCAGAACTGGACACAGCACTCCAGATGAAAGTAGCTCACCAAGAGCAGGGGCAATAGCTTCTTCTGCCAGGCTCGGTACCAGAGGAGTAGCAGAGCTGAACTAGGTGTCTACCAGTTTGTCTGCGTACGTAAAGAAATTTTTAAGGTAGGAGTCTATTATGGATGGAATGGAATAATTTCCATTATTACATCCTTAGCATTTAGATTAATTTTTTTATCCATTATTGTCAGCATTGACATAGAATAGAATTCCCTTGTACCTATTTTTAATTTTATGGAGGAAAACAGGAGAAAAGAAAGTCTGTAAGATGCTATGCAATACAGAACTGTAAAATAAGAACAACTGGAAAAACTGACAGAAGCCAAATTAAACCAGTGACATACACGTGTCCAAATAACCCACTGGGTTTTTGTAGATTAAAAGGGGATTTTTTTTTCTCCAGATAAGTTATTCTTTTTCTGGCTCATGAACGTCAATAAATTCCCATTTAGACTCGAGTCTGTAAATACCAAGCAGAGCTCTCACTAAATCTAGCTGCATTGTTTGTGCATGCTTTGGCAGATGTGAACAAGGAGAATGCATTATGCTCTCATTTGGACATTTTTGGTTCCAGAGCTTCGTTTTATTTTTGCTGCAGTGCACAAAGAGTGTGTGTGCACTGCTCCAGCTAATGAAGCATAGGCAGAAAGCTTTTACTAACTTAAGCCATTAGTTTGTCTGTGCTTGTGTGGGTTCAGTGCTGCCTATAGAACCCTCCCAAGAAGCTGAGAAAATACTTCAGTGGGTCACCCATACCAAGGCATGCATCTTACCAACTTGAAGTACCTCTGCACACATCCACAGCCACACAAGGCCACCAGAAGCATATAAACCAAGACAGGCATGGAGATGCTCTGGTTAGCACAAATGTGCATACAGTAAACACTCGTGGGACATCCCTTTTCTCACTTACAGTGGCAGGTCCTCCATCCAGTTGCCTTCCACCATGATTGGACACAATAATTCCTTGAACTGCATGTTTCACTGCCAGCTCTGCATCTTCTCTCGTCAAGATGCCTTTGATGATGATGGGCAGGTGGGTCAGGCTCCGCAGCCAGTAGATATCATTCCAGGTGAGTGAAGCATCCAAGCTGTTGGGTGGCAGTCCATACTCAGACTGGTCATCTCCCTACAGGACAGAAGGAAACCTCATCTGAGCTGTCACAATACAGAGGCCCCTTGAAGTCTTTCATTCCCCTAAAACAGATTAATTAAAGTTGCTTATCAGCTCCAGAAAGCACATGTCTCCAGAGGAGAATAATTACAGTTGGGATGGAGATCAGTGCCTCTAAGGAAGCTGGACTGGGATTTTGAAGCCAGAACCCAGGCTGGCAGGAGGTCAAGCCAGGACGCTGCAGAACCAGAAGGGGAGAAGATACGCCCTGGGTAGAGCAGATGCCAAAGCAGCAGTTACCCAGTGGTTTTGTCTCATGTGGTACGTGCCAGCCCAGTGAATGAAAGGACCAGCTCGTTTTACAGACCTCAAAGGCTCCTTCCAAGTTCTTGAGTTTCATGTGGGGAGGAAGGCGGAAACCATTGCGGATATCGTCGCGTCTTTTGCCTGTGTAGGGCACATCCGCGGTGAGGACGAGGCCCTGGAAACCCAAGGCTTCTGCTTGTTGGACCAGATGCTGGGCAACCTCCCTGTTGCGGTGGATGTAGAGCTGGAACCAGCGGAGGCCGCCGGGAGCAGCTGTGGAGATCTCCTCCAGCGTGCAGGTGGAGTACGTGCTGGCGATGTAGCAGGTGTTCATGGCTTTGGCAGCTTCAGGAGGTATGGAAAATAGTCAGAATCCAGGCAATTTGAATGGGAGAGGTAATTTACCAAGTGGTGCTTTCATTTTGCAACTAGTTTTCTTAAAATCAGGACCTTCATGACTGTGTCCTCAGAAGGAATGCACTGTCAGATGCACTCAGTGGACACAGAAACACACAGAGGAAAAAGATATTTCCAGGGTCAGCTCTCCAAACCCATTGGGAACCCTCTCCAAACCCTCTTTGGGGAGAATGTTTTTACTTTTCTCCAAGGGACACACTGTTCTTACTAGTAATAAGTAATTTACAAGTTGAGTCTCATCCACCACTTTTATGTCCCATCTAGAGCCCATGGCTCTGAGGACCTGGGTGGTTCTTGGTGTACCTCAGAAAGGTGCCCACAGTCTCTGCCTTAAGTTTGCCGCAGTCTCCACAGAGCTGATCTCACAGTAGCTAAATAACAATGTCTACATGTCTTCCCACACACTCTGTGTCACCAGACCCAAGTGAGTCATCCACAAAAAGGGGTGTCACAAAGTGGGAAAGGAAAGCCCCTCAAGCCTGAAGATTTTGCCCAGTCACACTTCAAGTCACCCTAACAGCTTGGAACCATAGAATCATAGAATCATCGAGGTTGGAAGAGACCTTCAAGATCATCCAGCTTCTTCAGGCTCTTCCACAAACCCCTTTCTGCTACATGGCAAGAAAGCAGAAGAGTACCTCTGGCTGTGCTCTTCTCTCCATCAGGCCACGCTAGCTGGTGGAAGCCAGTAGGGGCGATTCCTACAGGAAAGCTGATCTCAGTCCCCAAGAGCTTAGTCCTAATGTCCATCATGGATACATCCCGCAGCATACGTGGTCGGAAATGAATTCTGTAAGGCAAAAAACCCCTTCATCATGGGAGCTGTTCAGTGGCTTTTCTGAAGTTTCATGGAAACCAGGTCTTCATTCACCTATTGCAGTGAAGGACTCTGAGCCAATAAAGAAAACAGCATATAACAATTTGTCCTTTCTGTAGGCTTTTAGAGGTCAATTCAGCCAGCAGTACAGCCACTTCCACTTTTCATTAATCCCATACTTACTGTCCACAGTACACCATTTCTGCATCTCCCACCCCAGCTCACCAGCTCTTGTTCTCCCACTGTCTATCCCACAGATTCCTTCTACTTGCAGCCCAGCCTCAGGTTTCTGCCTTTCCAGCCCACCATGTCTGTCCTCGCTGTACATTGTGTCTGCCCCCACTGTCTGCAGCACATTCCCCAAATCCCATAATACTTACATGTAGGCTTCCTGCTCCTCACCACATGCTCCCTGTTGCATCTAATTCTATTATAGCCACTCCTCCCCTTTTCTGTCATACCCTACCCTACACTACCCTACCCTGATCTACCCTACCTTATCCTGCCATGTGCCTGGACCCTCAGCATGCCTCATGCCTCATACAATCTGTGTCACAGCATACAGCACATATCATTCAGGTAAGTGCATTTTGCTTGGGGACCACCTTGAAAAGCCAAGGTGTAAGGAATCATTGCTTGTGAAGTCCAAACACTTGCACAAAAGCATAGTTTAAAAGCTCCCAGTACAACACCTCTCATTTCTTCCCCACGTTACCTTTTATATGCCAGGATGTTTTCGTCTCGAGTGCTACAATCATCTGCTCCAGCTGCAAAAAAATCCCAAGCAATCTTGGGCAAATGCTTTTTAGCATAAGCTTCAAAGTCTGACAGACACACCATAGCCATTGCCGGGAGAACCTCTGGGAACCTTGAAGAAAAGAAGAACACGGAGTGGAAATTAGATCCCTGACCTGTCATTCTCTCTTCCAGGGGCACCACTGTCACTCAATGCAAACCTCGGACCCATCTGTCTCGTAGAAGAGTTGCTGAGAGTTTGTCTCAGTCTGTCTTGCCATTCATCCTCTCCCCTAGTATGAGAGAAAACTGCAGATGCTGCCATAAGAGTAGGAAGAAGCTTGCACCTCTGGTCCTCTCTTTATTCTCTCTTTAAGCAGAAGCCTGGAGAGGACATTTTAGGTCCTCTGCTATTTTAAGACACAGCAATTATGTAATTCTGTCATCAATTCCATCTTAAAACTAGCTGGGTTATTTGTTCCACTGATTCTCCTCAAAGGTTGTCCCAGAACACCATTTGCTGGATTATCCCTGACTGAAAAATTAGTTATGGTGGCTAAATACAAGCTCATAAAATCTGGAAGCGAGCAAATAGAGAGCCTACATCCAACCTGCTCCAGCATGAACACATCGTAGAGCTATGCCCAGGCTCGGCATGCAAGGCACTGTCAAGGCCAGCACTGTGGAAAAACAAAGTATTTTCTACAGATCTTCATTGGCCTTGTGTAACGAGTAGCTTCTGGGTGTCTGCATCACATAGCACAGCCCACTAAAAAAGGAGCATCCGAAACTTGGACAGACTACGAGAAACCACTTTGCAACAAGCTAATTCCACCAGGTGAAACGTGATTCTGAGACCTACCCTCAATCTTCCACGGGAACAGAAGTGACGTTGTGTGACCCAGATGTCTGATCAAACCAACAAAATGCCTGCCCTTACGTGCTTTCCAAGCAGCCAGGACTGAGAGCTGTGCAAATTGCTCCCCAGCAAAGCATGCCCAAAACACAAACACAATCACTTTGCTACACGCTTTGTTGCAATTGCTTCCACAGCCCTGATAAAAACAGGCATTTTGCAAGGTAGATGAAAACATGAGGTTTTAAACCAGCTGTGGTTGGGCCTAATTTTTCTAAAAATGTCCAGGAAGAAGCAAACATCCCAGTTTTCAGGATTAGGCTCCCCACCGCAGAGCAGCAGGCGTTACAAGCTTCCCCAAAACCAGTGCCATGTGTCTGATGTTGGACACTCCTGGCCCAGGTAAACGTGGAGGTCATGTACACAGGTCCAACCTGTCCTACTGCAGGCAGGGATGTGTCCCACTGCCGGAGGTGCCTCTGTGTCTACTTGAAAATTAGGACTCGTCCTTCTCTGTTAGAAAGAGCTCGAGATGAGGGACTCGATGGAAGATGAAGAAGAAATAGAGCTGATTGTCAGTTCTGGGCCCCTCACTGCAAAAAAGCCATCAAGGGGCTGGGGGTGTCCAGAGAAGGGACCAGAGCTGGGGAAGGGCCTGGAGCACAGGGTGATGGGGAACGGCTGAGGGAGCTGGGGGTGCTCAGCCTGGAGAAGAGAAGGCTCAGGGGGGACCTCATGGCTCTCTGCAGCTCCCTGAGAGGAGGTTGGGGTCAGGGGGGGGTCGGTCTCTGCTGCTGTGCCCACAGTGAAAGGGCGAGAGGGAACGGCCTGAAATTGCAGCAGGGGAGATTCAGGTTGGACATGAGGGACAATTCCTTCCCTGGGAGGGGGATTGGGGGTGGGAATGGGTTGCCCAGGGGATGGTGGAGTCCCCGTCCCTGGAGGTGTCCAAGAGGTGTCTGGATGTGGTGCTGGGTGCTGTGGGTGAGTGGGGATGGAGGTGGGGGTTGGACTGGGTGAGCTTGGAGGGCCCTTCCAACCTCAATGATTCTATTCTAAGATTCTATTCTAAGATTCTATTCTATTCTATTCTATTCTATTCTATTCTATTCTATTCTATTCTATTCTATTCTATTCTTCAGTGTTGTTTTGTCTCCTCTGCCAGGCATTGGTTGGCAGGTGGTAAAAGCCCCCTCTGCCTTCCAGACCCCAAGCACTGCTGACAGCACAAGTCTACACATATCATACATTGTGATCTACCATAAACAACACATCATGTCTTCTGTTAGAAAGGTCAAAGCCTCAAAACAAAAAGATAAACCAGGTCCTCTCAAGGCAGAATAAATGGGAATTTTAAACAACCCAGGCCCAGTCCTCATTGTGTCCCAGTTCAGACTTACTTTGGGTTTCAGGAAGAGCTGCCGGAGGTGAGGTCCTCTCCTCCAATTTATGTGCAAACAGGATGTACAGGAGGTCTTTTCACTGAGTAGTTGCTGTTTTTTCTGGAGTCAATAAGCAACCACCAGAGATTAAAGCTCAATCCTGCAGTAAACTTTGTACTGTTTGTGTAACACTGACTTTGTTCTGCTGTCAGGTGGTAAGCAGTTGCTTCCAAAAACATGCCCAAACTCATAGAATCATCCAGGTTGGAAGAAACCTTCAAGCTCACCCAGTCCAACCCCCACCTCCATCCCCACTGATCCATATCACCCAGTGCCACATCCAGACGCCTCTGGAACACTTCCAGGGATCACCTTTTCTGCAGCAGGATTTCTTGGGACACAGCACTGGAGCTGTGCTCCTCGGCAGTGCCTGAAGGCTGTGCATTCATTTAGGGAAGCTTCAGGATTTCAGGGGTTTGGACTGAATCTCTAAACTGTTGGTAACTTGATGCTGAATGTGCTACAAATCCCACCACAATGATGATCTACAGTGTGATTTGTTACAGCCCACAGCTACAGAGCCTTGAGTCTTTACCACCATGTATGGGAGATGGTTTTTGCTTCCTACTGTACACAAACAAGTGAAGTACCTTTTCTCTTCTGACATTTTCAGAGGGCTGTGAGTGCTTTCATGATCTGGTTGCTCTCCCATGGAGCATGCAGATTCACTCCTTTGGTTCCCCACCCAGCCATCTCCCAGGAGGACCATGGGTCCTCTCTCTTTCTCTGAGCTACCTTCTGTCTCCCCTGCTAAGCATTACAAACTGAGACTGAGATGCCAACAGGTTTATGGTATTGACTTAAATGTGTGAGATATGAAAAGCAAACACTGGACAGTTTTATATGTTTTTTGGTTTTTTGAGCCTCTAGGGTTCATGTTTCCAATTTTTCCATTCAAGCAAGAAAGATGGAAACTTTGATTTTTACTGACTAAAAACTGAGATGTTTTCTTCCCAAAGATGTGATACCAGGTGCAGAGGGTGAGACAGAAACTTGTGAAAACATTCCCCAAGTTTTACCAGTATGGTTGCCTTCCAAGGCCAAGCAGCGCAGCTGGGGCTGTAAGGGAGCCAAAGGACAGGGGAAGAGCTGGACACTTAACAGAGCTGCAACCTCAGGACTTGGTGTCCAAGAGGCTGGGCTGGTCCAGGACTGCAGACCTGATGTTCCTGACAGTAGAAATCCTACATGGCTGACACCAGCTTTGCAGCTGTAGTGAACATCTGTTCTTCTGTCAAATGAATTCACGGGACCCTGCCCAAACTCCACCAGGCAGGACCATCTGCACCATCATCTTTTGAAGCCTCCAGAGCTGTGACAGCACTGTGAAGCCAGCTTCTGGCATCTGGCTATGGACACACGTGTCACAGAGAAGACACAGTGTGCACACTTAGCTGGAATGTCCATGAGCTCCTTGGCTGGCTTTCCTGCCCGGGAAGGGAAGGGAAGGGAAGG
>VZRW01004111.1:187578-229619 GCA_013398125.1 Aegotheles bennettii | reverse complement strand
GGAAGGGAAGGGAAGGGAAGGGAAGGGAAGGGAAGGGAAGGGAAGGGAAGGGAAGATGTCCTGCACTCATTTTCCCTCCGCTAGATGTCAGCTTTGGGTCAGATATATCAATTTATGTTGGTAATAACAACACACATATAAAAAAATCAGTCCTTGATGGCCTGCCAGGCACCATGGCCTTAAAACTGATAGGATCACATCACGAGAGTGCCTGCTAATACGTTTGGAAATATTCATTCCCTGTGTTTTATTCTTACCATTTTCTGGTACACAGCACAGCAATAAATGTAGCTACATCTGATCTGGCCCAAACTTCATTCCAGCCTATGAGTTATTTGCAGGGTCCTCTGTCATATCCATCATTATGCTGATCTCAGTACATCCCTACTTTAGGGATGCACATCGCTGCTAACTCACCAAACCACAAAGTTTATGGTTTCATGGTTAGCATAACTTTACATGAATTAAAAATAGTCTGTGACTACTGTATTTTGGATCAGGAGAGGGGGAAAATCTCTGCTTTTGTGCAGTGGCTTTTAAGAGACAGTAGTTTGCACCTAGATATATTCTCTTTCTTCAGCAGTGGACTTCATTCAAAGTAGCAATGACCTCTTGGCCCATAAGTAGTATTTTTTCTGGTACTAGTTAGACTTCTGATTTAGCTGTGAAGCTCTAAAGTGCTAAAAAAATCAAAATTTGCCACGGAGAGAATACCTTTTCTTAGACCCCCTGCTCTATACTTGAAAAAAATTGGACAAGTTTTGAAGTTTTGGACACCTTCCATTGGAGGACAATAAAAGACTTGAAAAGTATTGCAGGAAACCTTGCTGCCTGCTTTTGACAAGTGAAGAAATGAATATAGGAAATACTCACACATCTGCTCCAGCCTTGCAGGTAGAGTGTCAGGCAGTCAGCACCAAAAGCTCCATTTCTGCACAGATCTGCACAGCTGGGCTTTTGCAGTTGCTTATTTTTCAACATTAACATGGTCAGAGACTCATGAGTCCAAACACAAAGATCCTGTGCAAATCTGTGCTCCAGTTCCTATTACAATCACAGTGCTCATTACTCCAGTGGGTAACATTTGTTTGCTCTTCTCAGGTGGCAAATGGGTCAAGCTGACACATCTATCTCCCTGGGTTCAGTCTGGGACTTCACAACACTTGGGTGAAGAATCTGGTGAAATCTGAGCAATATAAGGAAGTCACATCACATGACAGTTTGCATCCAGTCACCACTGTTTTTTCTTATCAGATGTCTTTCTTGGGCATATGCCCCACGTTTGGTAGGAAAATGATTTTTCCTTGCATGTCAGTCATGAAAGTTTTCCCAAAATTAAAGCTGTCCCTCTATTATAGGTGGAGATGGCAACAAATCTTATATTTAACATTGCCTAACACTTTCGATTATAAGATCCAGTTTTCGGTTGCTTTTAATTTTGTCATATTTCAATCATTCTAGGCTGAAATTTTCCATCCTTGGACTCTGTGTTGGGCTGATTTTTTTTTTTTGGGAACGTTTTGCTGAAAGCCAGTCTGCGACTTCCAAGAATGAGGTTAGTGAAAAATATGGTGGTTGGCCCATGCTGAAAATGTCTCACAATGGTTTTGCTGCAGTTCAGTGCTTCATGCAGGGGCTTGAAATTAGCAGGGGTTGATCCCTGGGGGCATCAGCCTGTACTTGCTGGCCATATGAAAACTCAGCCAGATCTGACCTAGCTGTAAATCACGGCTCTGTGCTTGCACATGCTCAGCAGAGCTTGTCTGAAATCCAGATGTTATCTTTTCAGAAGACTTGCCTAGTGCAGAGCACATTTTGCCCATGGCCAAAGGAACTCAGAAAGCCCCAGATATGAGCAGAAGGGAGAGAAATGGCCATTTCCCAACCTCCCACCCTCCATGCCAGCTGTGCTTGGATTCAGCCGTAAATGACACTGGAGGAGAGAAGGAAAATAATGGCTCAAAAGAGGAGCTGCAGGACAGCAGCCAGGAATAAGCAAGGTGTGATGTGTAGAGACAGCAAGGTCAGAGACAGAGCAGATGGATATAAAACAAGACATGGACATGCCAGGGTGACAGGACTTTAGGGGAGTAGAAGAATCAAGAGAAGGGGACAAATGTGGGGAAGAGGCAGAAGGGGACAGCCTGTGACACGTTGGGCAGAAAGAGTTCTAGGAGACTACCAAATATTTGGCTGTTCTTTCTGCAACCACCTCTGTCTCCAAAACCCAGAAGAGAGCTCGATTTATTCTTAGTCTGTAGAACAGCAAACAGCTAGGAAGCCCTGTGGGACAACATGTCTCACCTACCCCCATGCTGGAGTCTCAAAAAGGATAAGTGTTTCCTGCTAGCAGCTGACTCAGCTAGCTCATGTGGCAGGGTCTGTGCTGTGCTTCTGAAGGTCCAACCATAGAAAGTCTCACATCTCCAGTGCACTGTGACATGTGGTAAAATGTAATTTTTGAGTCTTTCCTTCTGGCTTACCTAACGTGTTAATGCATCACCTAGGAGTCTTCCCATAAGGCACCTGCATCTCCCTCCAACATCTGCATCAGCATTGGACAAAGGGTCTGGAGGAGATGAGGTTTAACCAGCATGCACCAGGGAGCACCGAGGGAAGATCTGCCAAACCAGTGTCAACAGGGCACAGTGATACTGCAGGATCCCAAAGCAGATTGGGTCTGGAAAGAACTGCTGAGGCTGGTAATCCAGAGCAGAGCCTCCCAGCTTCCCATCTGAGAGCATTCAGAGCTGAAGAACAGCTGGAGAACCACCACACTGGTCTGGAGCTCTGTGCTCTGTGCCCTGTGCCCTTGGCTGTAAAACAGAGATAACTTTGGTACTACCTACAGCACCAGTTCAGAACCATTCTGTTTTGACTGGACTCTGCAAGAGCTGGTGGATTTGGGTTGTCTTACTTCAGGCAATCTAATGCCTCATGGGGTCCTACCCCAGTTGCCTCACGATACCACTACAGCCATATAAATGGAATCTCTTCTTTTTCCTCTAGAGAGTTCAGGTCAGAAAAACAATGATCCTTTCCACTTGCAGGCTGCTGGGATCCGTTTTGTCCTCTACTAAGGGAAATAAAAGCAAGCACAGTGGACTTTGTGGACTTTTCACAGTTTTCTCAGTGAAAAAGACAGAGAAAACCTGATATATATGATACATGATAAAGTCTGCACAGGTTGAAATTCCAGGCCTAAATAGGAAACATATAGCTATGACAGATAATGTTACTGACCCAGGGTAGCAAAATGCCTTGAATTTGATAAACTGAAAGAAATGAGAGAGGCAGTGTGGGCAGGAAAACCAGTAGTGATGGGAGACGTAGATCAACAAATGTCATGCCAGAACGTGAAACAGAGACAACATTTTTGGCCTCTGACAGCAATTATTCCATGGAGCAGCTGGTTAGGGAGCCCACAGGAGCAAATGCAGTCCTCAACTTCGTGGCTCTAGCCCTTCCAGTGGAAGCCCCACTCAGTGACAGGGACCACAGAGGACTTCACAGGCTCTACAGGAGCACCACAGGCCAAATACGCCACTGCCATTGTCCTCAGCTTCCAGAGAAGCTATGCAGAAATGAGGAGGCTTGTTCAAAAGAAGCTAGAAAGGTCAGCAAAAAGAAATCCTAACAAGAAGCATGGAAACTGCTGAAGAACACCAGACTGGAAGCATAACACCGCTGCGTATGACCTATTGAGAAAGGCTGGAGAATGGATTGAAGGAGGCCAGCACACACAAACAACAAAGTAAGTAAATTTATTAGCAGTAAGCAGGCATTTTTCAAAAAGATGCCCATTGTATCCAAACCAATAAAATTCAATGAATAGTGCACTCAGGAAGATTCAAAGCAAAATCCTAATTGAGAAGGCGAAAAAGGAGTTCGAGGAGAACAAGCTAAATGAATCAAAACTAGTCCTAGATCCTTCATCAAAAATGTCAGCAGCAAAAAAACCTGCTATGGGCTCTGTATGGCCAGCTAGTGATAAGGCAAAACTCAGAGACAACAGAGGCATTCTGCCTTGCTGCTCACTGGGATAAGTTTTCCTAAGAGGGAAAATGCAGAGGATATGTCTGAAATCCAAATAATGGTGGATAAGGTTGTGTTTCAAACAGACACTGTGAAAACTAACAAATTGCTGGAGCCAGATGTTACCTAGCAGAAATCAAGGATGGAAATATTAAATTACTAATCACAGGGTGCAACTTCCCACCTGAAGCCTCCTTGGGACCCGGAGATGGGAGGGTAGCTTGTATGAAGCCAATCTTTAAAACAGGTCCGGGGGGGGCACCCAGGGAAACGCAGGTCTTATGCTTCAGACTGTTTTTGAAGCCTGGAAAGGTGAACAGCGCAGGTCCAGGAGACCAGGGCATGCATGTGTGAGAGGGGAAGTTCTGCACTTGACAAATCATTAGCACTCAGTAGAGAATGCATTGATATGTGAAGAAATAGGATATACTTCATAAAAACCAAAATCGCTTGTGCAAAGAGAAGTCCTGTCTGAGAGGCTTCCTTTGTCATCTCTGGAAGAATCAGCAGGAGACAAGGTGAAGATGGCCATGTAGATAGAATATGCCTTGAAAAGTCCCTTGCCAAATGCTACTAAGTACACTAAGCAGCCAAAATGTAAGAAGACTATATCCTGGAAAAGAATTAATTGAAATAAAGGAAATAGAGGGTAGGGATAAACAATCATTTTCAGAACAGAGGAGTTACACAAGGGTCTGTGCTAGGTCCTATGTCCAACATCCTCATAAATGACCTGAAGAAGAGTGTTAGCTCTCAGGTGACATTAGCTGGTGGTACAAAGATCCCCAAGTTAGTGACAAAGGCAGACTGTGAAGGATGGTGGAGAGATTTTAGATGACTGAGTAATTAATGAATAAATTGTCAGCTGAAATTCAATGCAGATAAAAATAAAGCAAAACACACATGGAAAAGTTGACATTTCTCATATGAATATGAAGACCTCGTGCTGACCATTGCCACTAAGGAATGAAGCATAAGCATATCATTCCATGAGGACATTAGCTCAGTGCTCAGGAGCAAATAAAAAAGCAAACCAGAAGTTAGGAGTTACTAGGAGAACAACAGAACAGTGAATAACATCACACCCATGGATACGCCCACGATCAGCCCCAAACTTGAATCTGTGTGCAAGTCTGTTGTCACCATCTCAAAAGAGATGTAATGGAACTGGAAAAAAAATAAAAGAATGGCTACAAGGGTGATCAAAAATATGGGATGACTTCTGTAGGAGAAATGACTTAGTAGACTGGAACTTTTCTGTCTGAAAAAAAGACTATGAGGAAGCTCTGCAAAAGCCTGAATGAAATGGTGATGATGCATCACGATAGACTGTCTCCTCCA
This sequence comes from Aegotheles bennettii, assembly GCA_013398125.1. Taxonomy (NCBI): domain Eukaryota; kingdom Metazoa; phylum Chordata; class Aves; order Caprimulgiformes; family Aegothelidae; genus Aegotheles; species Aegotheles bennettii. Next base: position 224,243 of record VZRW01004111.1, on the reverse strand, counting down.
ACTCAGGAACAGGGGACAATGAATAAGCCAGCAGAAACCAACAAAGGAAAGTGGGTTTTCATACAAGTAATAAAATTAAGGATGTTATGGATATGAAAAATATACATGGGTTCAAGGAGAGACTAGACAAATGTTTAGGAGTGCACTACATCAAAAGGTATTAGAGAAAAACCATCAGGATCAGGAAATCTCTGGAGCTAAATTTGTTTGGTGATTAGGAGAGTGTCATTAATGCCTCACCTATTCTTACCATTTGAAAGGCATCTCCTATGGTGGCGAGAAGCTACCAGGCTGCTAGGAGCGTTGATCAAAACCAGGAGAGCAGTTTTCATATACCTCTTTCTCACACAGCCCTTTGAGTGACCGCTCTAGGGTGTGCACTACAGCTATGGTCAGCCCAGGAGCAGCAAAGAGTACAAGGGGCATCTTCTACCTTTTCTACACATAATCAAAGACCACCTTGCATTCAGCCTCTGCAGAGTCCCTTCATAGTCTAAGTATGCAGTAGAAGGTACTGAGCTGTCTTCTTTCTAAATACAATTTCACACTCCTCTATTCTGCATTTTTAAATAAATAGAAAGATAAATGTTGTTTATAAACATGAGCTGCAAAACCAGTTACTAGTTCACATCTTGTTCCTTAAATAAGGCCAAATACTGTAGCAGTTTATAGCTGTCTGGGCTATATAATCACATTTCTTGGTTAGACCTGCAGTAGGATCAGTCCTGCATTTTTCATTTAATTTCAGCTAATCATGCCAAGGGGTTACCAATGCAGTTCTAGTCCTAAGATCACTGCTACTTTATCACCCATCTCCTTTTTGAGCCAAATCTTCCTCTTTTCTTCATATTATGCAAAAAAAAAAAAGTGGCTGTCAAAGATGTATACTTTCATACCATCCCACAATGTTAAATTATCAGCCTTGAAAAAAACAGAAAGAATTCCTTGGGTTTAGTTTATTTTGTTGAACTGATTTGCTCCGTTGAAACAGGGCACGGATGACTCCATTTGGCTGACTCTCCCACCAGATTATTGCAGAACTCTTCAGAATGTAGCATCTACTACAATGAGAAATTTGAGTGACTGCAGCATTTCCAGTGTGGTTTTGATATTTTTATATGCACCATTTATTTCTCATCATTTTATTTTAGGACAAATGAAAGCTTGGGAAAAAAATAAGCAATCAGTCTTCCTTAATTAAGGGTTATCGTTCCCTCTGGTGAATTTGTGGAGAGCAGGAACAGAATAAATTTCTTTTCATTTCCTCACTGGGAATATTACATGCAATGCAGCTAATTTGTCTGTGAATTAAATTTCCAGCTTTTTGTAGCTCTTCAGTGCAGCTCTTATCTTTCATTTTACTGTAGCAGGGGAAGATGCTGTACGATGGCAGCTGAGGTATAGTGGAGGGGAAAATCTTTGTATTCTGGTTTCTTTTTCCGGTGTTGAATTTCTCTAGCAAAGGCATATACAGAAATTAATGCATTTAGTTGCTCTACGAATCAATTTCTTATCAGTCTTCTCAGCCTATTGAAAAAAAAGATTCTTCCTTAGACAGCCAAGATGAGGCTTCCTTGGACAGTTAGATGAGGTTGTCTGCCAGGAACTCTGATATTTCTAATGTAGCATTCTTCCTCAATTTACACAGATTTCAAGCATGACATTTCTGCTGTCTATGGCAGCCATAAAAACAGCCTCTGGCTACATTTCCATGCAGGTCTGGAGCCTTGGCAAGGTTTGTGTGAGGAGGCTGTCTGGGGTCAGTGTCAGTGGCTGTGAAAGGGATCCTCGGGCTGGTCTGAAGGACACCAGAACTTCTTTGCTGTGCCTACATTCCCTCTGGCACCTCCAGCCCTGTGCCCTCCAGAAGCAATGGCAGTACTATCCCTGATGAAAAGGTTTATTTATTTAGAGCAAAAACTTAAAGAGCAAACAGGTTTTATCTGCTTGCAGGTTCGAACCCACTGACAGTCCTGTACATTCATCTTCACTACCTCCCACTCTTCCAAGGGCTTTCTAAGTGTGCAATGTCTTTTCCAGCTGTGTCCCTTTGGAAGCCTGAAATTCGGCTGTTGTCCTGTTAGTCTGGAGGTTGGTTGGAAATGTTGCTTACTTGTTGGCTACTGCATTGCTCTCCTGCTTACTTTTCCTCTAGCAAGGCCAATTCTTCCACCAGTGAAAGCATTATAATCTCAAGTACAGTAAATCATCTCACTAATAATGTCACCATAAAATTATTAGTATTATGCATTCTCATTATTTCCACATTTTTCCCCAAGCTGCATGCTGGAGACAAGAGGATATACAGCCTTTCTCAGAGCAGAACTAAGGATGCACTCCAATAAAGACCCAAGGGTAAATTTCAGTTAAAACCAAGATCCATTTTTGTCCCTGATGTCCCGTGTTTGGGCTGTATTTTACACGTGGCAGAGTGGACATTTAACATGTTTATACCAAGTTTGACAACCTCTTGACTGTTACTGAAAAAAAAAACAACAAAAGACTGAAAACATTTGTTCCTCCAATGTGAATTGAGCATGTAAAAAGTTTCTTGCCCTATTTACTGCAAGAGCTCACTAAAAACTATCTTGGTGTGGAACTTGGCATTTCTGTAAGCAGCCCTTCTATGCTCTGCTGTTCCACTTCCCCATTACACTTGTATCTGCCTGCTAAATAGCCAATCAAACTGATTACACAGATAAATACGTATTTATTTATTTCAGTTTATATCTGTAGCTCTACTTGAGCTGTGGTTCTCCTTTACAAGCTTTCTTCAATGTCTGAAGGAAAGCAAAGACTTTGTGGCTAGGAAAAGCCTGCAAAGCCCAAGTTGTGATTGCCATGCTCTCTTCAGGCACCAGCAGGCTAGCTGACCTTTAGCAATTCACTTCTCAGGATGTTATTTCACTTGGGACTTGTATTTTTATCAAGGGACAATGTCCTGCAGGATTTATGTCACCCAGAGAATGGTGTAGGACACTTGGCAGAATGCAATTGCCATATATTGGCAAGCAGTTGCTTGTTGTGTCAACATTTTCATTTTCTCTCATCTCTAGAAATTTTTACATGTATCCTCCTGGCTGACCTGTCCTAGGCCCTGCACACCCTAAATTCTAGCCAGCCTACAAGATGGAAATGGATGCAACACTGGAGAGTCTGCTGGTAAGGCAGGACAGCACAGATCCATCCCCCAGCTGCAGGTGATGTGGGCGATAAAGGTTTTGGGGTTTTGCATTCAACCAGCAGTACTGGAAAGCTGCATCTCCACACTTGGCCACAATTGGAGTCCATCAAATGTTTTTTTCTGCTCTCTACCTGCTTTTCTCAAAGTGTCCCCATTCAAGTTCTCACTCCCTGTACCCTCTGCAGCCTAAGTCCAACACCCCAGCAATAATCCTGAGAACCACAGGGCAGAGTCACATCAACAAGGTGTTATCTCCCACTGAAAGCAGCTCCTAAAGCCTTGTGAAAATTAGGAAGAAAGTGCCTTTTGGCATTTTAGAGGAAATGAAGAAAGACTGAGGGTAAAATGCCAGTTGGCAGTGCCCTGCTTTGGAGGAACTTCTTTAAATGGAAGTTTAATGCATCTTGTGGGGCTTAACATCTGGTAGAGTGGGAAACCTGGGTCAACAGCTTTGGGTTCAATAACATTTCCATGTATTTGGGTCAAATGTATTGCCTATAGAAACACAGAATCATAGAACATGCAGAGTTGGAAGGGACCCTCCAGGATCATGGGGTCCAACCCCTGTCCCTGTGCAGGACACCCCAGGGTCACCCCATGGGCCTGAGAGCATCATCCAAACGCTGCTGGAGCTCAGGCAGGGTTGGTGCTGTGCCCACTGCCCTGGGGAGCTGTGCCAGTGCTCCACCACCCTCTGGGGGAAAAACCTTCTCCTGACACCCAACCTGAACCTGCCCTGATTCAGCTCCTGCTGTCACCCCCAGTCCTGCCATGGGTCACAGGAGTGCAGAGATCGGTCCCTGCCCCTTCTCTTCCCCTCGGGAGGAAGCCACAGACTGCAATGAGGTCCCCCCTGAGCCTCCTCTTCTCCAGGCTGAACAACCCAAGTGCCCTCAGCTGCTCCTCACAAGCCACCCCTTCTAGGCCCTTCCCCATCCTCGTGGCCTCCTCTGGATGTGCTCCAGCAGTTTGATGCCCTTTTTGATCTTGTTAGTCTCTGGCTATAGACTATAGGAAGAACCAAAAAAATTCCAAAAAACTAAAGCCTGTGTCTAATCTCTGCTATGTTTGGCACACTTAAAGTAGCTGTCTTAGCTTTTTACAAAAAACATACATGTATTCAAAGTCCTTGCCCCCACCTACCCTTTCCTCAAGGAGGTAGGGTCTGAGTTCATCATTTCCTGCTACAAGCAGGCCTACAGCAGAGGAAGAGGGGCTCCAAAATTCTGTTCATAGAATAAAATAAAAATGCTTTAAGCAATCTACCCTCCACTCAGTACAAGGAATCCATCTGCTCGGAGCTACAAAGCCATCCTCTTCCTTTTCCTGATTCACACAGAGGAGGTGCACAGCAACATAGCATTTAAATACAGAGAACACAGAAGTAAAAGGCTTTCTGGCAACAGTGGACAGCTAGAGCCCCAGATCTCCTCTGTGAAAACACGTATGAGCAACATTAACAGCAGAGCAGTGAATTGTGGCTTAATGCAGCACAAGCCTATTCCCATAGTCTGTCACTCCCCTAGCCTTAGATCCCTTCCATTTGCACAGCTTGCCAGGACAGGGACAACGGATGCTGGAGGAATGTGGGCCCAGCATGTCGGCCCAGCAAAAGGAGATGAATAAGTATCACGCAGATGGTGTGTGCTCAGAGGAGAGGACAGGATGGAGACACTCTCCTTATAGCTGGCCCAAAATTTAATCATCTCTGCACCTGGCTTCAGACAAAGTCAGAGCAGAGATGTGGTTTTGGTTAAGGATGTAAGCTGCAACACAAAGGCAGAACGTCTATTAGTTAATGGCTAGTATCAGTTTTCATGCCTTTTAAGGCCATAAATATTTTAAATATCAAGGCCTTTTTCTTTCATGTGTGTATCTATTTCTCTTAAGTGCATTCCACTGCTGTCTGTCCCCTTCTCCTCTGCTCTGCTCTGCAAAAGATTAGACATGATTTTGTCTGATGGCCACCTCCAAGCCCTCAGTCATGGAAGGTGTTCCTGGCTCACCACGGGTCATATCAGATTAATCCATAATTATTTCATAATTCCTATTACCTCTGAGAAAGACTTCTCATTAGAAGACAGGGCCAATCAGTCTCACAAAGATGTTGGAAAATATAACTCACGACAGGGATCAAGCACTGCACTAGGAGGTGTGGATTAATTCAGGAAAGGTAGGGTGAAGCAGTAACAGAGTTAAAACTCCACCTGTCTATAGGTGCCTGGGACTGATACAGAAGCACAAAACCAGACATGATCAGAGCAGCTTCTGAGAGCCTCCAGAATGCAGGGTGGAGTCTGATATCTGCATCCATTTGATATGGAGAGTTACTGTTTGATTCGCCAGATGTGCTCTCCCACATTCCGCTCACCCATCATCTCATTTCCTCTCCATCAGTGATTATGATATTTCCAGTGTGTTTCTACATATAAGGGCTTTCTTATTTGGTTCTGTGCAGGTTTTATTAGTAAGGTATACTGTTACTCTGTCCTGTGATGAGAAATACACTGACCTCTCCTCTGCCCTGCTCAACTTTGTTCTTTTTCCACTCCCCAGTGCATGATAAAAGGACTTGCCTCCTCTTCTATGTATTTATTCCACTTCAGAGAAAGTGCCCACTCTGCACTCATTAGACATCAATATTAGTTTGTGATGTCTTTTTCCACCACCATGTAGAACAGAAATCTCTGAGTGAGGAGGCTGACAGCACAGGTGAATCATACAGTGATGGAGAGAAACAGTGTCTGTGAATTTACCCTCTGGCACAACTGTCCACAGGGTAGCCAAGCTCCATGAATAAGTCCACATCCACTGAATTCCCCTGAGAAACACTCATGTAATTAATTTGGAATAGATAATCCTGGCTCCTCCAGCATAAGAGTTTTGTTTTAATGTTGCCAGATGCAAATGAAACCAGCAGACTTCGTGGTTCCAGAAGTAGCAATAGGATCTAAGTAGTAGCTAAATCCTGGCTGGGGGATGTTGGCATCAGTCAGATGGTGGAGGGACTGAACAATTTTAGGGACAGCAGATCCATAGTTCCAGTATTTTTATTCTACACGTGGCACACAAGGATGAATAACCCTGTTTTAACAGGGCATAATCTGGTGGCAACAGAACATGACAGAAACTCAAAGAGTTTTCACCATATGAAGCTTACCTGTCTTAACATGCTTTTCCTGAGTGAATAATTTATAAGTTTTGTCATTTTCTGGGAGTAAAAGCCTCCCTGCAGAACTGGTCCTATATTCACATTCATCTGTGTATGCAATGTGGTCTGGGTCTCTGATAGTTAAGTGGTCACTTTCTCTGTTTGGGCATTTCAGCACTGAGACTCATGCATTATCACCCCTAGCAGCATGAAAAATCTCTACTTTTATCAAGGTTAATGAATAGATAAGTTTTCAATCACATATCACTAGGCTTATGTGTCCAAAACTAAATCAACTCCATAACTTTCACAGTCATATGTTCAGAGGTGCTTGGCTAAACTGACTCCTTTAGATACATTAATTGTTGCTTTCACGTTGTCCTGTAAGAATGATGTGTTAGCCCTCAAGCAGCTGGGGTCCAGATTGGAACAGAGATGCCTACAGCAACTGAATGAGTCGTTTAACATTGTAAGCTTCACAGAAGGTGTTAAAGGGAGCTGGCATGCAAGCTATCCAAGGGACATAGGGATTCAATCACACACTGAGCAATTTCAGACAACCCAATTGGAAAGAAAGAACCAAGTGAAATTTGTGTTACTATCTAGGAATGGTCCAGAACACTTTGAAGTCAGTGGAAAGATTTTCACTGACTTCCAGAGCTCTGGATCAGGTCCTGGATAGTCTTATACAGAATGACAGGAAACTTTCATCTTCAGGAATTCCTTTCAAGGGACATTGCATTAAATGGCCTTTAGTAGCTGTCAGGGTCAGTGTATCTTTAGATAATGAGATGGAAAATGTTTGGATCTTCGTGGCAACTTCAGCTGTTGTCCACTAAGTAATTCACATGCAGACACCTACATTGAGATGCATACAACTATATTTAACATCTATGTAACTGAGATCAGACAGAGGATGAGCTCTTAGCACTTGCCATGGAAGTTCATGACAACTGTGGGTGATTATCAGATCTAAAATACTGGTCTGTTGCTGAGGTGCCTAAATACAGACTAATCAGAGGGATGCAACCAGGAAGAGACCCTGTATTTAACAATGCATACCCATGGTTGTTTACAAACACACCTTTGTTCTCATGCAAATGTCTGCAATCAAAGACCAACCATCCCACACACATCCTTATGGACCATGCAGTAAAGGGCATCACAGCTGCAGTCAAACCATCCAGCTGTTTGGAGTTTGAATAAATGGTGTTCTTCCAACCTTTGAACATTTCTCATGCAGAGTTCACTTAATCATTTACATATACACATACATTTATACTTGTACCTATCAGCCTTACCAGCTCAGTCACAACTTTTGTTTCTTTCCACTGGATTCTTCCAATTTGCCAATAACTCTAGCAATGGTGCAGCCATAACCAAACACAACAGGCAGGTGTTCAGCTGGTGCTGACTGGCACAGCTCCACTGACTCCAAAGTCCCTGCAACATCCAGGTGTGGGCACACCAGGCGTGTAGTGAGGAGGTTTTAGTACCCTGTTCTCCAATGTGGTGCCTTTGTGTGTGCATCCCAAACTGCATTGTGGACACATTGCAAACTCATGGCTGATTTACTGGCTGCTCTCAAACTTAGGTCTCTTTCAGCCTACCTATTCCCATGGTTCCCTTGGTTACTAATGTGTTTTAAATAATTTCCCCTTGTGTATTAGCTTACATATTTTCCCAAGTAGGATTTCATTTTGTCACCCAGTGACCTACTTCTTGATTCCTTGGGTTCTCCAGTCTTGCTCTATTCACATTACCCTGAGGTAGCACCCTCCTGCCTGCAGACACAAAGAAGTTGGGGCTTACTCTCTTTTCCATTATGAAAAAGCTAGAAAACATCAAAATTACTGCTCAATGTTCTGCATAGAATCATAGAATCATCGAGGTTGGAAAAGACCTTCAAGATCATCCAGTCCAACCTACATCACCACTAAACCACATCACCCAGTGCCATGTTCAGCAAACTTCTGGAGAACCATTGATTGTAAGCTGGTTTTCAGGCAGCTTTCAGTTTGCCTGTTATTGACAAAACATTTTAAATTGTCTACTAAACCCAAAGATCCAAGTCTAGAGTTACAACATGATTGACACAGGTCTAAAAATATGACAGGGCAAAGCAGCTTAGAACTGTGGTACCTTAGCTGCAAAGCACTCGTAGCACTTCCCAGGTCTGGTTGCCAGGCCAATGCCTCCTAAAAGCTAAAATGGCTTGAAGGTTGCTGGGATTCATCTCACTGACCTCAGGCAGGTGGAAGCCACATGTGGTGGGGACAGGAAGAAAGAGAAGGTGACATGTCTGCACTGGAGACCTGGAGAAGGGAGAAAATAGCAGGAATTTCATCTCACACACTATTAAAATCTATTTTAAAAACTTCTGTCTGACAAAGTCTGCTTCATCTTCGTGCTTCCATGGTATTGATCCTGCTGCTTACTTATCCCTGGGCAGGTAAGGTCAGACACACAGGATCAGGGCTCAAAGATAGCACTAGATTTAGGCACACTCTGTGGAATTGTGGGGAAGAAGCTGAAGCCAAGAGCTGAAGCACATAAAGTTGCCAGGAGCTCTTCATAAGGTGGCACAGGTCATAAAGTGGCACAGCCCAAACTGCAAAGTATGGCCACAGCTTCTCTCCCAGTCTGAACCCGTATTCCTGGTGTGCCTCAACCATAAAACCTCAGAGGTTGTAGTGCTGCACCACAAATGACTGGCACACAGGACTCATGAGTAAATATTTTTAAACAGAATAGAAATTAGACACGTGGGACATTTTCTTTATTTTTAATAACATTATAATTGCTTTCATCAGGTTTTCCAGTATCGTTTCTGCTGTTACCAGTCATGCATAAACATGCATATACAGCATAAAAACTACAGCTGTAAATGGAATGAGAACTTCCCTGGCAAAAGTCTTAGCCTACATCTACCCCAGTATCTACCCTGAGCATTGAACAACAGCCAGGCCCAGGTAGTAGAACTGGTGCTCTGCCATCTCCCTGTAAAATCACTGCAGCTGCCCTTGGGTGCAACCTGCAATCTCCCTGGGTGGGGGGGAAGGACTGCAAAGGAATGTGGTGGGAGGCAGGGGCAAGATGGAGCTTCTCAAACACAGCAGAGAGTGCAGAAGAGTTGACAAAGCACGGGGGAGGGAAGGGGGAAGGTCAAGTAGATGAGATTGAGACTGGGCAGAACTCTGTGGCACCTTTATATTGCATAAGGGACTAGATAGCAAGTTGTGGCCAACCTGCACTTGGAAGTTCAATGCTCCTTGGCTCTTGCTTTTATAACCATTGCAGAGCCAGACCCTGGGTCAGTCTGGTTTGCAATCAAATCCCCTTGTACTAATGCATTGCCCTTTATTGGCCGTGCATTTCCTGGTGAGCACATTTGAAACAGTCATGAACAAGACTGGTCTCTCATTCACAGTAACAGGATTCTGTATTTCCCTGTAGTCTCATTCAGGTTCTGCTGCTGCCTAGATAAGTGGTTTCTTCTACAATGAAAGTGACTGCTTTCATAATTTCAATTTTAATTCATTCTTAAGAACCTCTTTGTTGAATATTTAGCTGAACAGCCTTTTTAAATCATCACAAGCAGCAACCTCCCCTTCCCATCTCCCACCTCAGAACTGCAGTGTCCTCCCAAAGGCTTTTGGGTGCTCAGATATCCAGTCCGAGATTTTTTCATGCCATTTTTCCTATTTTGGTGGTTTTACCAGATGCTCGTGGTTGCTTCTGCTTTTACTGTACCCAGCAGCACCTCACTGCTCTCCTCAGCAGGGCCATAATTCACCGTGAGTGAAGCTGTGACCTGTCAATGCCATGGGCAAGGTGGGCTGGGTTAGCAGCTGCCTGCGTCCCACCGTGCCCCATGCCTGCAGGAGACCAGGGGGACAGCCACATCCTGTTGGTCAGTGGCTCACCAAAGTGGCCCAGAGTGGCTCCCAGCTCCCAGATTTTGCCCCAGGAACAGGGCAGGGTGGGAAAACTCCCACGAATTTTAATTCAAGATAACTGAAAAGTTTTCATTAGGTGCTTCCTCTAGATGATGCTTTGCGTTCAAGCTGAAATAGTTCATGTCATTACTGCAAACTCACTGCTGTGCATTTTATTAAATGATAAAGCTTATTTTTATGCTTGTATTAAAATATTGTATTCAACAGAAAAGTATAATAATAGATATTTCCAAAGGGATTAATCAAAACATTATGGCAAATTATACCAATGAAACTAATGAGGCCATTCACATTTCTTGTGGTGGAAATAGAATTAAAAAATGACCCCAGGAAATAATTTTAGCTAGCTCAAATCATCTAAGTATGCAGTAAATACAAGAATTATACTAAAAAATTCTATATAGAGTGCAGAAAACCAGGAACTAGTAGGCTATGTAAATACATTTCTGCCCATTGAGGTAGGCTGGAAAGGTAGCATTCACATGAAAAAAAAATTTAGAAGTCCTATCATATAATCAAAGGGTGTATGAAACATAAGCAAAAGGCTGTGGATGAGTAACCTCAGCTGCAGTGTTCTGTGTTCTGTGCCTGGATCCCTAACAGCAAGATTCTGCTGTTTGTAATCCCTACTTCCCCTACTCTCCTGCCTCTCACGGGTCCTCCCATGGTCATTCATTCACACCCTTTTTCTTCTCTCCTCACCTGTCCTGTCTCTTTTTCCTATACAGCACTCTGGGAATCTCCTCCCCTGTGATTTTCTGTCACCTCCTTCTCTTCCTGATCACTCATTTCTATCTCTCTGTCCCAGCACAGGATTGCCATTCAGGCTATTCATACCCTGCATCCTCTTAGAATCATAGAATCATAGGATCGTTATGGTTGGAAGGGACCTCCAGGGTCATCAAGTCCAACCTCTTCTGACCCATCCCAGTAACCCACCTTACTACGGCTCCTTTCCTTCTCCCCCACCCTTTATTTTCTCAGGAATTCCCACTCCCTCTCTCAGACACTTGCGTTTTGAAGTCTCACAGCAGTCTGCCTTTGCACTCACGCTTAGCTCTGAGAGCCCACCAACAAAGCCTGTGGTCTTCCATAGCTGGCTGCTCCTTGAGCTATGTCCATCCATCTCTCCCCCCTGCTTTTCCTTGCCCTTATCTTTGGTTTCCTCCAGTCATCTTCAGTGACAGGCACAAGCACCCACTTTCTTCTGCTCTTCTTCTCTGTTCAGTCCTTGTTGCCTTTCCTCATGTAGTCAGTTTGGTGCTGTTAATCACCTGCCAAGCCCTTGATCTCTTTCACACACAAGCTGCATGAGGAACAGTCAAGAATCAACAAAAAAATGAAGTCCAGTCTCCTCCAGGTGCAGGATGACTGGAAGAGAGTGTAGACAGAAAGGTCCAAATGGCCACACACACCCCTCATCACAAACCACATAGCACTGCTAAAACCCAATTTCTAACATGAGAGATGTAGGACAAAGAGCAAAAACTACATGTATGCCAAGGAAAGAGAAAACATGCCAGCAGGGAAACTTTGATGGAAACATTTTAAGCAGATCTGGCTTCAGTTTAAAAAAGAAAAATGATGTTATTGGCACACTGGACATGAGAGAGATCTAAATTCCAGCATGTCCTACAGCCTGCTGTCCCTGTCAGGCTTTGGGAACTGCCAGTGCCCAGCCCGAGCTTACACTGCGTACAGATTGCCACCCAACTTGGCAACCACAGTGTCTGAACCCTTGTAAGATGAACTTCAGGGCCTCTGTCCCAGGTGTGCTCCATTTGCCTGACAGCAGCACCAGAAGGTGAGCAGGAATCTCCACGGAATTGCAGAAGCTCTGGAGGTAGACATGGGATCCACAGCCCTCCCAACACCAGCACCCCCTGGGGTCCCTCCCTTCCCCAGACCAGAAGTCAACTCAGAACTGGTCAGACAGATGCCCAGCAAGGAAGTCCTTTTAGTGGCCATTTCCACATCTAAGAATCACAGAATCACAGAATTCTAGGGTTGGAAGGGACCTCGAAGGATCATCCAGTCCAACCCCCCTGCCAGAGCAGGGTCACCTACTGTACTACAGTACAGTACCTACACACAGGAACGCATCCAGGCGGGTTTTGAATGTCTCCAGTGAAGGAGACTCCACAACCTAAGGAAGTCCTAGATGTGAGGACATCTAGGGGATGCATGGCACAACAGGGCAGATGTAGCAATTGTGCTGACCAACTTGACAGGGAGAAAAATTCCTTAGTGATCTGGGGAGAGGTTTAACCTGGAGTGCATGATCAGGCCGTGCCATGCCTGGAACCAAAGAGATCCACCAGTAACCTCAGGAGTGCTGACAGTACAGGATCTAGGGAATACACACACTTCTTCTATGCAGGCTTTGAGCCTGAGAACAAATGGCAGCAACATTTTGGGCTGAATCTGGAAAATTCTGCCCTGTGGATTCACAGTATGGCTTTGTTGTGGATGGATGGGTGAGTTACCTATGGCAGCAAGAATCTGGCCTTTAAATAAATAAATACAATTCACCTGTACACACTTGTGTATCTCAGCTGCAACGCTAGCTGCATCACCCTACACCCACACATTGCCATTCTACCCAAGGACACGAGAATATTCTGGGAAAATAAATGCAAAACATAACTGGATAAACAACTCATGCTTCAATGTAACTTAAATCCCTGTGTTCCCAGATCTCAGTGTGCCAGATATCCTGCAACTGCAATACCACGGGCAGAAGACAATTGTACTAATTGATTCTTATTGGCAGAATCTCCATCTGCAGATTGAAATTCCTGCGTAAATGGTAAAACAGATCTCTTGGCAAAGGCCAGAGAGATTGATTTAGCAATTGGGAGTTAAGAAAGAGGGGAAGAAACTTCCTCTTGAGGGAAGAAAACTGGGAAACAAATCTAAAAGTCCATTAGAAAACTGTTCTCCACAGGTACCAAAACAAAAATCAGTCTTATCTCCCACCTGCCTCCTTCCTCTCCCCTGCTAAGGGCTGAGGGGTGGCTATGCCCACAGCAATTAGACTTGAGCAAACAAAACCCATTGGAGAGGTCACAAGTGTGTTACCCAAGTGTAAAGAACAGGCCTCTTGCATCAGCATTTAGTGGGCCAGCATGTGAGAATGATGGATGGAGAGGCTGGGGGAAGGGAGATAAGGAAGCGTCCGCGCTGCCGAAGCCCCCATCGAGTTTGATCAGAACACGCGAGCGGGAGACTTGCAAGGAATATGGAGCTGATAATCAAAAACACGACAGGGAAACAGATGTTGCCTGCTTTGGAGACTCTCCTTGCACATTCAACACAATGGAAAGGGCTCAGATAATAAACCAGAGAGGATCCCAGCAAGAAATATAGCGTGCTGACACTTTTATGACCTGAGATGCTTACAAAATACAGAAATGGCGTTTTGTTTGCTTTCCATGCGCAGCTTGAGATCACATGCTCAGCCCTCGCTGCTGCCACTCCGAGTCAGGAAGGACGATATATTTTCCTTTCCAGATAAACCTAGTGATTCTAGTCAGGTGCAGAAAGCAAATAAATTACATAAGAAGACTTTCTGTATCTATTAATCAAGAGGCTTGTCATTTTCCAGGCCTCGATCCACATGAAAGAAAGTGAGGAGGGGGAGGGGGATAAAGGAGGATGTGGAAGGGAGCAGAAAGAAGATTCTTGCTGGAGCTGCCCGAGAGGTTTCCCAGAGCACGAAGGATCACAACTCAGAGAAACACACCGAACAACTCCCTGTCCTCTCCTTTAGGAGACTGCCTCAGCAAGCCAAGGGGACACAGTCCAAAAGGAGAACTGCGTGAACCAGCAATATTCCATTATACTTTTGGGGCAGTTACTCTAACATTTCCTTCTTCTTTTGAATGTTGTGGGCAAAATACCCTGCTGATGAAAAGAAGGAGCCACATTCAACACCTTGTCTTCAAGTATAGAATCACAGAATTGTTCTAGTTTGAAAAGACCTTTAAGATCACCAAGTTCAATCATTAACTCAGCACTGCCAAGTCCACCACTAAAGCACGTCCCTAACCACCACATCTACACAGCTTTTAAACACCTCCAGGGATGGTGACTCCACCATTTCCCTGGGCAGCCTGGGCCAGTGCCTGGCAACCCTTTCGGTGAAGAAATTTTTCCTAATATCCAATCTAAACCTCTCCTGGCACAACTTGAGGCCGTTTCCTCTTGTTCTATTGCTTGTTACTTGGAAGAAGAAACCAACACCCACCTTGCTCCAACCTCCTTCCAGGGAGCTGTAGAGAGCGAGAAGGTCTCCCCTCAGCCTCCTCTTCCCCAGACTGAACACCCCCAGCTCCCTCAGCTGCTCCTCACATGTCTTGTGCTCTAAATCCTTCACCAGCTTCATTACCCTTTCCTGGACTCCTCCCAGCACCTCAATGTCCTTCTTGTAGTGAGGGGTCCAAAACTGAACACGGCATTGGAGGGGCAGCCTCACCAGTGCCAAGTATGGGGACAGAGGTATAACCCAACAAGTTTGTCACATACATGGAGGTTCCCTTCCAGCACATAGCTGGGGATTTGTGGAGTATAGCAAGGGGGTCTTGAAGCAACAGAGTTGGCTACTTACACACGTAGAGGAGATCATTTTCAGTGCAGGCTGCAATAATTCTAATATCAAGTAGAGAGAGATGATGGACTCAGTTGTTTGTATGAGCAACTGTCTCTGTTTCACTCTCTGCAACTGACTTCACTTGTAGCATTAAAACAAGACTCAAAATAATCTGATTAAGGCCACCACATTTACTTTCTTTCTTGGATTGCGGTGAATGTAAATCACTGAATATTTATAGCATTTTTTAGATCTTCCAAGAAAACAAACTAGAAAAGCATAAAATTACTTTATGGAAGGACTGAATTATTACTGCAGCCCAAACATGAATCAGAATAATATCCCACATGGAAAACTGTCAGGAAAGTTCTTAAACCAGGAACCTGGTTCGTGGCCAAAGAGTAAATCTGGTTCTCTCTGAATCAGCTGCCTGAGAAAATCTGTCTACACACTGCTAGACAGGCAACATGGACAAAGCAATTTGCTCTCTGGGGCTTCTCACTAAGGCTAACCTTGGCTTAGGGAATCTGGTCTAAGTTCCCTCTGCCATCTGTGACAAGGGAATGGCTTTTCCCAGAGATCCCTTGGAGGACTGGAGCTTAGGCTCTTCTGCACTGCTCCCTGGAGCTGCCTGTACAACCGTGTGTCTCTCCTCTTTCTAATTTCCACACTGAAATAGGCAGTGGAATACTTAATGCCCACGGCTGAAGTATTCCTAGGATTGGCACAGTGGTTCTAGTTCTGTTGTCCATGCCCATGAGAGGATGGTAGAAATTGGAAGGGGTTCAGAAAATAATTTAATGATTACTATGAGGTCAGGAAAATCCACTGTATATTGAGGAAGGAAGAAAGATGAACTTATCCAAGGATAAGAGATGAGCTTACTCAAAGAAGGGATTTGAACCTTACCTACAAATACCTATGTGAGGAAGAAATATCTGATTAAAAAAGAGCTCTTTAGTTTAGCAACATAAGACTATGAGAGTTACGGATTAGATTAGAAAGCATTTCTAATTAAGCACTGAAAACACCTACTGAGAGACATGAAGGGTTTCCCATTACAAAAATGCTTTACATCAAAACCTAAAAGATTTGCAAAGGATATGTCATAACTCAACCACAGGCTACTAAAGTCAGTGAAAAAAATTCTAACCCCTTTTGTTTTATGACTTTGATCTTAAATCCTCTAGAGGACTGCAGCTTTTTGTAACCCTTCCAGTAATCTCTTAGCTTGTTGGCAGTCTCCCTCCTAGGTAATATTATCAACACACTTCAGATCAAGCGAAGATGATCCTGTACTTTCTACTCCTACTTTAACATCTTCTGTCAGACAGTCAATGGGAACACTGAAAATACTGGCTAGCAAACATTTCTCTGGCATATCCCTGCTGAAAGTGAGTTCACCAGACAGCCACCAAATCTCTCATAATTAATGGCAAGGCAGCAAAGTTTCTTAACTGGATACCTGAACTCCCTCGACAGGAGATTCATCTCTGGATTTACCTTGTGACTTGCTACATGTCTATGTTCTGTGGCTCCTGATAGTTATAACAGAATAGCAACCACAAAACTTTGTCCTCATCCCAATTTCTTTTCTAGAGTAAAGTATCTAGAGATACTTTTTTTTGTTTACTTTTTTTTGTTTGTTTACTTTGTTTTACTTTTGTTTACCACCCCTGTGGCTCCTTCTTTCTACCAAAGCCCCACCACACAGATCTGACACAAAACCATTTCTCTCTACACCAGTCCTGGTACTCACCCTTCCCATGTGCTCAAAGGCTTGATGAAAACTCTTCAAGGACTGGAAAATCCACCATGCCTCTAAATAAGTTGCTTCAGTAGTTAACTAACTCCACAGCCATGCACATGCTTCATATCCAGTCTCAGTTTGTCAGTTCGAGCAGATTTAGCTTTCAAACACCAGGCTTCCCGTGCCAGAGTTGCAACCCATCATACAACATCTACCTCAAGGTATGTTCCCTATTGATCTTTAAAATCTAAATGGTATTGCTGTGGCTCAGCTCTTACACTAATCTTCTGGATTATATATATATATGGAGGTTGATGCCTTACTAAAAAGAAAAAAAGGCTGACAGAAATGTTTACAGAAGACTCATACAGGAAAGCTGTATAAATTTGATGTGCAATTTGGCTGGTGCACCCTGGTTGTCAGAGGTGTCTAATCCAGAGAGGACTAGCAGTCAATATTGATGCTGATTCTGAAATGATCTTGGCTAACATACGTGGATCTTATCTTGGTTAACATATGTGGATCTTATCTTGGCTCACATATGTGGACCCAGCACTAAGGAATCTTGAACTTCCTTCTTTTTCTATTTTTCTTTGGTAGCAAATATCTGTGATGTCTCTTTCAGCGTGAGTGCACAGGAGCATAACCAGGCCGTTGCAGCAGTAAATTGACTCATCAGTTCACATTAACCAGAAACCAATGAGGTTCAGAAGAGCACCAGATTCCCACACAAAGGATGTGGCTTATGCGTCCAACAGACAGAATTCATACACGTCCATCCTCCGCATCTAATGGGCACCCTCCACAGATCAACATTTGTCTCCTCTCAAGGAAACTGGTCATATCTGTCATATCTTCCAGGTGCATATCTTCCACCTGGGGTGGGCGCAACTGTTTTTGAGACTTTATTCTGATCATTCTGACTTCACACGATCTACTGGCGTTCCAAAAGTGCTGAATCATAGAATCATAGAATCACTATGGTTGGAAAGGACCTCCAGGGTCATCAAGTCCAACCTTTATCCCATCATATTCCTAACCATTGGACCATTAGACCATGGTCTCAACTTAACTCCTGTTTGTTTCTAGGTTATAGAAACAAATCCTGTCTGGTGTTTAGAACAGCTTTTACCAAGACACTCCAACCTTTTAGAATAATATTGCATCTTGATAGAAAGATATCAGCTGATGTACTGTCCACCACAGAAGTGTAGAAAGCCAGGTTTGGAAAGGAAACTCAAGGATTTCCATCACATTTCATATGAAATTTGGTGACATTATCTCCTTCACAGCGAGAAAACATCATCCTGGTTAGTTTATACAAGTGGAAGTCATGGGGAAAAGATTTCCAGCAAAAGACAGGGAAAAGCAAAAGGAAATCCAGTGACTGGAAACTGAAGGAAGATAATTTCAGAGTATAAATAAGATATACATTCTTCTCCATGAAAACAGCCATTGAAGCCATCTATCCAAGCAACTCCTCCTCAGCTGAGTCTTTCAAATAGAAAATAGAACATATTTCTGAAAGCTACTGTAGAGATGAAGCAGAAGATACCATTCCAGTGAAAGAACCACCGACTGCAATTGCTTGGCCTATCCTATGGAAAAGCCTGGAGTACAAGAATCACAGTGGTTCCTCTGGGCTTTTAAGTTCTTCAGAAACATCATCAGTGCCTTGTGTTTACAGGAGTTTAGTCTTTGGTTTACCTCTTCCCTTTTTAATAGGCTGATTTTCAGCTTTTAGCCCCATGCAGCTTCTTTATGTTTAAAAGTCTCTTTTTTGTGTGCTGAGCAGCCTCCTTCCTTCTGCATACAAGGCATCATCAATGGAAAAGTCTGCTCTTTTTACAAAATACCCATCCAGACAGAGAGCAAAACATGGTTCTATTTAGCCCACTAAGACGATGACATTTTCGTCTCACATAGCTTTCTCAGTAAGTGATGTTTCAACATCTTCCTTTGACAGAAGAAGGAAAACAAACTTCCAGAGAACCTGCCTCTCACCAGCTGGCAGATCCTTCCTGAAAGCTGGGTGGAAAAGCTCACTGTGGCTTCCCTGAGCTACAAAAGCACTAGTGGATGTGGGAGTGCTGAGTGACCAAGGGTGTGTGATGCATGTTCAGAAAAATCACAGGATTGTGGATATGGGGGTGGGGGGTTTGTTAATGTCTGAATGGGTTAGACATTAAAAAAACCCAAGGGTCTCTGCGGGAGACAGAACCTGCAGGACCAGGGAAATCAGTGTGGACACTGTAAAGAACAATCAAGAAGCACTTCCTCCCAGCAAGACCTCTAATTTTTAAATTAGTGTGGACTCCTGAGCCGTGGTGGCAAGCTCAAGACAGGCACCACGTCCCAATAGTTCAGCTTCTTATTCCTTGTGTTGTGCTGCCTTACACCTGGTGCCAATGTTCAGGACAGTGTGAAGCACATGTAAGATGTGACCACTCCTATTGGACATGTTTGGCTTTACATCCCAGATGCAAGGTAGCAATGGATGGTTCTCCATGCTCCAAGGAGCTTCCACGAAAATAAAACCATTCTTCTTTCTCCACCTCCACCTCCTCCCTGCTAATTTTTCCACCTAAAGATTTAAATAATAAGCACGTGAAAGAAGGAGATTTTCTGACTGGGTGAGAAATGTGACATCCAGGTTTTGTTCTGCTTCTGTCAAAGTCTATAGCTTATCCAAACAGTTTGCAATTACCCCAACTGCCACCTCTGGGATGCGGGAGCTAAGGTTGCATATGTTGCCTGTAATTTAGGAACTTGATAAAAATATAGATAATGTTGCTTAAATAAAATGAATCTGAATTGTAAGAAATGGGAGGTAAGATTACAGATAAAAATATGCTGGAAAGGCCAGAAATGCAGTACTAGCAGGGAATGCAGAGTTCTCTGGAGTACACCTTTGAGTATTGTGTATCTGCACGGGAGATCACAGCACCTGTTCCATTTAATACATATTAAATCTTGTCATATCTTATATATCTGGGCAAATGGAGCATAGCTTCGTATTTTGCTGGCAGCTTACAACTCCCAGATTTCAGTTTATGTTACAGAAAGTACGTATCCAATTCCCAATGAAAAGCTGATTTAAAGGGCACCACTGGGGATTGTAAGGAGATTAAATTGTTTTAATATTTTCAGTACATGGAACGGGGAATTTAAATGGGAAGCTGGGAATCTTTGTTCCTTATGTGAAACATAAAGGTCAAGATTTTGCCATAGATACAAGGGTTGGAAGATAGTTTCTGGTTGTGTAGGTGTCCATATGTCCTGGGTGGGTGCTTAAGACACCCTTAAATCACATGCGATGCACACTGATGGCACATCTTGTCGATGTTCAGAGGGATTGCAAATCTATGTGGGGTTTTTTTCATGATTATTATTATTATAAATAGAAGATGTGCAAGGAGACAAAACCACACTAAAGGTTGTTGAGGACTTGAACTTTATGGGATTTTATATTTTTAAGTTACCTTACTAAAGTTCCCACTAAGCCTCCTTATTTTCTAGTCTTTCACCATTATTTTTCATTCTTCAGCTATGAATAAGAGTTTTTAAATTTTAATTTGATTTAGATTGTTGAAGTGCTGGTTCTTCTGTGGAAGAAATGTCACCCCTTTCTAGAATAAAATTAATCCTGTGCAAAAGGCCAGAGCAAGACCTAATTTAAGTATCAGGGTGAGATATGAAGTCTGTGTTGGCTGCTGTGGTCATCTTCTGTCCTTACAGTCACATTGTACCACACTGCCCATCACTGCAGTGATGTAGTATTGGTGTAAACCATTAAAATATTTGCCCAGAAAATTAACATTTGGGGTTAATAAAAACTATTCATAAAATTCATACTGAATTTAGCAAGTCTACAGAGAGTTGTTAGGAGGACAAGAAACAAATAATTTTGACATTTTCTTGATAAGCATTCTGATTTTTCCACAAAATATTTTGTTTTGAATACAGGTAGTATTCTGAAGAATAAAAAACAATTCACAAAACTGAAATGAGTTCTCTGCTTCAGTATTGAAGAAAAAAAGGGCATCTTGAAAGAATTTTTCTGGGAGAAAAAAATCAATTTTTATTAGCCAAAAAAAATAAATTACTTATTTCAGTACTCAGAATTCAAGCTGAAAAAACACCTATTGATAAAGTGTTAATAGGACACATTCAACAATCAGCATTCAGGATCCATAAAAAGGTTGGCATTGAACACATGTGGACTTGGCTCAATCTGGTCAGCTCTTTCCTAGCCCCTAACTCTCTGTTTCTGCAATGGAGAGGTAATTACCTGGGAGGCTGTCCTTCAGTACACATCACAGCTCCATCAGGCAGGGGAGGGAGGAAGATGACCAGCCAAAAAGGATTTGGGTTTTATTTTTACTGATTTTACTCTCTGGCCTCCTAGAGGAACCTGAAAACCTACAGTCTGTGGAGAAAACCCATGGTCTTGGCAGACCTGGAATTTTCCAGCCCATGTAGCTTTTGAGCCACTACAAGCCAAAAAAAAAGTTGAAAAAAATAAAATAAAATTTAAAAAAATCTGTTTAAAAAGAATGCTTTGGTTTCTATATGAATCCAGAAATGCCTCATGCAATTTGTCTCAAATTTTCCAGAAAACTTCTGCTCTGACATGAGATCAGATATAGGGAATGTGAGACAGACTGGTTTGCAGTTCTGGCAAAGCTGGGAAGGAAGACAAATCGGATTGTGCTTTTTAAACAAGAATTAGGGTCTCATCTTTGACTTATCACCTATTTAGGCAAGTCCTGCCACTCGTGACACTTTAATCATTAGAAATTATTAAAAGAGCAGCAAATATGTTACTGGGAACTACTTTGCACTGGCAAAGAGATCATAAAGCACGTAAGAGGAGGGTGAGACATGAGGAAAATGAGGATGTTTGGGGAGACCACAGACAATAAAGAAAAGGAGTTATGAAAACTTGTGGAGGTGCTGTGTGCAAGTAAGAGCTGACAGGGAGCTCGGAGTACTGTGCGGTGTAGTAGGATTTTAAGGACCATAGGGGACTGTAAAGTACAGAAGGGAAAAACAAAGAGATGATGAGGGACTGGGGAGGTGAAGACCCTCCTAAGGAAAGAGAAAGAAATAAAAAGTCATTTTCTCAGAGAGGATGGAGCAGTTAGAAATGTCTCGGATCAGAGAGAAGGGAAAGCCAGTTTATGTCATTGCTGGAATAATACATATATAAAAAAGTGGATAGGCTGATCACTTGAGTGGGACACCCATGTTGCCATCATTTGTACTGCAGGAGAGCTCCAGTACACCACCTCCCACCTTGCTGCCAGCTCCTTCTGCACTGCAGGGAAACCACCATTGCTCCCCCAGCATGCAATTGCTGAAGGATAAAGTCTCCACAAAAAAATTAACTTATGTTAAAAAAAAATTAACTATGTTCTCAAAATACCTTAGAAGTGGTTTAACACTGTTTGAAACACCCACAAGGATGTCTGGGCTATCCAAAATCGGGTAAGATCATCCAGTTATGCTTTCAGCATACTGAAGGTCACCACCTTCAAGAAATGAAACACTTCAAAATAAAATACATAATGATAAACTACATAATGATAAACTACAGCACCCAGTAATAATCTGCAACAAAATAATTCTGAGCTAGAAAAATTCTGAGCTAGAAACCCCCCCAACTTGTGTCTTAAACTCCCTCGAATGCCTTGGGATGAAGGCTTTCATTACTTTTTGTCATGATTTCATTTTTCCTTTGCAAGAAATAAAATCTCTGTTACTCTTGGAAAGACACGGGAGGGAACCTGAGGTGTCATGCAACTCACTGCCAGAGGCACACATGAAGGCAGCCCACTTGGCAGGAGGCAAGCGACGGGCCCTGCCTGTCAGCCTCATGTGTTCCCTGGTCTTTATTCTCCCCAGCGTGTCCCAAAGTTTGTTACAAAGCATTAACAGGGATTGCAGGCTTCCCACCTAAACAAAAACACAAAACCCAATGCTGCAATTAAATGCCCAGAACACGTTGTGAAGCCCAAAGGTGGGTCATCACTCCCAAGTTGCACAATTCAGTAAGACTTCTGAATTTTCTGTGCTTTTTTCAGGAATGAAGGGCAGCAGGGAGGAGGTTTGGTTTATTTTTTCCCTAATGGTTCTGCCTTTTGAGGGGAGAGCCAGGACTATGGGCATTTAGCTGATGTCATCTGCTAGACAGCAGCCATATGGAGAACATGAAATGGAGGTTTCCTACCCAGCTCCTGGCAAACCTGTGGCAGATGCTGCGTGACTGCTTGGAGCAGCCCACTGAGACACCACAGGCATGATCCTCATCCTTAAAAATGTGCAAAGGGACCACTGGCACAACCCCTGGGATTGATCTGTGGGCAGATGTTTTATCCCAGGAACTCTCTTTTAGCCCTCGCTTCCTCCAAGGGAAGGTCCACATGGGCTGAAAGGAAGCAGAACACAGGACCATAATGAACCTCCCACATCACCAAAGCAGGCAATCACATCATGTAATCCTTTTAAAATATTTACCAGCCCTGTCTTAAAGTTTGTCCAGCTTCCAGTCTCCATTATCCCTGCTGATGCTTTTCCTCACTCTCCCAACTCAGAGCACACGTTTGCTCGGAGACATTTGTTCTCATGCCAGGATGGTCACTCAGCTTACACTGGTCTTCTGTACCCCAGCCACTTGGCCCTGGATTTTGCATAGAGAATATTAGGATATTCCTCCTGGTCTTCTCACAGCTCAGGTAGAAAAGACAACTTGTCTTGGTCTCCACACATAAGACAGGCTTCCCACTCACAGCCACTCCAGCAGGCACCCTCTTCCATTTTGCTTCCAGTTTAGCCTTTGCCAGGCATGAACTGTGTTCTCACTGAATCCTTATATCAGATATTAAAAGTCAACCTCTGTTAGAAATGTATCAGTACACTGCAGGATGACATTTATTTTCTCCACAGTCAAATCACACTGGCAACTCACAGCCAACCTGCAATCAAGTGAAACCCTCGGTGAAGAACATCCATGGCCATCTGCTTTGACCTGTGTGAATCACCACCTTTTCTGTACTAATCATGTCTCCAGCTCTGTGCCATCAGCAAAAACTGACATTGCTTTCTCATGTCTCCATATGCACCTCCCACACTGCTCCTTTCCTGAGAAAGTTTTTCCTGGGAATCACTTTGGGTACATCATGGAAAGACGTTGTCCAGCCAGAGAACTGAGCCCCCAAGAAAGAATGGGAGCTGGAACTGCCCAGCCTGTAATGCAATACCCAAGCTTATTTTAATGATGAAATATGGTTCAAAATAAATAAAAAGAAAACAGATGTTGAAATGTTGTGTTTTAGATGAAGATGTAAAAAAAAAAATTACTTTTCTGTGTAAGGCCTTTCCAAACTTCCACTCTCCAGGAAGGTGGATGCTCCTGGCATCAGATATCCTAGGGCTATTTTTAGAAAAATGTGTTACCTAAATACTTATTTTCATTCATTACTAAAATTCAAAATGAAGATCATTTTTGGATCAGCCACTTGACACTCAGAGACATTGTAAGACAAACGTTAACATATTCACACATCAAATGTTAGAGGTGACAGTTTGCATAGGTATCATTTTATAGGCAAAACTAATGGGAAAATGTGGGCTAGATTGCAAGGTTATTTTGTAATAATGAGTAATACATGTTGGGATTATGACCCTATTCTCTGTTATAGTAGTTGAACTTTTAACTTGCTGGAGCAAATAGAGGAAAGAGCAAATATGTGTACCTGTAGCACCCCTCTTTCTTGCTCTAGTGTGTAAAACTCATGGAATTAAGCTGGGTGTCCTCACATCTGCCTGTGTTCTCAGTGTGGCATTCCCTACTGTGGTTACATCACTCTGGGTGGGAATCAGCCATGATTTCATCTTGAATTTAAAATAAAACAACAAAAACAATTACACGAAGCCAGAGACATGGGAGAAGAATTCTGTAAATGTGTTTTCTCACTTTAAGAAGTTTCAGAGTTTTTAATCAAACCTTTCCAAACTGACTTTGCAGAATAATCGTGTTATGCAAAATATATCAAATTGGCTTCTACAAAATAAAAGCAAAATGTCTTTCAAGTGGGCAGGTTGGCTTATTTTAATTTCCCATGTTTTGCTTTTGCTTTATGAGACTATGTCAGAGTGAAAATGCTGTATAAATTACAGACATGATCTATGACGCAGAACAATATTTATAACATGCCTTTAAAGTTATGTAATGCTGAGAACAGAAATGCAATTAAAGCAGAGAGGAGGGAAGAGGAGAGGAGAGGAAGTTCTGTACTCTGCAGAGCGTGCTGTCTCATCTTTTAAACGATGCAACATGATGGAAACTAATAAATGTTTCTGCCGAGGTGACTGGTTTCTCCTATGATGTATTGATACTGGAGAGGTTGATCTCAAAGCTGCATTTTTTTCAAAATCAATTTTTCAAATTCATTTGGGGAAAACAATGACATTTTCATTCGCTTTGTAAGAGAAGTATGTGCTGTCTTCCCCATATGTTCTCAGAAGAGTGCAGGCAAAAAGGGGCATTTGGAAGTTATTTTCTAGTTTGTACTAAATTATTTCATGTGTTTCAAAAATAAAAAGACATGTTTATATGCTTGGATATATTTTAGAGAGAGAGAGAGAGCTTCTCAGAAATGGGAATCCAAGGTGACAGTGGCATCAGAGACTTTCTCAGGATGTCAGCTGCATTAGAAAGGTACCTTGTTTCCCACTGGCAGAGTAAAGATAATTAATTTTGTGATTCCATTTTCACAAGAGATATAATTTTTATTTATTTGCTTTTCATATAGCAACTTAAATATTTATCTCTCACTAGTTCCCATCTGCCACACGCTGCTCCATGCAACTGTTTGTTTGTGACTGAGGAGTACCAGAAACGTGCCAAGTATTCATCTGTGTACAAATGCCCATAGGATAGCAGGGATTAGAATCCTCAGCCCTTTTCAAAACACATTGAATGTAACTTCAGTGTCATATACCAACAATTCCTCACCATAAAGCTGCCCATGGGATTTCTTTGCCTTCAAGTGCCCTGAACAGAGGGAAGATCAGAAGAGCTGACACCATGCAGCTATATAACCAGTGGTGCACAGCAGTACCAGCAGCATTAATGACATTTCTATTGAGAAATATTAGCTTGCACCTATGAAGAGTTGTTGTTTGGGTAATCATGCCACTATAACCTCTCTATTATGGTGTTTTAGATAACTTCTTAATGCTCTGCCACAATGGTGCACCAGGAAAGGGCTGATGGTGAGAGAGATGCTGTGTGAGACAAAGGTCTGACAGCTAGGGAGAATGAGTACCTTTACACTGCAAATCTTCATTTCTGGGGTTACGTTGATTTTCTACTGAAAGACTCCAAATTCCCTGGGAAAATGGCCTAATCAAATAAATTCAATACTTTTCAAGCAGGTCTAGCATATAAACAAAACAAGAGGGTGGGGAAAAAAAGAAAATACACCCAGCTACAGTAATTTGGAAGTGTTTTATGCTCATTATTATCCCGTTTGCTTGATTTTCTTTTGGGGGCTTGATCTGTCTGGGGAATATGAATTTTGCCTTTCCCTGTATTAGAAGAGCAGGGTGTATATGAAAGGAAATGCAGATGGAAGCCTGAGGAGAGATGGCACAGAAATGGCGTGGAAGAAAGGAGCAGGGTAAGGAATGTGGAAGAACAGTTGAGAAGGCTGCTAGTTATTAATGCCAAAAAAATATCCAGCAACTACACTCCGAGGGTCACAGTCTGAAGACATCACCAAAGGTGATGGAGAGAGCACTGGGGATCAAAGTCAAACTTGATATCTTCCAAGACATGATAGCAGCAGCAGGTGAGGATGTTGAATCAGGCTTGGAGTCCTGATCTAGACCATTCCCACGCACTGGTTTTACACAGCAAAATATAACAGGAATTTTATTCTGTTACATCTCTGTGCATATAACTCACCTTCCAGAGAAAGGGCTTCATAGATCATCCTCTTCTGTATTAGGTAAGGAGGGTCCTGAAGGAACCCAGACCAATTTGCAACACCACACAGAAAGATAATTGAGATTTTGTATTTTCAGACCTATTTAACAGGAGGGAGATTATTGCTGATCACAAATTCAGTGGTGAGAGATCAGCTCCTCACAGATTTTAAAATGTGATCCTTCTGTTGAGACACTCGGCTCTGGCAATCCTGTCTTCTCAAACCCAACCACGTGCACTCAGCTGGAGCTGCTCACCAGGCTCAGGCATCGCCATGGGCTACACTTCTATTTCTCCCTCACAGAATTACCAAAAGTGGACAGACTGGGACTTATGCAATAAAAACTGCAGAAATGTGAAGATTTCTAACAGAGAAACTTGCCAGGAGAAAGCCAAGCGTTTTAGCATGTCAGACAAGCCTCCCATGAGATCCTCTTTAAAATGGGTATAAATGCATCAAAATGGACAATTAATTGAGGCAGGTTAATTGTGATTAAAATGTTCTTGCTGTAGTTATTTGGTGTTACTATACCTTGATTTTGAATGGGATCTTGTGAATTCTGACCTATTTATTTCCCTCTCCAGCATTGGACTCAAAGATCTTGAAGGTCCTTTCCAAACAAAACAATTCTATGATTCTATGATTCTATGACTATGTCACACTTAAAAGTGGGATCAGGCTAGTTTCTTAAGGGTATAATTAGTCATTTAAGGAGAAAATATAGAAAACAAAGGTGTTCTTTTCACTGAAGTAGGCTTCAGGGACCCGAGGATGAGCAAAGTGAGGACTGAGCCATGTCGATATCCACTTGTACCCTCTCACTAGGCAAAGGGCCACCAGAATAACATTCTGTGCTCTTCCAGGAGTCTGGGTACAAGCCAGTGCCAACAAACCCTAGGTACAGAAACACAAGCCACATTTTACAGATCTGAGCTTACCCCCCCATGCTGCAGAGGTTTTGAGTAACCATGGAGCAGCAGACGCACGCAGTGACTTGGAGTGTGAAGTTAGGACTACTGCTGTCTCAGCCCTGTCTCAGTAGGTCTGCACTGCAAAACAAAAGGGTGTGCAAAATATTTTTCACATTTGCTTTTTAAAAGCCTAGAACTGAGAGCAGAAAAGAAAAAGAAAACCAAACACACTATTTTTGAACAGCTGACAAAAAGCGACAAATCCTGGCCCAAAAGTACTCGGAAATGGCACTGTAAAATTTGGGGATCAGGTTTTAAGAAGGATATGTGAACAACGTAAAGAAAAGAAGATTATTTTGAGGAATCTTTCATTTTCAGTAAAAATTCTCCTTTTTTTTTACAAAGTAGAGTTTGGGTGGAAATTTCTTAGCTCATTCTACTTACGCTCAGATACATGTCATAGCTCTAAGACCATTTTTCTAGTAAAACATAAGTTCTTCTTTGACTTCACACATATGAAAGGAAACCAACTTCTTATGTTAGGATTTTATTTTCCTCCTTTTGCTCTTCAGGACAAGTGAAGAGTTCTGAAAAATGATCTGAACTAGAGGCATGCACTTTCAGAAAATAGACACAACACGTGTGTGCTGTGGTTCCAGAACTGTAGGTCATTATATCTGGTAATACCTCTCAGAAAACTTCAAAACAAGAGTCAGAAATCATTTTTATCAAATTTTTTTTGCATTGCTGTTTTTCTCATTGCTCTGCTCCTGCTAAAAGATACGTGGATATTTGCATAAAAACTGCTTTGGCCTTCATTTTGTTCTTTTAAGATGCACGTGTCCTGCTGTTTAGTTCTCACTGGGATCAGAGATTTCTTCAGAACAACCAATGGCAATGTGATCATCTTGGACTAGAGTCCTGACAGGGGAAAAAAACAAAAAGCTAAGAGGCTATTTTCTTGCAAGTACTCTGAGACGTGTTAGAACTCAGAGCCAGAGGGAGAGCACACAGGTCAACCAGTGGGCTGCTAGTTCTGCCATCCTGCCAAATTTACATTTGTTAGAGTTGTAATAGGGACAGGCCAAACAGACTGGGGCCACTTGTGCCAGGTCCAGATGCAGAGTGAAAAACAGACTCTGCCTGGCAGAGCTTATGCTACATCTGCCACTGACACCCCTGAAATCAGATTCACAGGATCATCTGTATCCACAACAGAGGCTGCTCTTTTTGTAACTAAAACTTCTCTAGGTTGGCTCAGTTCAGTAAGCTGCTTGAACACAGCATTCCACCAGTCACCAGAGCAGTCCCTCTCATATTAATGGGCTACTCACATGCTACACTCCACACATTTAAGAATGCTCCAAATTGGAGCCCAGAACACCACATTTCTGTGCTCCCATTTGATCTCCGTAAGATGTGAAGTCACATCTCCATGAGTGGGTTGTCTCTGACTAACAGATGGGAAATGATAAATGAAATGCCACACCAGGCATTTCACAGAGGGTGAAAAGAGGCCGTCAGCAGGCACGGTTCCACACGGCACATCAGGTGCCACTGCCTCCACCCCAGGAAGAACATCCATGGGAATGAAAGGCAGGGTGGGAAATGTGTGTAAAATGTAACCACTACAAAACGCATACAAAGATCTTCTCAAGTCTTACATCAGGGGAGAACGAAACAAAAATAGGATCTCAGTCCTTTCCTAGCCCTGCCCAGCACTGCACTTCCTATTTTCCTTCAGTTGATTTTCAAAATCTGAGTTCATTTAGAGCTGGTTCCCAGATGACCCCTCTCTCCCAGCCATGGAGGATGGAATCAGCTGTCTACAGGGTAGGTGCAGCACCAGCAGATGTAGCATGAATTTCTCCAGATACTCACAGAGCACACCCATGAAAAAAGGACATTGTTCACACAACATACAACCACACTGTGGAACTCACTGCTCCTGGAAACTGGCACAACAAACAACCTAACAGCAAGTAAAAAGGACTGGATATTTATGTGGCTCTCAAGAACATCCACAGTTGTCACAGGCAACAATAGCAAAAATTTTGTACTTGAGGGTTTATGCCACTTCCTAACTCCTGGAGATCTGAATGGTACTGGACAACAAGGTCAAATCAGCCTCTTCTCTTTTCTCACTCATTGTATCACTTCCTCTGAAGGCTTTGTTCTAGATCACATGGGATCTGGACACTGGGCTGGATGGGCAACAGTCCAACAAGGCCATCAGTTCCCACTTATCTATACCACAGAAGAAGGGAGTTCAGTTGCCTGATTTTTTTTCCTTCTTCACCCCTTTCCAACAGCTGTCACACACTTCAGTGCCTTTCATCCACGAAGCTCAAAGTACTCTCTGTCAAGGCTACGTCCTTTTATCATCAGCCTGGAAACAAGCTGAAGTGACTTTTGCTAAGTGTCACACAGCAACTGTGTACAAGAGTCAAGAAGAAAACCCCAGTATGCTTCTAGGCTTTCACAATTTTGCAGCCATGTTGGTATTTTCTCGTTGTCACGACTCTGCCCACTGCAGGCTGGCATCCAGCCTGCTGCTTTCTTCTCATCAGACTGGCTTCTCGCACTGGGATTGTGGGAGGCTCTGCTTTGAAATGAGATGCCTGAAAATGGTTGACACCTGTAGTCCTCTGGCTCTCGGGAAAGTTTGTTAACCTTCAAGAAAAGTCTTGGAGAGGAGGGACTTTCAAGTTTTACAAGATGGTGAAGTTCTCTTTGGTTCCTTTAAAAAGCATTAGCAAAGGTCAGATTAACAAGTCAACACTGAAACTAGATACAACCAAGACTCCAAAACTGATGCAGAAAGGAGAAGAGGTGGGTGGGGACTGGGTGTGGGGGAGAAAGGCCCACAACACAACATTGGCTCTGATCCTTTCCCCCTTGTTGGGCCTGGGGCACACTTGATAAGGTGAAGGGAAATTGTAAAATTAGACCTGGCAACCTACACAGAGAGGCCCAGTGCAAGGCCCTTGGCCTGAGGCAAGCTGAGAAAGTTGAGGAATTGTGGAGGAAAGGGGACTTGGCAGGCTAACTTCCTGTGGCTGCATCCAGGGCTAATTAGTTTTCAGTGTTCTGTGTGTGTTTGAATGGAAACGAGCCAGCACTGAGAGGCACGGGGTGAGGAAATCAAAACCACATGCATGGAGAAGGAATAAGGGAAAAGAAAAAAAAAAGAAGAAGAAGAAGAAGAAAAAAAACCTGTCCTTTTTAGCTACATTTTCTTTTTCAGGAGGGGATCTCATCATTTTGTTCCATGAGCAGTAAATCACTCCGGCTCCCCTGTCTATCACATCTCACATCTGCTTCAGAACTCATTAAACATCAAAAGGCCTGCCCTATCAGTTCTGCTTAGTTAGAAGTCTGAGTTACCAGAGTCCTAACCAGGGAAGATTTTGTATGTTTTTAATAATAGCTAAAGGAACTTCTTAGCACCCCATAAATTACTTAATGCAACAAACTCTTCCTGTGGACCAGCAAATGTTTTACAGAGGAGCTGAATGCTGCCTTAACATGCTTGTGGTCAGTCCAGAGTTACATAGCAACCTGCCTAAACGAACCTTTAATCCACGTTTCACCTTAGGAATTGTTTTCTCATGTATCCTCTCTCTCCTTTTTACTGCAGCTCTAATTTTATATAACTACATTATAACTTGTATTTTTGATCCTCGAGAACGCCAAGGCAATTATTAAAACAGCGATCAGAGCGCTACAGCAGCAATGAAATTTGCCTGCTTCTGCCATTCCATTTTCCCCGCTCCAAACACACATGTACAGTGCCCTCCACCACTGTGTGTGCCAGACAAACAGCTCGTGAAAATAATTGATATCCAGGAAACACAATGAACACAGTAAAGGCTCCAGTGGGCGTTATTAAGAGTACCACAAGAGCGCTTTAAAATGAGCTGAGCCTAGACCGAGTGTGATTTCTGAGTGCTCCTTATTCAGACAAAAGCCAATCCATTTTCATCCCAACGCTCACAAACTTTTGTCTTCAGTGGAGAAGGTTTTTCTGCCCAATTTGAGGTTTCTGCCTGCAGCTGCTTTATTACTAGAGCACTTCCACTCTCTTCATGGAGGCAGACAGCATGGGGTTTGGACTTTTCCCATGCTCAGGAACTACTCACACTTTTTCAAAAATCTGAGCAGTGGAAATGTCAGTCCCATAGGTGAAAATTTCAGATGGTGACAGGCAAATCAAAGGGAGGCTTTGAACTGAAAAAAACCTCTGTTGCAGCTCCAGCTTTAGCAATCATCCCCACTCAACTGATATTGATAAGCTTTGTCGTTCAGTTGCAACTGTTCCTTCTGCCATCTGCAGTTGGGGGCACATCTACACTTCAGACAGGCTGAGGTTCAGCAGCATCCTTGACTCCTCAGGGTTGCGCTGATTCTTGGTGGAACCCTAAAATTCAGAATGCCTTCCTTCTCAGTTCTGGGGGTAAGAGAACAACATCTCACAGGTTTTTTAAAAAGGGAGAAAAAGTTAGAAAAGGAGCCATTAAAGAGTGGTAGTCAAAAATAGCAAAAACCACAGTTGCATGTAGATGTTCCTTTTTGTTTTCATTTATATTTTCATTTACCAGGAGTGACATTTTAGGCTAAGAGATACATAAGAATATCTCTTCCAAAAAATTAGAAATCAACAAAATTTATTTTTTAAAATGTCAGCATAAATAAAAGGAAATAAAAAACTAAATAGCATGTCACTCAAGACATGCTGAACTAAACTCATCCTGGAGTACGAGCAGAGATGTGTGTTAGCACATCCATTGTAAGGCCCTGTGTCTCCACTGGCTGTCTAACCCTCACCTTGGTGCAGATGGAGCAACCTTGGACATGAGAGGTGCCATTAGACTAGGAGTCAAGGAAAATAAAGTCAACAGCAAGTGAGTAACCCTTTTCTAGGATTGTTATTGCTTGCCAACGAGCTATGGCTACTCCTTGCCAAGGGAGACTTCCCTTCACAAACACAGAGTGTCTGGTTCCTTGTAGTTTGGTGGAGGACAGTCCTGCAGACTCCTTCACCTGTGGGGGGATGCAGGACAACCTCTAAGGGAGCACACACTCCCTGTGTTCACATCTTCTTCACGCAGAGGGTTCCCAGTGCTGTCTGACCAGACCAGATTTAAGGGGAAAGTATGAAGTTTATTCCAATATGATGCACCATTAGGAAGAAGTTGCTCAATTCAGGAACAAGCGTGTGGAAATTAATTCCAATGGGGGATAATTAAGGTCTGCTTCAGGATCTGGGAGGGGCTCCCTTCAATGACACTGCTGGTAGGACAATTTCACAGCTGTCAGAGCTGCCAGCTAAATTCCTAGGTGAACCATGGCCTCTGGTCATTGCTCCTCTAAAGAAGAGCAATGTCCTTTATCTGGGATAAGCTTCCCATAAGAAAACCCCAAGTCACCAGAGGTCCTGTTCAGTGTCCCCGTGCCTCTGAGGACTGTCTTTAATCCTTCACCTTGACAAGTGATGCAATTAAGACATCAGTTTATAAGAGTACTTCAGTGAAAGGCAATCAGTTGCACTATCAGTCTCTGGAATACTACCTGCTTAAGGAACAAAGCACCAAACTAGCCAACACACAAAGGCTGACACCCTCTACAAAGTGTTAAATTCAGTCCTTTAGAGTTCACACGTTTTTAGGCACAGAGATGTTCAACGAAGTATGGCTCCAAAACTATTTACTACAGAAATACTTCAATGATAGGGAGGAATCCAGGTTATTATTAGCTCTAAATAGACACTAGGCACATCAGGAAATGATGACAAATTGAAGGTAATTATGTTTAGACTGAAAAACGCCTCAGCCACAGCTCACTGTGCTCTGGGAGCCCACGTCAGACCATAAATATTCCAGAATTGCTGGAAGACTATGAATAACACTAAAATGAAAAGTACCTAGAAGGTATCATTGCAGGCTTAAGTCTTTCAAACAGGTAGGCCATGTGCTCTGGATCTGAAGACAACTACACTCAGCCCTTAGCTGATGTTCCCCAATAAGGTGTTCAACAGCTGTAGTATTCCCCCTGTAGCTGTTGTTTTCCTCTGTGTTCAAGGTTCGTACCCTGCACCAGTTTAAATTAAGCATCCCTATGGAGGAAATGACAGGTTCTGAATGAAAGAAGCTCTAGGGAGTGTGTGTGCTTTCCCACTCTTTGATTTCCCCCTTCATGTGGAGCTCACACTGCCTTGGGATGATATTTACTCTTAACTTAGAGTCAAAGGACGTATTTGCTTTCTGTTTTTCATTAAATGCAGAGGTTTTCACAAAAGAGGCCATTTTTCATCAAAAAATTGTTTTCAAGTGAAAAATGCCTACCAGTTCTACTCCTGACTCTAAACAATTCCTGGCCTAGGAGCACATTACTGTGACTTTACAGTTCATAGAGTGTGACTCAAGAAAGGAGAAAAAAGCTTTCAAAGAGTCACCACGAATATTTTTTTTAAACAAACCAAGTCTTTATATCACAGCTCCCAGTCCAGCTGGTAGCCTGCATGCCATCTGAGCCAGCCACAGCATCCACCAGCATCAATCTTTATCCCTTTTTTGATGATTTGCTCTACATTTGCTTTCACTCAGCCTCCTGCTTCCTCGTTTTCTGTCACTTTGAAATAATTGTCAGCAGCATGATATAAACTGCAGTGGTTTTGTCCGTCTTCTGCCATCCTCGTCTGCCTGCGCTTGAAGATGTTCTGGAATAAGGACAACTGCCTATGTTGAAGGAAGCAATTGAACAGAAGGTACTTGAGAGATGTCCAAGTGGTAAATTGAAGATGCTTGATGTGCTGTGGCTGAAGCACCAAACGGGACATGAGGGCTTGCTCTGCATTAATGCTTTAAGGGGTGAAGTGCGTCCTCCTTGGGTTCTAAAAACTTTCAGAAGACATCCTTCATATGTGCTCAAATTCTTTGCGGCTTCATCAAAGCAAAATCCAGCCTCTGTTCAAGCAGGAAATTTTTTTTTCTTTCCTTCTTTTCACCAGAGGCTTCCTGTGCATCTCTTTTTCTAAAATGACATAAATCCCTCCCTCCTCAGCCCAGTGCATACGGCACATTCGGAGGCAGCTTATAGAAACAAAATAAAACGGAGTTTGTTAGCAGAGATTGGGTCAACTGATCTGAAGCCCTACATAGTGGTGTAGTTTTGTACCTATGGAATTCAACAGCAAAAACTCCCCATTAGCTTCAGACTAAAGTGTTGTCAACAGTGGAGTTCAGAAACCATGACTCAAATGCAAGAAAACTGTCAGGCTCACTTAAAAGTCATCAAATATACTTAAGAATAATAAATTGTAATAATAAATTGTAATATTTTTATGTCTTTCTCTATTTTCAGCCTTCACATTTTGTCCTCTTAAGATACAAATGTGCTATTTTTATAGACAAAGGGTGAGATACACAATGCCTTCTGCAAAACATATAAACCAAAATATTATCTGTCACAAGACACACAGATAAATAGTATGAATTAGCAGCATGAAGTGAGATGAGAAGGGACAGTGGAAGTTCAGTCTGATTTTAGAAAAACACCAATGCTCCCCTTTTCCAAGTTCTGAGGCAGAATATAAGGTAACAAAAATAAAAAGACATCTGCACTCAGAAGAATTGATGATGCATTCCATGTTGGCAGGACACTGAGAGCTAGCTACTACACGCCAGTAATGCAGCCAAAGAAGGCATCTTTGCCCAGGAAAAGAGGCAAACTGAAGTCATCAGGGATATGGTAACAATACAACACCCGAGTTATAACTGTGCACCACCATTTCTCTAGAGAGCTAAGCAGAAAATAAAACTGCTGCCTCCTCCAATGGAGTATGTCCAAGGAATGCAGAAACAATGCTGTCTGACATCTCCAGAGTGAGTCCTCCCAGTCAGCAAGACTCTGGATATAGAAAGCAGGTGTGATTTTTTTAGCATCTCTGCAATATCTGTCCATCTAAATGTCAAAGCATTGGTAGGACGTCACCATGACATACGAAAGTCCCAGAGGCATCATCCCAACAACATAAAGCCACAGTCCAGTGGCTGAGGGAATTTTTAATTTTATTTTCTTCTCCTCATTTTCCATTCTCTTCTTTGCCTTCATTATTATTTGTTGTTGTTGTTTTAAGCTTCAGTGAAGACAGGAGTTTCTACATTTTATTCAAAGAATGCAAAGGTCCCATCTCCACTGGAAATCAAGGCAGTGGCTGGGAAAATGTCACCTCCCGCTCTCATGACATTGCTTTCCAGTCTGACAGTTTCATAACACTTCCTGTAAAACAATATAGAAACTATACACCGTATCATTGGATCCCTGAAAGCGTATAATATAATCTTTGTCTATCACTTAATTTATTTCTTCACCTAGGTATTGCTCTTGCAAACTACGTGGCAGCACATATTGGCACTCAGCTGGAAAGAATGACAGCTTTAGCAAAGAGCTGGGAGGTAAGGGAGGTCCTTGTCTGCACATACTCTGAGGTTCAGTTTCCTCTGAACCAAAGCTATTATAAATAAATTTCCCCCAAATCAGCAGGACTTGGTTTTGGCCAGACCAAGGTCTTCTGCAGCGTGATTTTTTCCTTAATAATAGCTCTTAATCTCAGATATGTCCACTCCAGCTCTGCAGGCTAAAGAGTGTTTGACTCCTGAATTCTGTTCTTGACTATTAGCGGCTCTTTCTCTGAACGTGTTAATTAAATCTCTGCCTTTCCTCCCGCAGAATAAGCACTCTGTGTTTCCATTTTCCTGTCTATAAAATAACACTGACAATGCAAGAAATAAAATATAACATAAAAAGTTACCCATTATTTGAAATCATCTTGTGCTGGTTTAGCAAACGGCCAGGGCAAGCCACAAACCAGACAGAGTTTTGTTTCTATCACTCCCCCCGAAGGGACTGGAGGGGAGTAAGGAAGACAGGCTCCAGGTTGGAAATTTAAAACTATAACAAATTTAATGGCACAGGGAGAAAGAGTAACAGGTGACCTGAATATCAGGTGGGGAAAGGGAAAATGCATATATACAAATATATACAACCCAAGCTCAGATGATTGGTGATACAGGCTGCTGAAAGGTCCTTCACTGCAAAGCCGATGGGAAGAAAAGAGTCCAAA
>VZRW01004111.1:150697-187393 GCA_013398125.1 Aegotheles bennettii | reverse complement strand
AGGGGGGTTGTGGAGTCTCCTTCACTGGAGATATTCAAAACCCGCCTGGATGCGTTCCTGTGTGATGTACTCTAGGTGACCCTGCTCTGGCAGGGGGGGTGGACTAGATGATCTTTCGAGGTCCCTTCCATCCCTTAGATTCTGTGATTCTGTGATTCTGTGAAACCATAACACATCTATATTCCTTGGCAGCCATTCTTTCAAGGGTTAGACTTTCTGAGATTTAGCTCAATTCATGCTCCCTGAATGGTTTGCCCGTCTTCCTTCCTTTTCCTTTGACAAACAGATTTTAAAGAATCTAGGTGAAGCATTAATTCATTCTTCATCCTTTTCTGCTCTTCTCCTCTCCCTTTGAGTCTCGGGTTGCTCTTGCTTTGACGCTCTCTATCCCAACATATTCATTTACGGATCAGTTGCGTTTCAAACCTCTCAGCTCAGAGCAGCCCCTCGTTACAGATGCTGCCTGCCTCTGGTTCTCTGAAAATGTTTTTTTCATAAAGGAATGCTAGCTCTTTGTGCTGTAATTACAATGGGTCCACAAAAGAAGGCTCTGGGGAAAGGCAAACTCTCTGAGGATGTCTTCATGGTGACTTCTTAGGAGGGCTATGGGAAGGACACAGCTCTCCCAGGAAGGAAAATGGTTCCTCTCCCAGAGCACATGAATCCTCAGGGAGATGCTGAAGGCAAGGCCATCTGTGGAGAAGCTCTGGATTTCCCTGCTCCCACACATTTAACACTAGCAGGAGGGTGTAAAAGTGAAGACACTGATGGGAAGAACTAGCTTTTTGCAGCCTCACTATGCCCATTCAGAAAAGGACGATATGAATGCACACGGCTGCCCTTCCTCTTCCACTGAGGACCCCAGTTTTCTACTGCTTGTTCTCTCATCTGCTAGAATCAAAATTGCAGTGCCCCGATTCTACTTTACTGTGGTTTTACTCCTATAAATTCCCATGGAAGTCAAAGGGAGCCAACTTGAGTGAAAAAGTAAGTAAACAATGAATATGGGATTGAGGGTTTGGTCCTATATTTGCTCATCTTCTTTTACCCTCTCTATTTTTTTTCTTAACTTTTTTCTTTTCATTATTTCACATCTTCACCATACCAGTGAATTCAGGAATTTGCTCCATGTCCTCTGTCGTCAGAAGTTCCTGGATCCTGGTGGTGGACTCTCTGCCTCTCTCATCCTCTCCAGCCCTCTCAGATGGCAAAGCAGATTCCAGACACTGACTTCACTGGCTAGACTTCCTCTCTTCTGAACAATTAAGTTATTTTTCCCATTCAATTTAGGAAACTATTTTGTCCTTCTTTGACTAAAGGGAATTTCTGACACTTATCAGCATACGTAAAGCTTACGCTCCTCCCTAAACTTAGCATTTTGTAGCACTTGCTGGTTTGCAAACATTTTGTTCTTATTCTCTTCTGCCTTGGCGGTTAGCAGCAAATGCAGCCTTAATTTTGTTTGTTCCCTTTTCTTGTGTCCTCACTTAAAAAAATCAGCCAGTACACCTTTCATTGCTGAGTTGTAGCCAGCTAAAATTGCTTCTTCACCCTCTTCTGTATTGCTCGTACTTTTAAGTATCGCTTTATTAAATTTCAAGGTTTGTTTGCTGCATTGCAACATACATCCATCAGCACAGCCTTATCCTCAGAACTACTTAT
This sequence comes from Aegotheles bennettii, assembly GCA_013398125.1. NCBI lineage: Eukaryota > Metazoa > Chordata > Aves > Caprimulgiformes > Aegothelidae > Aegotheles > Aegotheles bennettii. The sequence continues at coordinate 185,731 of VZRW01004111.1, read as the reverse complement.
CTGATTCACAAGCTCCTTGTCCATTAGTACCTTCAGATGTTTCTATTTTTAATGGTTAAAATAACTCCATCTCTCAGCTTTTGTTTATCTTCTGATGCTAGGAGAACCCACCAGACTATTTTTGTTAAGCAAAAACTTGTGCTTCTTATCAGGTTTAGATGTGTGCTGGAGGAGCAAGCTCATCCATCATGAATCATTTACACCTGTACATGTCACCAAGTCAAGATCATTCATGGTTCTTTGGCAACACGTGTACATAATGCCAAAATGAGATCATCTCTTACATGTTGTTTCCACACATGTGAAGCCCTTACATGTGAAATAAAAGTGCGACTATTAGTTGCAATTGTAATTTTGCAAAATTGAACAGAGGAATTAACACCAGCCTGACAATCAGACCCAAATCTTCTCTCTGAATCGTCGCTGACAGGAATATTTTGCTGAAATCCCCAAAGTCAAAGCTCAGCTATACAAATAAATACTGTAGCAGATCCTGACAGGAAGACGTTCAGCCCAATCTTTTCCAGATGGCAGTGATGGATGGCTGTGTGCTTCTATTTATTTGGTTTCCCAGGCAATGGTGTCCTGCTTTCACTGGTCATCACTTGAAGTGCTTTGGCTTATAGAGCGGCACAACAGTCGTGTGCACTGCCAGACAGGTATTCTGGTGGGCTTACTCATTGCTTGGATGTCATGACTGCAAAAAAAGAAGCTAAATTTTACCACTTTTCTGGGATTATCTTTTCTAAAAACTGCATGTGTTAAATTTGTGACAAACTCTTGGCACGGGACTCAAGGAGCTCCCAGGTAAAGCAGAGATCAATCACACGTAACTTGCTGACTGTTGAGATGTGCCAGCTCTGAACACAATACAGTGACCTAAAGAGAAGACACAGGGAGAGGGAGAGGAAAGACATCCAAATCCCAAACCACATTGACTGAAAATGTGGCTGTCACTATTGTTCTGTTCTGTAAAACACATGGTCCTTTACACAGGGCTATAAAACAAATGTCCATAGATCAGGGACTTACGTTACAGAATAATGTGTGGGGAAGAGTGGAGCTGGGATACAGAGGCTTCTGAATCCAGACCATTGATCTTGCCTGGCCATGCCTGAATAGTGAACCAAAGTTATTAGCAACAAACACATATTTGGTGGCCTAGGTAAAACGATCCATTGCCTCCAGATGATGTTCATTTGGCAGGCATCCATACCAGGGAATAAAAGAAGCAGAGAACTGCTTTCTGCAGGGGTATGAGTTGCATGATGCTAGCACACTGTAAGCAATTTGGGGAAGAGGCTGTATTTTCATGTGTTCTTGTAAGATCAAGCATACCAAGGCCATATTGATGGCTGGGGCTTTTGATGCAACTGCTAACATAGCAATGGATAAATGCAAATTGCTGATACAAGAACTTCCTAGTGAAACCAGGTGACAGCTGAAATGTGAAGACACCTGGGATTGAATGCATCATGGGAACGGACATGAATAAATGCATGCCTTTCCCATGGTCTCAAGCCACAACCTTACAGGGTCATTTTTTGGAGGGCAATACAGCCAATACAGTGTGATTCTGATAAAGCCCCCTTCTAAATGAAAGCACACATTTTAACATCAGTTAAGTGGACAGATTAGGGGAAGGTTTCTTAAAAAAACCCACTTTATCTGGAATCCAAAGACAGCAGGAAGTGAATGAAATTGGTTGAGGCTGTGGAGATGTGGTCACGCTTCCCTGTGTAGATGAACAGATGGGCAGCAGAATTCAGCATGTGCTGGTTTGAACAGCTGGGGCTCAGGGAAGCCATAGAAAGGGAATGATAATAGGGAAAATGAAGGCAAACTGAGGATTTCAGCAAAGGCTAAGCTTCAACACCAGTGTGCTCAGGCACAGGTCTTGCAAAAAGCAGTCACTACTTATTATATTAGAGACTGAGGTGACCTGCTGGGCTGAATTCAACAAATGAAGTTATAAAAACACTAGCAGCCATTGCAATGACAGATAATCTGAAGTCAGAAATAAACTAGTGTACCTGGTTTTTATGCTGTCTACACTAATTAGGGTCTCCTGTGAATGCACACTGTGGTTCTACCCCTAATTACACAGCTACATGATGCCTTCTCTTTAAAGGTTTCACCTTCACCCTGAAAAATCAGAACCACAAAAATCTGGTGCACTAGTGTCACATGTATGGCTCACCAATGGGATAAGAGATTTTTTCAACCAACACAGCTCTAAATTGTGATATTGAATACCTGACAGCAGTATTAGATTGCCAACTTCTCTAATCCTACATATAGAGATTAAGCCTCCTCATGATATTCACAGGTAAGTGAATAAAAAAGGAATTAATGATTCTCAGTTTTCAACCCAGAGCCTGGAAAGGAATGAAGACTCTTCACTTCCTTCCAATTTAGCCCTTTTAATCCATTCTACTATGTGTCTCTGTCCTGCTTCTTTCTCACCTTAGTCCCACTCTCCTCATCCAGCTGTTCACAGCTGCCTGCCTCAGAAAAATGACCTTGGTCCCACACCATGACAGAGCAAAATCTAGCCTCAGCCTTCCAGCCAGCCCCTTCTGATTTCACCCTCCTGCCATCACGTGCCAGGTCACAGTCTCCTGCCCAGGTACACCCAGTCCCTGCCAGAACTCCAGCCTGCCAGCAATGGCCAGGCAGTCTGGGAGACGCCATAGCTAAGGAAAGTGAGGATTTCTAAATGGATTGTGGCAGCAATTTATTTTATACATACTCTTGGCAACACATTCGTTGCTCGCACACAATATGCTGCTGAGTTCCAGATCATTATTTTCCTAGCCACTCAGCACCAGCACAACCGCTGCACTTGGCCCGGAGAAACTGAGGAGTGAGGTGAAGACACAAGCAGCAGCCACAGCAAGATCCCAGTTATTTGCCAAACATGACATTTTCATACGAGAACAAAACTGAAATAAGCATAGGCAAGCTTCTTTGTTTATGATGAGAATTTGAAAAATGATCCCAGTGACTTTAATTCACTCTTCCTGTAGATTCTGAGCAGAAAACGATCTCAGCTTTCAGGGTTGTGTTCAAAGCCCACCACAGAGGAGAATAAGCAATGTCACATGCTGAAGAAGCAGATGAGCAGGTAGGCACACAGATTTTATGGCTAAATGAGAAAACTGGGAAGCTATCTTGACTTCCAGTGCACTGCAAGGTACAGAAATCCTATACAAATCCCAAAAACTTCTTGCTGAGCTGGAGAACATCTCACAGGCAAATAGCCAGCCATAATGTGAATTTACTCAGCCATTTCAAGAGGAATACACCACTTTTGCTGACGAGTTTTTTCCAGGGTTCTTTGGCCTCACCATAAGTGTCTGAACCTGATTTTCAGTGTGAATTTGTCTATCTTGCAACGTGCAAATTTGCAGTCTCTTGGTCATTTCTGCCTTCGTCCGAGCTTTTTGATCAAAATCTTCTGTCCACACAGTTACCTACAGACCGTGGTTGAGCTTTTGTTTAACTTCCACTCGAGTTGCTCTCTCATTACGAAGACTCCCTTTGCGGTTCGATTTGTAATTGTTTCTAAACCCTCGTCATTTTTTCATCACCTTTTTGAAGTGCAGACAGCAGAATTGGGCACACATCTTGTGCCAGAGATGTATTACGTTTGCAGAGGAAATACGATCTCTTTATTCAGTGTTGTCTGTTTATACACCCAGTGATGACTCAGCCATCACTCACTGGGCTCACTCAGCCATAGCCCTGTACCAAAAGGTCATATTCAGTCTTTCACCACAAGCTGGACTTTACTTTCTGAGTTGCTGCTTCCCAACTGTCCTGGTTTCACTGGGATAGAATTATAGAATCGATTTTCTGTTCAAGGAAGCTGCAATTTTTAAGAAAACTACAGCACCTGAATCTATGAGAACAAAGTTGCTAAGACACTTAATTTTAGTTTGTGGCAAGCCATGGTATGTGGGATTCCACAGTGATCAAGGTCTTTAGCAGATCTGAGCTAGCTGGGTGCTAGGGCTAGGAGGAGCAACACCCAGAGCAGCTGACCCAAGCTGGCCAACAGAAGTGTTCCAGACTATAAACATCACTCTCACTGTAAATTGGGAATTCTGCTGGGGACGGGCCTCTTCCTCAATGGCCGCTGTCTCTGGAGGGTCATTCTGCCCCTGAGACCTACTCTCCTCTTTGCTGTGACTGTCCTGCTCTCGCTGGAGCCGTCATGCTTGCAGTGTTTGACATCCAGCTTTCACTGCTGGGAGCGAACAGCTCGGGACCACTATATGGGCTGAGTATAACTTTGTATTTCATATTAGTATTGGGATTAATAGTAGTTATTTATTATTATTTTATTAGATCTTTTTCGTTTCAACCCATGGGTCTCCTTCCCTTTGCCTGCTTGCACTTCTTGGGTGGAGAGGGGTCATGGGGTGATAGAACTGCCTAGATGTAGACACCAACCGATAGACTTCATCACACCAGGGCTACCTACTTTCCTTGTCCTACTGTTGTATAGGATCCCATCAACTCCAAACAGGTGAAAAAAACAACTTTATTCCAGCAGAGTAGGAGCACGCTGTGTCAGCCTCATGCAGAATTTCACAGTAAGAGCACTTTGAGAACTCACTCCTACAGCACGGGGATTTAACAGATTCAGCCTGTTCCTTTTCAGACCATGTATTTGAGTTATGGTTCCTGCTATCTAAGGAATATCCTTTGTGTGACAGCTCAACAAGAATTCTGTGGGCTGCACCATTTACATCCTGAGAGAGAGGGAAACTGGACATGAGCCTAAAAGGAAGAAATCTAACAGGTAAGGAGGAGTGCAGGAGAGCTCCCAGTATGGGTTATGTCTAGGTACAGAATCCTACTTGAATGCTCAGCTATATGCAGACAAAAATTAATTGATCACATTGCACTCAGGCATGCAATTCATTGACTCTAGGTTATGTTTGTCATGGAAATTATGTTTAATCACCTGACTTCTGGCCAACTACAGATAGAACGCTTTTTACCACCTAGGGTTTTCCACGTCTATTGACATTCCAGCTGGCCACCATAGAATTTCACTTGAAGAGCTCACCACCAAAGGCATGTTCTGTCAAAACAGGAGCAAAAATATAAAGAAACTGCCCTCCAAATACCCTATTTAACCTTAGTGCAAGGTGATGCAATTCATCTGAAGACAATGTGTTACTAGCTCATGTTGCAGCCAGCATCAGGTTTGACTGTCCCTTCTCAGCGTATCTGAACAGGCTTGTAGGCACCGGCTGGAAATACACTGGGATTCTATGATTAATGTTCCATTATTTCTGCCAATACACTGTAGAAAAACAATTTTATTTCATTCAACTAGAGACATTTTAAGGGGAAAATATATATATAAAAAAAAAAAGCCAAATCCCTAGAGACTGAAATCAGCAGTTCTAGGAATGGAGAATTAAGATCTCTCTATTTCAGAATTTATTGGACCAGAGAGGAGGGCTTAAATTTGTACAAGTTCTGTGCAAAGAGACGTAACTTGGGGAACTCTATGCTGCTGATGCTCTCAGCAGGGGCTGAAGACTGTTTCTGGCCAAAGTCCACACTGATTTACAGTGCTCAGCATCCTATTAAGACAGTAACATGTGTTATTCCTACTATCTTGCATTCTTTCCTTCCACTCAGTTGTGGAGTTTCGACTTCAACACCATATAGGAGAGATGGCAATCACTGAGAGTTGTAATTGTATCAATCTAATGGTCAAAGGACTCAGCTACTAAGACGACTCCTTAAAGACATGATTCCCAAATTTTTGGTAGATTAATCCAACTGCCCCTACAAATACTATTGACTCTTCATCGTCATAGTATATATTTACTACACCTCCCACTTTGATCATCTCTCAATCAGAAACTCACAGTCTAGGTGTTGGGAAGTGCCAGTGCACCTCTTTGTCAGGACATTCTTTCTGTAATACTTAAATATTATTACTCGAGTCTAATACCTCCCACCAATATGAACAGAGCATCCATATCGTTTGGCTTCTTATTATTACAGATGGTCTACAAAATCAGGAAGATGTATCTTAAATTCACTTTGTACTTTTGAAGACCTTCTTCAAAACTTTAATAATAAAAAATAAAAACAAATTTCAGACTCCCCTAAATATAAGACAATTTGTGGGATGGAGGAAGAAAGAGTTTCAGAAAATACACTCCAAACTCCCATTTCACATTAGTGTCTCATTCTATATTGAATGTTTATAGACTGCCCTCCCTGACAGAGGACAGCAGGCACCACCCCTGGTAACAGCCATCGTCCCAAAGAGGCACAAAGAAAATATTGACTATCTTCCATTCAAAGTTGCCTTGTGCTTGGTTAAATGCATTACTTACAATTTAAATGAAAGGAAAGACTAGGGGACACTTATCAAATCTGTCCCATTTTCCTGTCTCACCTCTGCTCCAGATAACTACTTCCAGTGCTGCCTAGTCCTCGCTGCCTGAGGTGGCCTTGGGACCAGCAGCCAAGAACTAGTAGAAAGTCTGGTGAATGTTTTCCACGGGCACGATCAGCCCAGAACAGACTCCAAACAAAGCTGTAACATTTCGAGTCCATAAGGCAAAATATTCTGTAATTCTGGAAAGACTTTCAAAGACAGAAGCATCTGGTCTACAGGGAGTGGATGTGCTAAAACTCTCCATCCCTCATATGATACTGGACACGCATAAAAATTAGAGGAAGAGCCTCAGTTCTTTGGTGTCATTATTAGGCACCAAAGTTAAACTACCACAAGATGCCAACTATGTACCTTGAATTCCAGAATTCATGGAGTTATTGGTCTTCTGTTGTGTTTACTGCTATACAGACTATATTTGCCTGTAAACATTGACCCCATTATGGGCTTTAGCAGGGGATTGGCCAATTCAGATAATAGGTCTGCAAACTGGAACTGAGAAAACAACAGCCTCTATTCAGGGAACTCATTTCCAAAAGGAGCATGCATCTGTAAACTGTTACATCTCATGGAATGCAACACAGTGCTCTCCAGGGACCCCATGGAGAAGACTTCCTCTACCAACAGGGACAATTTCCTGGCTCTCTTGATGGCTGAGTGGGTTGTAGTGATAGTTCCATGGTTTGAACAGCCTATTAATCTCAGACTTCATCTTCTGAGATGCAGTTCCAGGTGTTCATCTTACCTTAAACTAGGCACAGGTATCCTTTGCCTAGGTTGTCTACAGATTCTACCTGCTCTGAAGGCCCTTCTAGGAAAGTCCATGGATTGAATGTACTGGGTTCTTGATGGTGCTGAAGGCACCAAAGAACACATGGAAACATCTGATCAGACAGAAAATACATCCATACTCCAGGTAAGTGTATACCTGACTGTATTTCAAAGTGCAATAAATGCTTAAGTTTTTTCCTTAGCTACAGCCAGGTATTTCTGATGTCATTTCCACAAAGAGGGTGGACAAATGCTGGAGTTAAGCTTTGAGTTTCAAAGCTGTTCTTAAAATGTAGAGTATGTAGAAGCTGACCCACAAAGTAAAGAGACACAGGAACCAGGAACTTGCAATGACGACCGGCTTGTGAAGGTAAAAACACTGTGGGGTCTGGATTAGGAGTATGGCACAGGACCCTCTCATGAAGCTGGAAACTCTGAGACATATATGGAGTTTGAATCTTTTTTTTCTTGCCAATCAGTGGTAGGTTTAATTTATTTATGGTTTTTTTTTATGTATTACAGACCTTGGACTCTACATCCTGACAATCAGCTGCAGTTACCTCCCTCTTCAAAGGACTTGAAGTGTAACAGCAAGAAAGCTGAATGCTGTAATCTGATGATATGGAGCACAGGGGCTGGGCTACTGATTCTGCAAACTTCACCTTTTGACTCCAGCCACAAGCAGAGCTAGATGGAGACACTCGCCTGACAGATGTCTGTGGGTACTTTATACTAACCCCAACAACCAATCTGGATTCTGCACCACTCAGCTCTGGCTGAGCTACTGTGCTCTGTGACTTAATTATGTCACAAGCTAATTAATTTATCCCTACTGCAGACAAAATACAAACAATGTTAAGATCTTGTGGAATGAGTTTGCTGGTTCAATGGCAGGCAGAAAAGTGGTACAACTGCAGCTGAGGGAAGCTTGAAGAAATCCAGTGCCTGAATAAATTTACTGGTACAAGATTCATTAATAGAAGCTAGACTGAAAAAAAAAATCCTCATAGTTTTGAGAATAGGTAAATCTGCCCAACTTTATTGAAAGGTCAAGTTGATGAAGTAAATGAAAAAAAGATACACAGTCACTCATACTGTGTGTGTGCTCGACTACAGCAGCTAAATTTTGTTCCTTTCATCAAATTCATGAGCATTTCCCTTTAGCATGAAAGAACAATAGACAGTTTTCACATTCCTTGCTCAGGAACAATCTGAATACATTTCACTTCTCTGTTCACAGCTTGACTTTGTATCACCTCTTCTGCCCTACTGCCAGTGGCTGGGGATCATATGGTAAGCGCTTCCTTGAATGGAAGGTGAGCAGAGAGATTGGGCTTGGATGGGCTAAGTGAGCTAATGGCTGGGTTAGAGTTCTGGATCAGAACAACCCTCAGTCTTGTTCCTGAGCATAAAATAATGCAACAAACCACCTTGGAGATGATGATGCCACAGTGAAATCAAAATCTGGCTGAACAAGACCCAGATTTCTAGCTACCTGTAGCCAAGAAATGGAGTTGTTTGTACCTATGTTTTGGGGGCTGTTCAGGAAGAGAAAGGAATCCAGAAGAACTGAGCATGCCTGCTTACATGATAATTTGAAGTCAGACACCATTAGCTGAAGGAGTACATTCTGTTCTGAACAAGATGAGTTTTTCAGGCACAAATTCCCCTGCAGGTTTCCTCTGTCCTGACTGTTCTTTGTCTGGATGCTGATGTTCTCCAGGTGCTGAAAACAGGGAGATGATGCTACTTGCATATGAGGTAAAAAGATGTAGAGCTGAGACTTGCTCATTCTGCTTATAGCTCCATCCATGCTGTTTCAGTCCTGTTCAGTCACATCAAACACGGTGCTGGCAGAGGCAGCACAAAGTAGGGGGATGTGGGAAGAGTCACAACCTCTTCAGTTTAAGGGTACCAGGCAGAAGACTCTTGACCTTTCAGGAGTTGCTTCAACATAAAGTTCTTTCACCTTGCTTTTATCGATAGTGCAGCACCTGTTTCATAGGCATTTCATGAAAATACAGTCACCTTCACCATTATCCCCTGTAAAATACATTGGTGTAAGAGCATGGGCCATGTCTGGGCCGTTTGTTTGGCTCCAAAAGCATTCCTTACTTGTGTGGACTTTGCTTCAAATTGGGTGCATTCTGGGGCCTGAGACTGTTCTTGTTTTGTGTCTTGTCCAACACAGAGCATGCTGAGACTGCTTAAAACATAATAAAATAAATAATAACCCTAAATTAAGAGGAAGCCTTGAACTACAGAAAGAATAAAAGCATTTTCAAAGGTGTCCAGACAATGTTTTACAGGTTTCAAGCAGCACTTTGATGGCTCGTGATCAAGGTCTGCTCTTTCAGACTCGGCATCTCTCACCCCAACACTTTGAGTTGAAGAAAATGTTTTGTTTGTTTGCTGCTAGTACTTGTGGTCACAACAGCAGCACCCCTTTTCTGAGGACAAGAGTTCTTTGTCTGGCAGCACATTCTGCTGCAGTAAGCAAGGGGGTGAGACCGTACCTCACCTTTTATCCCAATTTCACACATTGGCTTCACAGCATTAATAAATTGGTTTCGTTTGCCACACATTTGGCAGGAGAATTTTCTAATAACATTTTTATCCCCTTTGAGAACATGAATCACTCACACGCTGAGTATAAAATTACTTCCCTCCCTCTCCTTATTAAAGGCACCGCACGTTAGCAGGGGTCAGGCACTCAGCCTTGCCAGTGGCAAAGTCAAAAACAAGGGCACGGCTGGGAGGCATGGTTATAAAGCTCACTGCTTTTCTTTCTTACGGGCAGTGGATAACCTATTTAGCACTCAGAATATATAGTTTTCCCCAGCTGTCAATCCTACCTGGTTGGGTTACAGATTGAGCAAACGTGTGAGATTTCCCGCACCGCTCACACAGCCATTCCCAACAAGAAATAAATACAACGTGTGCAGCAGATGTCAGCAGCTGCCACCCTCACAGGGGCCACCAGAAGCTCCCCTTGTGCACCCAGCCACCCACAGGCCACCACTGCCTGGCTTCCCACTGCTGAGCAGCCCCCCAAGCTTCCCTTCATCCCCCCCGAAAACATCCTTCCCTCACAACAGGCACATTGGGCAGCACTCAGGTTTTGCCTGGAATATGCCAAAGGGTGGGGAGGTTCAGTGACAAGCTGAAAATCATGGTACTCAGAAATGTCTACATCTGTCTGGGTTTGAGTTCTGGTTTAAAAAGAAAAAAACAAAAAAACAAAAAACAAAACAAAACAAAACCCAAACAAAACCCCAAAAACTCTCTTTTTTCATTTTCAAAATATTATTTTTAAAAGGGATATCTTTGTTTAAAACATGCTTTAGCCAGCAAGCAGGTCATGCTACCAGAGCTAATTAAGCATATGATTTGAGGAGCATTGTACTCTGATTGGCGTTTTGTTCCAAATCCACCGCTCAGACCAAATGCACCCCTTGAAAAGACAGAAGACCTGTCCTCAGGTTACCTCTTCTTCCGAGTTCTTGGCAGAGAGTCCCCGCTGTGGATGGAGGTGGAGGAAAGACAAGAGAGATGGCAAGAACTAGCATGGTCACGGAGCTATGAACTACTCTGTGCTGCCAGGTGGGATCACCAACAGAGGAGGTGACAGGACGAGCACGCACGTAACCTGCCTGAATCCCAGGCAGGGATTTCTGTTCCGTCACAGAAACCTGAGGGGTGCACAGGAATTCTGCTCACACCATGCCAGTTTTCTTCTTGAGATCTTGCAGACCTTCAAGATGACAAGGAGCTTTGCTGGCAAAAGTATCACCCTAAAAGGAATTTAGACAGCATCATGTTCGACAGCAGCTTTGCTGGCGTTTTGGCATATCCTTGAGCAAGCTAGATGTTGGTTCTTGCTGGTGGGTTTTTTGTTTTTAATGAGACCTTCGTATCTAATTTCTGAATTGTTCATAGGAATATTCACCCAGGAATGTGACACAGGTATAGCTTGAAGCTGGTATTTCAGTGATGCAACCCCAGTGTTACATGAGAACAACACCATGACACCAAATCTCAGTGTATTTTTCACCATTTCGTTCTGATACGCTACTTGTTGCGTGGAACTTGTCAACAGCTCTTTTAGCTTCAGGGAGGGGGAGATTTCATATCCAGCACAGCATGCAAATTGCTCTCTATCAACATATTCATATTTAAATACAGAAATGAAAGGCTGAGGGCAGTGAACACCACTGGTAGGCAGTTGTTTAACGAGCATCGGGTTTAGCGGGCTCCTACACTTTTCACATTTGACCCTTCGAGGCAGGTTGTGCTTTTTCCAGCTCCTGGGTCATGAGCAAGAAGAGCCAAATGACCAGCTCACAACAAAACACAGTCATCCAAGGCATCTACCCTCTTCTTCTGCCTGCATGGAAACAGCAGCCAGGAGGAGAGCCTGCGCCGCAGCTGTCTGGGTTAGGTTTGATTGGTCAGATAAATCACATTGTATTGTTTCCAGTCCTTTGGCTGGGGGAATGTGTAAGCACTTCAAAACTGAATGCTTATGCATGAGAACTTAAAGCTAGTTTACTTAAATGCACACATATGTATCTTTGACATTGACTTTTTACAGATTTTCGTGTCAATAAAAGTAAATTGCTTGGCTGTTCACAGAAAGTTAACATGAACATAGGCAAAGTGAATTCATATTTTAAAATCATATTTTAACGTGTGACAACTTTGTCAAAAGGAATGATAAAGTCTTTACTGCTGTGACTCCACTCCAGCCACTGCCCTGAAGCCACTTCTCTGACTGAGAGCCCTGAACTTTAAGGACTAGCAAACACCAAATGCCTATGTCAGAGAACTGCTGGTTTCCAGAGAATTGTTGATAATGGGATTGTCTCAGCTCATCAGAGGATGGAGACACTGTCCAGTTACTTCCCAATCGTGCAAACACTTTTGTTTTGGGGCTGACAACTCTACACCTTTTAACCACCCCTCAGGTCCTGCAGGTTGCTGGAGCAAGCCTTTCAGCATGCAGCAAAAATCACGCCTCACTCTTCCCCAGCCCTCACACGTCCTGGAAAGCAGTCCCAGCTGCTCCACAGAAGGGGTCTCAGCACCTCCTGCCTACCCACCCCCTCAGCACCATGAAGACATTAAAGGAACACGGAAAGAGAATAAAGAAACCTGAATGTTTAGGAGAGTGGCTGGAACAAAAGGAGTGAAAGATAGGGGAGTGTAAGTCAGAGTTTTGGGGACAGTAATTAGCAATGCATTATGGCAGTACTGATGAATTAACTTGTGGCACAATACTTGGTGTGTTTCTAGTTTCTCTGTCTTTGCTTTGAGTCCCAATTACATGAAGGCCACATAGTAACTCCTCCTCCAGCAGACTGAGCCCGAGGGCACCATCAGCCAGTTCCTCCAGTACAGCCACTGCTGTGTGAGCAGCTCCACTGCAGTGCCACACTTTGCACTGCTAACATCAATCCTTGCTTGATGCCCCGTGCATTAACCATGGCAGGCAGCTTTTCTGGATGCATGGGTATTGCTGCTAAAGGGACAAAAGTAAGCAGGGGCTAATTCCGTGTGTGGCATTTAAGATGAAATATTTTTGCCTAGAGACTTCCAGGCCTGGCTGACGGATGGGGTCTAATTCGTGTGGCTATTGTAAGGTTACCCCAGTCCTGATCCACCCTTGATCAACATGGCTGCTTTACTCTCTGCTTCCCTTCATGTGTGAAGCAGCTGCCCTTGTTTTCTGAGGATGTGGGGTGGAACTGACACAATTAAAGGTCATCCTCCATCTGGGAAGAGAAAGTTCTGGTCTCCAGTCAAGCACGGGGGCTGGTTTCCATTTTGTCAGAGTTATGTAATCTCTAAATAAAAAATAATTCCGCTGTTCCCTACAAGATCTTGTTGCTTAATGCTCCCTAGAAATGGCTGCCAGACTCGTGTGCAAATCTAGCAAGTACACAGTGTTTTAAAACCTACATCGATTGGAAGTTCTTTAAATTGTAAAAGCAAAGCACTATTTTATAGCAGGGAATGTGGTTTCCCAACTGAAAAACTTCAGAGGTGCTGAATTCCAGTCAAAGCCAAAGGCAGCTGCTTTGGTTTTGTGCTGCCCCTCTGAAAATTAAATCTAGACTATTAACAGTCCATGTTAATGATCGGCAAGTTAGGTGCAGGTGAGAGACATGGAAATCAATTAGGGACACACAGGATGCATGCAGAAGCAAAACTAGACAAAAGGGGAAGCAGTCAAGCAGCTAAAGAGAAGCCTCGACAACCACCATTTGCCACTTCAGATCTCATAATTCCCAATTCATAATCCAACGGAACCATATTGCAAAACCTGAACCCCAAAGCCTTGAGCTTTCCAGTTTCAATATGTATGTCCAAGAGCCAGTGACTGAAACTACATTTCTGCCCAGGATTAGGTGAGTGGCTTTCTTATTTTAGACAACAAAATGTAATTAATGATTTTTCCCATATACTTGTGTATGTCAAAATGCATGAATGTTCAACAAAAGGACCAGCTTGCAATGTTACATCTTCATTCTTCGTATTCATATTTCAATCTTCAACCCAGATTCATCTCTTGAGGATTGATTTTTTTCCCCCTTCACTTAGAAAAGTATCTTTTAACTCCTGCTGATTTCTTTCTGATTCTGCTGAACCAGAATACGTTAAAATGTGGGGTTTCCATGTACAAAAACAAAGGCTGAGTTTCACCATGGTCTCAGTACCAGGACTGGAAGAGTGGCAGAACTAAGGAGTTGGAAATCCCCAGGACACAGAGGAGTTTCCATGGCACTACTCACCTGGGCCACCCTGCTCACACAATGTGCTGGACAAGGCACAAGGTATGGCTGGAGTGCATCCTGCCCTGGAAAAGCGTTGACTCCCCACCTTTCTGCTGAAGTGGACTCTAGAGCCTCCAGTGGGAACATTTTTGGGTTGCACCTTCATCTTGAACCTTTCTGTTATTCGTATGAATGGTATGTGATCAACAGCTGGATTTCCATCACCCGATGTGTCCTGTCACATGGCATCACATCACTTACATGCAGCTTTGGGAATGAGGACTATGGGGATTACCTGGTGGCACCAACCACAAGAACAACTCACAAAGCCTGTAACCTGCCCCCTGTACACATGCCTTGAGAGCCTTCAGAAGAGCATGGCGAGAAGTGGACTGCATGCTGGACTAACCATGTATCAAGAAATATTTATTTTGCAAGCCATAGTCTGGCCACTCTTGAAACATGTTACAGAGGGGAAGCTAATGGTTCTCCAGAATCCATCAGGTGAAGTGCAAAGCCAGTAGAAAGAAATTTGTTACTGCACTGAGCTCTGTTTGTCCAGAGTAGAATCTAAATATGTAACAAGTATGTGCAAGCCAGAAAGAAACCAACTATTGTCTGTTTCCATTTCAACTATTGGAGCTAAACTCAGCTAATGGGCTTAACTAATGTGTGTTAATATAAACTAGCGGGCTCTGGCATCACTGAAAGACAAATTTGATCCCATCAGGGATATTTTTAATTAGCTTCCAGTGTATAACTATACCTTAGTTTCATTCTGCACATTCACAATATGCAATACCTATAAATATCCAGCATCAGTTAAGGTATCAACACTTAGAAACCTACAAAAATGTGAGTATATTTTTATGTGGAGAATCAGTTAAGTGCATCATGTTGTGTACATGTCATACTTGATATTACTCTGTTTGACTGCAGAAAATTACAAGATATTTTGGGAAGGAAACAAAAACAAAAGGAGATCTGTCAAAGAACCCAGAGGTCTGCAATTTAAAAAAAAATACTTTAATCTGCCTCTAATCTCATTACCAAAATTCATTCTTCCTAGGCTAAGCCATGGACAGTTAGACCATAAACCTGCACTACATGGGTAGGTTGCCTGTCTTCAGCATTCTTCATTGGTGGGGATTGACTGGTAGAAGGCAAAACAATCTGAGATAACTAAGTAGAGTTCACTGAGATTTGGAAGGAAAAGTTAAGATCTAAGATTACAAAAGTAACCTTTTGCTACATCCATTGTGGTTGTCACTTACTTTGGAAGGAATGCATAACCAGCAGAAGAAGCTGTTTTAATAATACAGCTGTCATAAAGAGATGCAACCAGAGGCTCTGAAGAAAAAGGGCTTAAAGGTGCTGAGAAAAACTAGGATCAAAGATTAACATGGTGGCTGAATGGGCCATGGTAGCACTTTGACAAAGAAACAGGGTAGAAGAAAGAAAACACAATGGAGTGTCCTTCAAAGAGATTAAACAGGATCTGAATTAGAGATCAAACATAACTGATTTACAGTAATTTGCACAGGGTCAAAAAATTTTCACCTCCAAATTCAGGACATGTTTTAATCTGTGCCTGCTCTTGCTGAGGAGGTAACTTTCACTCCTTGATATCAGCATCTTCCCTGTGCAGGGATGTCATGTCCAAGGTGTCCTCACACAGGAATATGGGCCAGGTACAGTATACTTCAGTAGTGGAGAACCTATTCCAATTTAATGCAAACACCCTTTGTACTGTGCATCCTTTTTTTCTGCACCTACAGGACACTCCTGAGAGGTTCAATCGATCTATAAAGCACCAGCCAGCATGCACCTCTTGCTACGGAGAACTAAAGGAACCTGAAGATTACAAAACTGTCATAAATGTAGGATTTAAATCCCCTGCTTCTTCTCATGAGAAAAACCCTTCATCTTACTCCAGTGGGGTCTCCTTTAGAAATTCACACACGTAGTTGACAGCATAGCACATATAAATTGATTTTTTTTTTTCACTGACCCTTTAGAAGCAATCCCTGGATTTCCAGAAACCTGTGGATCACAAGTTGAAAGCCACTGACAATCAGGACAGTGCACCTCATGGGGAAAGATGAGAAAACTAGTGGATTACAGACAGAGAAAAGGAAGTTAAGGTAGGTGGGCCAGTCATGTAACAGACTGGTGATCATCAAGTTTGCTTTCAAATCAAGGTTTGCTTTGTTTCTATGTATGTGCTCTTATTCAAACAGGAATTGGCTTGGGGAACCTCAGTTGTGTAAACCAGCTCTCTTCAGGTAAGACTCACTGGTCCAGCTACTCCCTCTTCAGGTGTGGGAGCCCACTGGGGTGATGATAACTGCCCAGTCTTTGCACGCCTGTAACATATTTTGCCCCACTACACCTAAAATCCAGCAAGATTAGATGATAAAATGCTTAGGGGCTGGTTTGGTCACCTCAGAACTGTAAGTTGATGTGCACCTATAAGCATCCTTAAGGTGCTGTATATGCACGATTGTAAGGAGACCTCCATTCTTGCAGCCCTTCAACAGAAGACATTCTCAGCAGCTAACAGATACAGCCAGGAAAGCACTGTCTTTGCAGCACCATCCATCACTGGCATCCACTGTACACATACTGAACTTCTCAGCCTCTTTACTCCTATTTACTTGGAAAGGCCATGTTAGGGAAAACAGGTTTTGCTGAGGGAACAAAAGCACGTGGCTCCCCACAAACAGAGTACCCAGACAGTAAACATCCAGCAGTGTAGAGGGAATTCTCCACAGTCTTTAGACAGATGTACAGCTGTAATTAAGGCAAAGGAGAGGAAATCTTTTCAAAGTGAAACTATGCGTAGATCTGCCCCTGTACATTAGAGGCAGGAGATCTAGGCATCGGGTTTTAATGAGGTACAGCCTGAAAAGTATTTCATACATGTTAGGTGATGTAAGAAGCATTCTGTCACAGAACAGAAAGTGTTGCAGCCATGCCTCACTGCATGAACTGAATTACTAGAAAAACAGCCAGAATCTAAACAGGGAAGATACCTACCTCATCATTTAAGATTGTTAAAACAAAACATGCACTGTTGTACATAATCCTGCACTGGCCATCAAGAAGTGGACTAAATTATCTGATGCTTGGGTTCTCATTCACATGCATTTGTATCTGCAGAGAATATATTCATAAAGACTGAATTTGAAAGGGCACCCTCATATTGCAACTTCTCAGTATCCCTAATGTAAATTCACCAGGCAAGAGACCAGCGTGATTCACTTATCCACGCTGCAAGCATGATGTTTTTAAAGTGAGTAAAGAACCTACGATCTGACCTGGCACTGCTTTGCTGCAAACATTCCAGATATCCTGTATCCCAGACTGCTGTGTCCTTTGGAAACTGTCACCTCTGATTTACTGGACTCAAAGTGAGATAATTCAACCTAAGAAGCAATGGAGAGTGTGGCGATACCTTGGTTTTGCTGGGATGGAATTATATATATTCTATATACATTTTTCTGTTCAGAGAAACTGTAGTTTTGGAAGACTGCAGAGCCCAGCTCTGTGAGAACAAAAGACACAAGATGGGTTCTTTTCATTTATACCCAGCTCTGCGATGTGGCTTCCATAGTGACCAAGGTCGAGGACAGCTTTGACCCACGCCGGTGCAGTGGGTGAAGAGGCTGCCCAACCAAAGTATTCCATATCATAAACATAACAACATCCTTACTATAAAGCATGAAGTTTGCGGGGATGTTTGGGGGGCTTCTACCATGGCTGCCTTCCTGAGAGGGTCCTGTCCATCTCTTCAGTCATTCTGTGCCTGAGGCTGCTCCTCTGCTTGCTGTGACCACCACGTTCTCAGTGGAGCTGTTGTGCTCACGGTGTTGGCACACAGCTCGGGCAGCTCGGGACTGCTGCCTGGAGCTGAGTATAACTTTGCATCTTGTATTAGCCTTGGGGTTAATGTTAGTTCATTACTATTACTCTATTAAATCTGTTCTCATTTCAACCCATGGGTCTCCTTTCCTCTTCCTGATTCCCCTTCTCAGGTGGGGGCCGGGTGACAGAGCAATGGTCCAAACCACAGCAGGGGACAAGGAGAACAGTTCATGCTATTTAAACATGGACGTTTTGCTTCTCCATCCTGACAAAGGAGGAAGGACCCAGTACCTTGCATTGCCAGAGATGGCTCATTCAGAAAGTCTGCCCTGTGTGGCTAAAAGCACAGGTAAGTGTACTGCTTGAAGCAGATACACGTCTCCAGCATGGTCTTAAATCCAAAGGGATCCTCTGGAGGAACCATACTAGGAATCAAAAGTATTGAAGCCATCAGCCCTGGCTCTGACGGAGGCTGCTCAGAGTGCCACAGCATCCCTGTAAACAACTGACAGCAGATCTGTCTCATATATGCAAAGGACTTGAATCTCTCCTGAAGCACAATAGGGCAATCAAAGAGCTAATTAGCAGCACTGCATGAGGGAACGGAAGGTGGAAATGGGGCCAAGCACAGTGCAGGGATACATTTCCCATTCACACAGCCCCTGCCTGCTGACCCCCAGTAGACACCCAGAATTCACCTTCAGCATCTGACCCAGATCTCCAGCCTTAACCCAGGCCTCAGAGGGAAGGCTGAACACGAAGCTCTCTGTGTTGATGCAGCTACATCTCTGTGGCAGCACGTCTTCCAAAGCCTGACATTCACATTCCCTAGGGACACCCAGGCTTCCAGCATGGGCGAGGTGAAAGGCAGCTGCCATTTGCCCCAGCACCAGCTGGAGAAGCCACAGCAATGTGTAAAGAGTGTCAGCAGTGAAAGCCTCGGGGGTGAGGAGGGAAAGAAACACGTCACTGTAATGGAACCCTTCCCTGCCTGCCTGTCTGTCTGTCTGTCTGTCAGCAAGGACTTCTGAGTCAATAAATACCAGTCAGAACGCACAATTCCTGCTGACCTGCAGTCCCCCCTTCATCTCTGGAGCAAATAAACAATGGGCTGTGGGTGCTGAGCTGCTCTGCCTTCTTCAGAGCCCCCATTGTATTTGTGTTCGCAGCGTTTCAGCCAGCACCACCGGGCAACCTTCACTTGGTACTCCCAGGAACTCGGAGGAGCTCCCTGGTTATTATGAGATTACCCCTTCACTGCAAAATAAACGGTTCTGCACAGATCCCTCTCAGGGGTGTTCCCTTGCAGATGTCGAGGAGTCAGGAAGGGTCAGGGCAGGAGGGATTTGACACTGTGTATAGATCCACTCCGTGCAAGCTCCCAGAACAATGCCATTCACTGTCCAAAGCATCCATGGGAACGGGAGCCTGGAGGAGGCTCTGTCTCACACCTCAGACCCTAGCAGCACCTTACAGGCAGCTCACAATCCAACGTGGGCAGGGAGCTCCTGAGCACTGGTGTCTGAACAGAAACACCAGTTGCCATACCCCAGTTTTCCCTGTTCCTAGGGGAAAGTGCTTCGGTTTGGGATTCCCTCCACATCCTAACAGAGCCATTTGTCCTTGCTGTCAGTCAATGTTCACAGGAGAGTTGTCCAACTACTGATTTAATAATAGAAGACCCAGCATCCCTCATGCTTGCTATTTGCTGGGGGGCAGGGGTGGGGATGAAGGCTCAGAAATATCGTTGTTTCTCAACTTGCTATCTGCCATTTCATGCCTGGCCCTTAAAGGGGGCGAGGCACACTTGGCCCATGACCTTCACAGGTCCTCCATGACACTGGAGTGACTCCAATGCTCTCTGGATTCTGCTTTCTCCAACAGACCCCTCGTGGTGACAGATCCCTCCAGCTCTATTCTCCAGGACCACGATGCTGCTTGCTACTAGCCACATCCCATTCCCAGTTTCCAGTTCCAGATTCTCTGAACCCTGCCCTTTGAGGCCATAAGCACACTAAGGCAGAGGCTGTTTTACACAGTGCCTGGAAAACACCTGGTGCACTGAGACACTCCACTGGCAAGTTACTCAAGCTGCTCTTTCTCCTTCTCGATCCCACCCCCTCCAAACACTCAGTTAAAAGAGAAAAATAAGATATCTCGGTCGAGCAGGGAGGGTGCAGGATTATTTATTTGCTTCTTTGAATTTTTTTTTTACATATATTATTACTGCCAATTTTCAGCAACAGAGAAGCAAGGGGATTTCCTTCAGAAAATATGTATACAAATAATTCAGCAGGTTTCAGGTCACTTTGTCTCCTGAGATACCTGGGGTCATTCTGAAAGCCAAGCCTGCTTCACAATTTCCAGAATTTGCTTTCGGTTTGCAAGGGCGCTGCTGTTTGCAAGGCAGTCCTGCAGGCCTGAGACATCAACTGAACATCAGACCACAGCCCCGAGGCTGAGCCAGTATGGAGACAGGACACACTTCACCAGAAGAGTGGCACAACAGGACACAAGGGTGGAGAACTGATCTGACAGGGGATGTGCACAAGAGTGTGCTGCATAAGGAGGAAAGGGCAGAACAGCAACCGCAAGCGGAGTGAGGTGGTCCAGGGGGCAAAGTCTGCTCTGCTGTGCTTTCCACAGCTCTGCAGCCCACACAGAACTCACTGTAAACCATGCTCTAGAAATTGCAACTTGTATTTTAAAAAGCTCTCATTTATGGAAACAACTGTGAGAACCTGAACCAGGGGTAAGCCACTGCAATGATGCAGAGCTGCCTTGGTGCTGAAAACAACAGTTCTCGCATCACCTTTTTGAAGCATTTCAGTCACAGCCTCATGAACACATTTAATCTGCAGCAACAGAATTTCTGACTTTCCCACGACGCATAAATTCAGTATTTTATCAGTAGTCAGGTACCCAACATCAGTTTCTGGACAGCTTGCAAGCCAGATGTGTGCAAAGCCAGGGAATAGGTTCCCTGTGGCCAGTGGGGCAGTCTGGGCACATGGCAGCAGCAAGATGAGGACTATGATCTGATAAGCTGCTGAAGCCATCTACAAGTTAACTCCTTCCCAGGCACATACTGGGAAAAAAACGTCCTGGACTACACTTCTTGAAACAATACTCCACTGAACAAGGCCCTGACAATGGAGGTGGATCGCCTGGAGACATTGTGAGGCCAAGAAAAGATAAAAGCTTTCTCAAAAGAATGGTTGAAAATATTCATTGCCATATTGTGGTGATGACTATTTTCAGCAGCTATGGGCCACAGCTGCACATGTTTGTGTGAAGAAAGACAGGAATGAAAGCATTTTATTTTTTTTTGTATCATTACTGTTTGGTCCCATCTCATTGCAGGCTATATAGAAGCTGGCTTAGCAAAGGATCCTCGTGGCTTGGAGCCACGGCTAAGGTAAATAGTTGTCAATTAATTTAAGTCATTTAATTTAACGAGATACAGAATCCAACACACTTTACAGCAGTGTAGGTCCTGCCCTATATGCTATACCAGGTCTATGAACCATATAAATAACACTGTGTTAAGAAACTATTAATGTTGCAAAGTCAAACATTCAGATATTAAGGATGATCAGCACTAAGCCTGACCTCACTTCAGCCTTATCTATGAGCTAACTTATCATCTTTAACTACATAACTACCTAACAATTCTCCACTGGATCTCTGTTAAAGATCCTGTATATCTGAGGTCTTATTTTATACTCCTTGTTCAATAGGTGGCTCATGTCTTATTTACTGCATGTCATCCAAACTCTGCTCTGAAGCCTGAATCATTCATTTTCTAGTTCTTTTTTTTTTTCTGTTATACTTAATTTTCGAATTTCCAAAGTGTGGAAATTCCTGTTTCCAGAGACAAGCATCCAAGGTCCATGCCTTTCCCCCATAACATTTCCAGTCCTACCTGCAAGCCTCCCACCTTTGCTTAGAATATCAGGATATTGAGCCCAGCAGCAATTTGTTCCAGTATGATCATTCACAGCTCCCTACCTTTTGCAGTCTTGTCAGAAAGGTTCCTTCTCCTCTCCCATCCTCTGTCAGACGATCACCAGAACCACAGCGAAGGCGACAACACTGTTCATCTCCTGAGACAGCACGGCCACACCACCTACTCCACTGCTCCAGTGGGAGAGGAGGTTGTTGTCCACCCCTGGGTTTGAGAATGGGCAGAAATGCTTCAGAGAACATGCATTTCTAATATTTTTGTGTGAAGCAGAACTTTCTGAGGCTCATAACTTGAGTAAATGTGGGAAAATTTTCATGGAAACAGGCAAGTACACATTTCTGACATCAGAGGAATCCCCCGCCTCAACTTCTGATCAAAAGACAAGTCTTCCATCAAAATTATGTAGGAATTATTAATTCTTGGTGGCATCCCTTTCAGTTTTGGGGTTTTTCTTCGCAGATACACGGGAGTAAAGTCTCCTTATTTCTTTTTTTCTGTGAACTCAGCCATTTTTCCTCCCTTTTCCAAAGAAAGGGGAAAAGAAGGACGCAAGGCACAAAGATTAACCCCTGACACATGAAATTTCACCCTAGTTATTTCAAATGTAGCAAAGTTCATGCAGAATTGAAAACTAGGAATTATAATGATGTGGCATAAATTGTCGACATACTTAAGCATAAATATTTCCTTATATATTGGCTATAACAATCAGTTTCCAGGACTATTTCTGTTAATGGAAAAGAAAACTCTGTTTTGCTCTCAAATTGATTTGAAGGTGTGCTAAGATATTGCAAGTATTTAGTCAAACACTTGTTAATAATCCTTCCCATGTTGTATTGAAAATGTTTGGCTCCGTCTGAGCAGACTCTGCAGCCAACTCATAGCCATCATAATGCAGAACTTTACCTTCCTCTCCTAATATACACGACATGGATAAAACCAGAGCAATACAGCAGGATGCCCAATACAAATTAACCAACAGATCATTAAGGCTCCAAGCTATCAGCCTGGGGACTCGTCTTCCTCTCCTTTTCCTGCCAGCTGCCCATCCACCTTCCCAAGCTCCAGGGCCACTCTCCTTCAACCCCTTGCCCCCACCACCATGGCACACCCTGGTCTCTGCCTGGGGTGGGCAGTTGGCCAGGGCCCATGCTACGCAGGTCACATGGAAAACAGGCTGGAGAATAACAGAAAACCATCATTTCTTGTGCTGAAGACCAGAAGTGAATGAGCAAAATGCTTATGTCCCTGTCTCCTGTGACACTATAATGAGGGTGAGCTCTGGCTCCGTTTTTTATCTGTCTTAGCATCAGGGTTGAGGACTGATTAGAAAATTGAATTGCCTTCTCCCCAGAAAGGTCAGAGGAGAAGGTAATTTTTCTGGCCTGGGTAAGGTGCTTTGAAAGGGGATCCCAAGGCACGTTGATTGGGAAGCTGACAGTTCTGCTGCTTCGGTTGTACCTGTTTTGTGGACAAACAAATTACTTCAGTTTCCAAGGCTGTCAAACTGGAACCCTTCATCACCACCAAATTAATAAAAATGTCTTTAAAAAATGAATGAAAAACATGTTAAAAGTGTTAAGTAGCCAGCAGTCTGGAGCTTGGAGCCCAAGATTGGATGGTAGAGAGGGAGCAGGGGGTCTCTTTCTCACCTAGGTAATGATTATATGAGACCCATAAGGACATAGTTAAATCAAGTATTAAGAAGACTGCACTTAAGAGGGGGAAAATATGTCAATCACACTTTGCCTTTGACAAAAGGAAATTCCTTGAAACTGAGAATGGGGAGAGAGCGGGAGGGAGAGTGTCTCGTCATGTGGGTGGCCAGGAAACTGGAGGCCAGAAAAGTACGAGAGAGAGAAAGAGTAAGAGACAGGGGGGGAAAAAAACCCAGCAGACTGAATTCTAATCCAAATGCTGTGAGGCGTTCACACCAGGCCTTGTGAGAATATTAACAAGGTTACAGGAGAGGGGCCTTTAGCCTCGGGAATTATTAGTGAATATGGAATTATATTTGCGCAAACACAACCAGATGCAAGCGGCTAAATGCTCTGCAGATGTGAGAGGAGACAGAGTGTGTTCCAAATGGGCAGCAGCTTTGCGTGTTTTAACCCTCCTTCATGGTGCCTGCTTGCCTGCCTGGCTGAGAGGGCTGCTTTTCTGAAATGCCAATGGAATGGGAGGGACAGGGTCTTCTTTTTGATCAGAAATTCAAACATTGGTAAACTTTAGGGATTTTTCTTCCCCAGAGCAACTAGCATCTCCCAGCTGAACGACTATCATGCTGAAGAATATGTCCTGACTACATTCTTTTATCTCTTTTGTGCCTTAATTTCCTGAGAGTTTTAATTTTTCTTCCATTTTGCCATGTCTTTTTCTGCAGTCTCTCCCTGTCCTCCTTCCCTGCTTTTCCTCATTGTTTGCTCCCTCTGGTTGTATTGTCCAACTCCATTGTGGCCTGAGCAGTTAGCCTGTATGCATGACATTGCAGACTGTTTCCATCAGGATAAGAAATTGATTACAAGAGCCAGGTGATTCTTTGAAGCAATCCTGTTTTACTACAAACAAAGCCCTGCTTCTTGAAATGCAGTGAGATTGAACAAGAATCTGTTGCTTTGCTTATGATCCCAGATCTGCTTGCAGTCAGGGCTCTGCTCAGAAAGCTCCTTCTCTTGGCTTTCTTTCAAGGCTATTGTGTATTCATTTCTTGTACCATGATTTCTGGGTTCTCTCCCTGCCTGTTTCCTCCTGCTTTCCACTGTTTCATTCACTACAATCGATCCTGTGACCCCTCATTCAATGTTTACTTTGGGCAGCAGCCTCCATTGTGTGAGTTATTACTAAACACAGGAACACAGGGTGTTCCCTCATTTAGCCAGTGTGGAAGGCAGCGAGCACACCTAGCACCCAGCACACTTAGCACCCTGAGTGGGATTTCTGGATGATCTGAAACCAAAAAGCTGCCTCTCAGCTCCCAAACTCCCATTATTAGGTGCATAATACCGGTAGCTCGGTGTCTCGACACAGCTTTGTCATCCTAGATGAATTGCTGCTTCCAAATTGTGGTCCCTACTCTGAAGAGGAGAGAGCATGTACTGAATGTTATAATAAGCACAAAGCCACTGAAATGGCTGTAGGCATAATCACAGAAGTTTTTAGTGTTGCTCTGTGGCAGGCTTAAGACTTCTGCTCAAGAGGAAATTTTCTACTGTGAAGAATAATGGCATCAAATGACTGCTCATCCTATAGAATTGCAAATGTAAAAGTAAAAGCACTGAGATCTGGAGGCTTACGTACATGAGATTTTAACTGATTACAGTTTGACTTGGTTGAATATGCTAATTGTGATTTCAATTACCTGAATGGTTTGAATTCCTATTCAGTAAGATTTTGCCCACTTATTTCTTTGAATCACAATGGGTTTTTTTCAAAAATAATCACTACATTCCTACAGTATGGCTTGTGCAAAATTATTGATGATTTACGCCCTCAAATTTTATCAACTTTTAAAATATTTTGTCACTTAATAGGGGCAATTAAAGACTCTAGAGTCAAGGCTGGGTTTTCAGACTCAGGCCTGCTTTACTGATTATTCTTTACTCTCTATGAAAAACAAAATGCTTTCTCCCTAATAATACAATACGTATGGTTTGATTACAAAACAAATTTTCCAATTATTTCAGAGATGCATTTGAATATACTAATTTGCTTAGGGATTAAAAATCAGGCATTTAAAAAAGTGGGCCACCCATTATTAGGCCTCTCTTTGTCTCCTACCTTGGTAAAAAGAATAAAGACTCCAGCGACTCCAGAGTATATGATATCTTCATCAATGAAACATTCCTCTGACAAAAATTCTTATTAAAATTATCAAATAAGGGATTTGTTCTGTGAATATTTAAGGGGGAATCGAGACATCGATGGGAGAGACAGCGGAAAGGACTTCAACCTCCTCCACAAAACAGCCGAAAACCTTTGCGAATTCCCACATAAGAACTCATTACAACCTTGCACAAAGACTTCATTTCACTTACTTCTTGTATTTAAGCTGGTTTTGTTTGAGGGTTTTTCCTGTTGCAGGCAATTTTGTCCTCCCCCCGGGCAGGGACCAGAGGCCGCTGTGTGACCACTGCCTCCCCTCAAGATGGCTGCCCCCCCTCAAGATGGCTGCCGCCCCTCAGGCTGAGAGCAGTGCAGGCCTCAGCTGGTGGCCTCGCTGAGAAGGCTTTTCCCCATTGTTCCCCACGGGTCTGTGTATTATGATCCCTCACAGTATAGGCAGGCACCATCTCCCCCGAGGGCAACGGCAGTTTCTGTTTCCTGGAGAACAATGGATGATGGTGGCCAGTCCGAAAGGGAACAATTCTGCAAGAGGGGGCGGAGAAGCAACAACAACAACAAACCAACTTGTAGTTACACAAAATAACAGCAAGTATGGCCATTCACACAAAGCATCTGGGAGGAAAGCACCTATTGTGCCAGATCCTGTTCCCAGACAAGCTGAGAGGGAGGTGGGAGGCAGTGTGCTCATCCTCTGCGCTGAGGGGGAATCCAGGAGCACCCTCCCTGGAGGAGGGATGGAGAGGCTGCAGGCTTGTAAGCAATGTGGGCAAAATCACAGAATCCCAGAATCCTAGGGGTTGGAAGGGACCTCGAAGGATCATCTAGTCCAACCCCCCTGCCAGAGCAGGGTCACCTAGAGTCCATCACACAGGAACGCATCCAGGCGGGGTTTGAATGTCTCCAGCCAAGGAGACTCCACAGCCTCTCTGGTCAGCCTGGTCCAGTGCTCTGGCACTCTCACAGGAAAGAAGTTCTTCCTGAGATTCACATGGAACCTCCTGTGGTCCAGTTTGCATCCATTGCCTCTTGTCCTGTCATTGGTCATCACTGTAAAAAGCTTGGCTCCATCGTCCTGCCCCTCACCCTTTACATATTTGTAACCATGGATGAGGTCACCCCTCAGTCTCCTTTTCTCCAAGCTAAAGAGCCCCAGCTCCCTCAGCCTTTCCTCATAAGGGAGATGTTCCACTCCCTTCATCATCTCTGTGGCTCTGCGCTGGACTCTCTCAAGCAGTTCCCTGTCCTTCTTGAACTGTGGGGCCCAGAACTGGACACAGGACTCCAGATGTGGCCTCACCAAGGCAGAATAGAGGGGGAGGAGAACCTCTCTTGACCTACTGACCACCCCCTTTCTAATGCACCCCAGGATGCCATTGGCCTTCTTGGCCACAAGGGCACATTGCTGATGCTCCAGGCAGCTGGTCACTCTGTCCACACCAAGTGTGAACGTGGCACACAAGGGGATTCGGGTTGTGTGAGCCTGGGGAACTTCATACATTCACGGCATAAAGCCGGGCTAAGGCAATGCAAACAAGGGGGCTGTGTATAAAGAACAATTAATGGTGGGAGGTGACAAATGAGCAGGAATTCAGAGAGCAGAATGCAAAGGATGCTAGAGTCTGTTTCAGTAACTTTTTGTAGCTCTGGTGAAACAAAGCAGCTGCAAATCCAGCCGACATATCCATAAACCATAGGTGTTCTGTGTTCCCCAGGTGGGAACACAACAATCAGAGCACAGCCACGAATGCACATATAAACAGTAAAATAAAAAAATTAACATTGAAAATCTTTATCTGGGAGTGTTATTTAATATTACATTAACACATGCGAGTGATTTTTTTACAGATAATTATAACAACTCTGAATTCTATGTGCTTCAATCTGTCTGGTATCTAGAAATACACTTGGCTGTGCCATATATCCATTTTGCAAAAGTGTTTATTTCGGTACTTTGTGACAGTCTTATTTTTTAAATTAGCATAAAATGATCAGCGAATTGTACATTGAACTGTACATTAAATGGATGTTAAACCATTACCAGTTCAGTAAGTGTTAAGCCTCTGATCTCAGCTTAGCGATAAGTATTTTTATTAACCACGTAGAAGAAAATATGAAAGAAGTGCTAATAAAGTAAGCAGATGACACACAGCTTGGTGGAAGGGTAGTACTGAGGAACAGGCAGTTATACACAGCTGGGTTGTTTGGTAGGAAGGCAAACTCATTCAAGCAATGTGTCTGAACACACATAAATGTAAGGTCACACACCTGGAAACAAAAAAATACTTAAATCACTCTTAGAAGTTAGGGGGCTGTGGAAACCACTGAAAATGGTAGGCAGAGATCACATAGAACGTGAGCTCTCAGTGCAGTGCAGCAGCTAGCATTATTCTCAGATACATAAATGTTATTTATTGTCCTATCAATCTGTACATCATCTGCAAACTTTCTTAGCAACACTATTTTTTTTTGGTGCAGATGGTTGAGTAGAAGCAGAGAAATGATATGAAGCATTGCAATAGTATTGTGGCACATTTTGGTTCTTACCCTGAACAAAAGAGCTTGAAAAACTGAAAAGATTAAGGAGCTACAATTGTAATTTAAAATGTGTAAAGCCTATTTTACGATGACATTTTTGAAAAAAA
Source organism: Aegotheles bennettii (assembly GCA_013398125.1). Taxonomy (NCBI): domain Eukaryota; kingdom Metazoa; phylum Chordata; class Aves; order Caprimulgiformes; family Aegothelidae; genus Aegotheles; species Aegotheles bennettii. The sequence continues at coordinate 157,429 of VZRW01004111.1, read as the reverse complement.
TCAGTCCATGCCACTTCCTTAACAAAAAAGAAAAAAAAAAACAACAAAAAAACCCCATTCTTTGACTATAAGGGAGAAGATTTCTGAGAGTAAAACATGTTTTGGCTTAAAAGGCAATAAGGTTATACAATCTAAAATCGGAATGTGAAATCAGACCCATGCAGATTGGAAATAGGGGATATTTTTTAGGGACTGGAAAAATTTATAAAAATATATGATAGGTTTTTATGTCAATGACTTTTTAAAAGTGTCTGGTGCCTAATGATGCCCGATTTAAATGCAAATTAGACTAGTAGGTCTCTCTGTACCCTACTCTCACACCTTTAAGATCCTCAGTCCAAGAAGAAGGTTGAGGGATTCACTTAATTATTCTTTGTAGTGTCTCTTTCTGAGAACCTTGGCCAGATGTGCAAGTCCCGGGCAAATGTTCACACTGCAATATATCCTCTAGAGAAAGCGAGAGGTATGTCATGCTAATTGCCATTGCAAAAAAGGCAGCTGCAAGGTTCTCTTACTGATCTGAACAACCAGAATCAAAAAGCAGTGATTCCGACTGTGTGAATTCCTACTCATTTCTAAATTTTCTAAACCTCTTTGCTTATGAGATTTTTCTTACTTAACATTGCTATATTTGTTCAAATCTTTCAAATTCTCTTCATTTTCCCATTAGTTCCAGTAATAACATTTGCAGTCCTAAGAGAGTCTTTAATATGTTCACGGGTATGGAAATATCACCGTCAGTTGGGTGTACCTGAAGGAGGTCTGACAGGGGAATGATTAGGAGAGAGAAGACCATCCTCTCTAATAATGTTGCCCAAAGTAAAACTCTAGTCCATGGGCTGTTACTCGAAGATGTGCTTTCACTCCAGAAAGGAAGAATTGCTGTTGCATACCAGCAAAAGAGCAAAAGCCTCCTCGGAGCCCAAGACAATTATGACTGAAGAACCAGTCCAGACAATGATTTTATGAAACTGCTTCTCAGATTTGTTCCAGTTTCACATACAACTTGACAGATCTTTGGGTACAATGGGGTGAGGGAGTGCTTGAATCTAGTGAAATATATTTTGGGTGGCATTTGCACTGATGCCTATTAGTATATTGAAGTTTTAAAAGGAGAGGATTTTTGTAGGATAGGAAGGTCTCAGGACAGCTTCTAAACCAATAAATTTCCTCCTTTCCAGGGCTAAATTCCTGCAAGAATACCAGAAAGTATGAGAAAGCACTGTATATCTGGCCCCCAGTGCTTCTTACAAGCTGCTTTTTTTCTCCTTTTCCAGTCTTGTACTCTTTAAAAGCAGACAGATATGGATGATACGTCAGCATTAATTTTTTTCTTCGCGAAGTCCATCGACATAGCCATTTTTTTTCTGTCCATGGATTTCATTTAACTTCTAGAGGGTAAACATGTCCATTCTCCATTCCTACTGACAGTCCCTAAGAACACTTATCTGAACAGCAGCATTTGCACATAAAACTGAATTTCAGATACAAAAGGGGTTATTAAAAGCATTGCTTATGTTACACCCGAAAATATGTTTAGCATTTTAGAGACAGAGAATAAGATAGCTCTCTGCTGGGAACAATGATCCAAGGTCTCCTCAGACACCCAGGCTAGATTAACCACCAGAAATAATAGCAGAATTGGGTTTTCTATTTACTGTACTAAAGCAACCTTGTCTGTAAACTCCTTATTGCTGCAAACCGAAGGTGTGTGTCTGAGGAGGGCAAGCTTTTCCCCTTGATGTTCCAGGACATGGAAATACAATCCTTTTTCAGACACAGATGTTTGCAATAGAAAACTTTCACTCCGCTCTCTTCTGTTTTTAATCTGCTCATGACAGGAAACACAGATTCAAAATGAATGTAAAGAACACAGTCACCATAACTGATGATAATACAAAAGAACACATAGGAAAGATTTCTTTTTCCCCAACATACTATAGGGAGAAAAGGTTTATAGATTTCAGAGGATTCTAGGTGTTTTTATTTCTCAGTGGCTACCAGTACAGTGTTTTTCCATGAAGTCCATGGGCTACAGCTCTCTGCTATGCTATGATACCATCAACAGTTTCAGCATCCAGAAGATAATACAGCACTTCTTCATGCCTCTGCCAGATCTCCAGTGCTTTCAACATCACTACCCGGCCAAAGCTTCGCTCAACAGACAGATGTATAAAAACGGTCAATGATTCTTCCATAGCACGTGTAAAATGTAAAATGAAACAGGTAAGAGTTTGACTCGTCCTCTTCAGCCAGTCTTACTGCTACCCTTTAGGCTCTCAAGAATTTCAAAGATGTGGTTTTAAACTATGCCACCCTACACGTCTCAAGTGAAGTTCTTAATGTATGATGGTGTGTAAGGGTTGACTGGACTCTCTCCTGTGCTTTTTGGTTGCCTGTTCCAACTTCTCCTCTTACTCTGTATTCTCCAGATCCCACCCTACTAGGTCTCCCTTCTCTACAGTTTGTCTAAATCTCCTTTCCCTGCTCTTTCATTCAGGTAGTACCTTGCTAATGACATCCCTCCCTTAATAAACAATGGGAGTCACAATATTTACATAGCAATTTCTGCAAATTCATTTTTCACATCGTCTGTCATCTACTCTTTGGTCTGTGTCCACTTTGTGTGTTTAGACAATGAGCTATCTGGAGCAGGGGCTGTCATCTGGTGCATGCTTGAGCAATGCATGGCACAAAGGGATCCTGTTTTAGACAGTACCTGAGCAATACTGTAGCAAACAATTTTAATTACAATTACTCCTCCTCCAACCTACATTAAAAAAGTGTGATCAATCACTCAGAAATTAAGAAATGACAGCATCAACTCCATGATTCGATTTTAATTCATTTTGCTGTCTTCTGTATAAATATTATCATGCTGTCTGTAGCTCTATGATAGCATACTAGTTTTCTGCCAGGGTCTTGCTTCATTGACTATTGCTCATTTAAAAAAATATTTTCATTCAAAATGGTGTCCTAAAACTTTCTTACCATAGGATTTTTCTGTAGTAAACCCTCAGCTGAATAGAAAATTACTCATTTCCTTCTACATTATTATTTCCTACTTTTATCAGAGAATGTGAATGATTAAAGAATATTAGTGAAATTATTCTGCCAGTGCTGACTTGAATACCTGTTGCTCTTACTCTGTTTTAAAGATGGGAGCTAAAGCACAAATAGCTTAAGCATAAGACATAAATTTTATGTGTTAAATTAATATACATGGGTCCTAATATTTTAGGCTGTTTCTTGTTTTTAGTATATAGTGCATTAGAAGCACAGTAGCAAAAAATTAGCTTTTAGATAGGAGTACACAGAATTTCTGCAAATCAGCCCTAAATTTTCAGGTGAGGAACACAAAATATTTTAGTACATATGATTTTTGACAGTTACAAGGAATAAATTCAGGTTTTCAAAATTTATTCAGCTTCTTTAACCATTTTTTTCCTTTTTACAGCCTGCTGCCACAGCCACCAAACAACACCTAATTTCTACATTAAACAAGATGAGGAGGCTGTGCATAAAACCTCTCTCCCTTTCCCTAATTTATTCACAGGACCCTATTCACATTGCAGACCAGCCCAGGCTGGGTCCTGTGTAAAGAACTGCCTCTTAAAGGCTCCACGGAAATAAAGGTTTTGTGGGCTGTTAGTCCAGCTACAGAAGTCTTTCTAACCCAGGAAAAGCATCACAGACTTTCTGTTCTGTCCCCAGCACCACCCTGCATTTTCACTAACCACTTATTTGAGCATATGCCAAAGCCTTCTCCTGAATCATTTTATGGCTATTGTCACGTTGTCATTATGGTTATTGATTTTCCAGTACCTCTTTTTAAGCATGGAAACCCAAAGGGGGCTTAGTATTTACTGACTGGTACTCCAGAACTAAAAAATCACTCAGTTGACCATCTCAGCAACACACCTGTACTATCAAAAATAGCTGCTTGTTCCACACAAACTCTAGATCTTTTGCAGAATCACTATGTCCCAGGGGGCTCAGATTCACCTGAAAGATAGTCTAGAGCTCTTGTTTCTAAGTCAACAGTCAGTCTGATGGTATTGAAAACCAAGAATTGCACTAGTGATATTTTGACTGAGTTCTGATTCATGTTCACCTGTTACTGGTATTTTCCCAATTTGGGCTTAGTAACAGATTCTGCACATCTAAACAGTCTTGAATGATTCGCAACGTGTGCAGGTGTAATCTGGGTAGGGGAGCAGCATCTAGGAATCATACATGAGAAAGGTCAGAAGAGTTTTGGCAGCAGCAAGAGATGTCACAGGACAATATATACGATCACTGAATCTTCTCCTCCCCTAACTTGGCCACCTCTCAGGATGCAAGCGGTCTCATCTTCTCTGGGATTCTCAAGCCAGCCTTTTCCTCTTCTCACTCCTTGCACATTCACACCACTCTCCCTCACTGTTCACACCAAGAACATCTCGTGCTTGTTCTTCTGCCCCTGTTAGATTTCTGTCATAGCAGTGGGCTCTTCTTGTTCTGAAGAGCTATTGTAAATATTGTGCTGATTTTTTTTTCTTTTTGTTCAGCTTGAGTTTGGGTTCAACAAAGACTTCAAAGTAGTAATTCAGGCTCAGTTCTGGCTAGCTAAAAAAAACCCCAAACAAAACAACAAATGTAATTCAAGTGTTTACTTCGGTTTCAATTTGACTTTAAAACACACTTTGTTTTAACACACTCCCATTATCAGAACAGTCTGAGTGATCCCCATGTTTTTAGTGTTATTCACAAGTCTGTCAACATTTGCATCAAGGGCATGTTTCAACATAAATTAGTTGGTGCTCACTGGTAACGATACTGAGCAGGGCAAAGCACAGGACACTGTAAAACTCTACTAAAAGGTCTCCCAATCCAAATGTAACAAATACTTTTGGAGAGCTGTCAGTTAATCAGCCCATAGTCACTTAACGTGTGCTTCTCTGTGCTACTAAGTCAAAGGTATTCTAAAAAGTATCACCTTTTACTGTTCCATTTATTAACTCACATTCCAATAACCTTGAAAATTTACATGAATACTTTTTAGTAGTATTTATTATACCTTCATTCTTTAGTTTTTTATCACTGAATCCCACATAGCTCCTTTCTTCATCATTTTGCCTGAAACCAATGTCTGACCTACTGATTTATTGTATATTGTGTATATTGTGATATATTGTAACATTCATATTTAGTAGATGCTGAAAGCTTTCTCCCTGGCACTTACTGGAAAATAGTTTGTTTTTAAATTCTTTACCATTCAAAAATTGTCTTAATGTTTCCTTATTACATTTTCTCAATTTTCTTTACTTTTTGAAGCTATTTGCCTCTTCAGCATCCCCCTCTTCACCCCGTTAGTTTAGGACAGCAATGCCTGCTCCAATTTGTCTCCAAGAGAGCACAGTTCTAGTTCTGAGACAGAGGCCAAGGCATCTGTGCACCACTCCCACCATCAGCGTTGTGGCCTGATACTTGGCTCAAAGCACATCTTCAGTCTCACATTAGTGGAGCAGCCACAGGCTCTTGTCTGATATTTTTTTGACTTAGGACCTGAAAATCTCAAAAAATATCACCTGAATTTTCCATTTTTCATCTTCTTCCATGACGTCTCCTACAATTCAAGCAGCTTAATGTGATTTCTGTCTAGTTATGTTCTCAAAAAACACTTTTTGCTGAAACATAACACTGAATAAACATGTCAAAGATGACCATTGCACAGAGAAGTTTTTAGCTCAAATTATAAACCAGTATCTACAGTGATGACACAAAGGATGAAAAAATTATACATAGAATTTCTGGATGCAACTTAAAGTTCTTATTGACCGTGCAAAGTATTTTTTTTTTTACAATTTGTACTACAATATAGTCTGGAGAACTAAACAAAGACTAGGCTCTAATGTACATATACAGTTTTAAAATTTTAAAATTGTTATTAACCAACACATCAAAGTGGAAATAAATAAAGAATTATGTAAACTTAAGTGTTTTAACTCAGAAAATTACTGCAGGAATTTACAGTTAGGAACATCCTATGGTAATATCCTCAGTGATGGGGTTTGGACTAATCCTGCTCAGTACTGAGCTGACTACTGGGAATAATCACGTGTACGCTGTGTAGTGCCCCTGATAACAGACCCACAACTGCACCTTCTCTCCTCATTCCCCAAATCCCACAGTACCGGGTTCCCACAGTTACTGCCCCAGATGTCTCCCTGAACATCAGTAACGAGCGTTTTGTAGCCTCCCAAGCCTGGGAATAGAACTGGGTGGAAATGAACTGGGGAGAAACCTGGGAATTGAACTGGGGAAAGATGAACTGGGGAGAAACCTGGGAATTGAACTGGGGAGAAATGAACTGGGGAGAAACCTGGGAATTGAACTGGGTAGAGATGAACTGGGGAGAAACCTGGGAATTGAACTGGGGAGAAATTAACTGGGTAGAAACGAGGCATCCTGCCCGAAAGAGCCAGCACGAAGGGCTGAGGTGCAACATCTTGAGGAGAATGTTAAAGCTCAGGTCTTTTTGGCTCTGCTGTCTGGTGAGCCAGGAGCAACAGGGGCACAAAGAGTGGGATTGGGGACGTGTGGTGGAACACGGTGGGAGCTGCTTCAGCCTCGGCCTTCAGAACAGAGCCAGGCTCAGGGCAGAGCTCTCCGGGCAGAGCTCTCAGGGCTGAGCTCTCAGGGCTGAGCTCTCAGGGCACAGCTCTCAGGGCTGAGCTCTCAGGGCAGAGC
>VZRW01004111.1:127561-149571 GCA_013398125.1 Aegotheles bennettii | reverse complement strand
CCTTACTGCAGCCGCCCCCTCAGGCACCCACTGGGGCTGCTCCCCTCAGGCTGCTCCCCTCAGGCACCTACTGCAGCCGCCCCCACTGCAGCCGCCCCCTCAGGCACCCCCTCAGGCACGCACTGGGGCCGCTCCCCTCAGGCACCCCCTGAGGCACCTACTGCAGCCGCCCCCTCAGCCCCCTCTCAGGCCGCCCCTTGCTCGGCCGCGTCCCCGTCCCCGCCGCTTTCGGGCCGGTTGTCTCTGGCGCCTCTCAGCCGTAGGGGTTTTTACTCCGCGGGGCACACGGGTCTCCGGGGCCCGGGAGAGGAGAGGGCGGCCTGAGGCGCAGTGGCTGCTCCCGGGCGGTCGCTCAGGCTCCAATCTCTTCCCAAGGAGCAAGCAATAGAAAAGGAAAGAGTCTCAGGCTGTGCTGGGGAGATTTAGATTGGATATTAGGAACAATTTCTTCATGGAAGGGGCTGTCAGGCACTGGCACAGGCTGCCCAGGGCAGTGGTGGAGTCACCACCCCTGGAGAGATATAAAAGCCACATAGATGTGGTGCTGAGAGTGGTGGCCTTGGCAGTGCTGGGTTAATGGTTGGACTTGGTGATCTTAAAGGTCTTTTTCAACCAGAACTATTCTCTGATTCTCACACTCTTGAGGGTCTTCTGGGGGTCTCAAGGGAGTCGTAGGAGGTGTGTGTGTGTCCACAAATGCTGGGCACTGCTCAGGTTTTCAGCATCGGTGTTGGCAGTTCCCTGGAGCATGAGAAGGATTTTAGATGTACCTACATGCTGCAAGCTCCTGGCTTCTCCAGCAGGTAAAAAACCCACACAGGTGAACATTAGCTAGAGGGTATCTGTCAGTGCTCTGCCTGGGTACCTACACAAGCCCGATGGGCTGGAGTAGTGGTTACGTTTGCTTAACACATCTGAGATTGCCACTGCAACCATAAGGGACAGGAACTTGCTTTTTGAGAAAAAACTTCCCTCTGTTACTAAATTGAAATAAAGGAGCAGTTGATTTCATTGATGTGTCTGGGAAGATGCCATAAGCAATCAGCCAGGAATATATTCAGTGAGCATGTGTTTGTAGGCAACCTCCTTCTTAAAGTTTTCTGTCTATAAATTACTTGCCCTAACCTTAATTTTTTTACATTGAGTGGAAGAATTATTTATTAAAACAATCTGATGACAGTGCTGTGTCATTTCAGTGAAGGCTTGTTTCCCTGAGTTGAACAATTGGCTTTTTTGTGAAAAATCATGCTCATGGTCATGAATCATCCAATTCCTTAAAGGTTTGCTGTATTTCTATGATGGAACACTTTATCCAGAATGGGTGTCAGGGTAGATGTGTCTCATGTTACTTGTGAGGAGAAATAGGATGAGCAGAAGGTGGCTTTCGGGTTTTTTTGTGCTACTTATGGCCTTGCAGTAACTGAACTCTGTTACCCTCAGCCATGGAGTTGTTATTCTGGGAATTTCAAGCTAAAACATACAGTAATACACAAAAAGTTGGTGTATATAGTAGTGAGTCTGGCTAAACTACAACTTGCAGGAACATTTATTTAAAAACCAGGATTTTTAAGGTTAAATTTAAGAAATAAAGGCGTATTTCAGGTACTTATCAAGACAGCTAATAGCATGCAAATGACCTTGATTCTGCCCTTTCTGTTGAGGGAGGCAGAGTGAGAAGGAAAGAGAGAGAACCGGCTGCCCTATAAGAAACTTTCATAACCAATATTTTTTGCTTGGTAACTATGCTTCCTACTAGGTGTTACTGTGAGGTAGACATAAGGTTTCCACTTACATTTTTTATTTCAGAATTCATTTGTGTGTAAGTCTACTTTGAATTTTAACTATGGAGGAGACCTGAAGCATCTTAACATGGCATACACAATGAACATGTTGGGTGTTTCCATTCCTTTAGGCACTTGGCTTTCCTTTCACTTAGGTGTACCTAAATCCTCCTGGGTTTTTTAACACTTCAAATTTGACCGGTTACACTGTCGCTGTGATACATTTGCCAAAGCCAGCTATGTGCAGATCTTGTAAAGATGCCTCAAACTGGTTTTTGTTTTTGGAACAAGGACTGCAAAGTTCCTTAAAAATTATTGAAAATGTTTTTATATGCTTATCTTTCCAGCTACTTACGGTGGCTCTTCGGGATCTGTTCAGTATCCTGGCAGGAACCCTCCCCTGCTTTCATTCCTCTAGCAAAGGATTCTGGCTTATACCGTGTCATAGAGAAAACTGCTCCCAGCAGACTTGGCTCTGTTAAATCTTAACATGAACTTCTTTCCCAGCTGAGTCACCCATCAAATCAAGATTACTCATCGGGTGCTTTGTCACCTCATTACTGTTACCTGAAGTCCTTTAGATGTGATAGGTCTGAGAATGTACTTCCTTCCTGTTACTCTTTAGATGTTTTCATTTGGAAAACGAGAAGCCCAAAGTTACTGTTGGTTATGTAACTCCAAACTGCCTGCCTCCAAATAACAGTAGTCATTTTAAGTTGTTTTTCTGATTTTAAAATTTGCAAGTCCGATATGCTGTTGGCTTTTGTCGCTTTCCTCTCTCACTTTAAGTGCCCTCTTATGTCTGCCTGGAAAGAATTGCGCTGGAATTGAAGTGGTCCTTCAGTGCCTCTTCAAAGGAATTAGAGAAAAAACTGGCTTCCTAATTTATGCAGTTCCTGTTGCCAGCCTGGGCTCCAGAGCAGTTCAACTATTGGGGCAGACAGCTTGGAACAGATCATGGATTTGCTGTGTGCTAATGAGGGATATTCAAGTTTCAAGCTGGAAATGTGTTTGTCTTCAAGCCTGAGCAGTATATATCTACTGGCACCCTTATGGTTTTGATGTTGGAGCATTTGATAATGCTGCCATAGTTATTGGAAGATGTAATTTCTGTGTTTTCAGCTTTGGTTCACTGTAGCACACAATTCACCATTATGCTGGATTTATCATGCTGTGTAAAAGTTCCTCTATGCTTTCTGTGCTGTGTGTTTCTAGTGTGCCACTAGAATATGGAGGCATACTATATGTGGTTAAGAAGAAATTAACATTTTGTTGAAGAGATTCATTATGTCTTGGGTATCTTTGTCTTTTAAGAGCTTTTATTCAAATTCCTTTATCTCCTCTTCTTTAGTCTCTAAGCCAGTGTTATAGCAAATTGTTTCATCAGGTTTGTTTCTTTGATAAGACATTCTTAAAAATGGCAACTAACACATACCCCAGGGAATTACTGATAAAATTCTGAAAAATCCAGCTATGGCATAACCTGTCAGTAGGAAAATTTAATCTGAGGTGAGTCAGTCAGCTGTTGGTGTATGACCTGATAAAATACAAATTACATTTAGTCAGCAAGGCTCTAGAAGCTATTGCAATAAAGTGTTCATTTACAGCCTAAATATTAAATCAGGCCTGACATTCTGTCAGTCAGTGGATTTCATAGGTTAGCTGTAATACCAGTAACTTAAACTGATAATCTCTCTGTAGTCTCACTGTTGCAAAGCCAAATAATTTAAGATCAGAAGTGGCCAGTGGTGGAATGCCAGCTTGTGTAGACTCTTTTCTCCAATTCAGACCTTCATTGCTAAACATAACCGCTGCTGATGAAAAAAAATCTAAGTAAGTGAATGAAGTAAAGACAGAGACTGTTTGTGCTTAGGTGCTTAGGGGAGAAAATCTTGTTGTCAGCAGTACTACCAGTGCTAGTGACTAACTGCAGAGTGTTTCTGTACTGGTGTGAACTCAAGCTCTTGGCCAGGGTTATCTTTTTCCCTCTATACCCCATAATGGACTTCTGATCTGTTCAGGGAGGAGCCTTGTCAGCACTGCACATACGTCCTGCAGACTCTGATCTACATAGCTCCTGCTACATGGCATTAACATAGCTTGTGACATACCAGATTGCTGCCTTCACTGTTACCCCAGTGAAGCAGAAGAATGATGGAGTCTTGCTTTTGGTTCTAGAGTCTTACGCATCGCTAGATGTCTTTCTAGGCTCCCAGCTGGAGGCTTGCTTTTAGATGTTGTTTGCCTTCCTGTAGAAGTCAGGAGTCTTTGGCACCATTTTTCTTTTATAGTAGCAAAGTAGTTATCACTATTATGGTCATCGTAAGAATACCATAATACCTATATTGCTTTTCTTCTGGAGACCATCTTTTAAAGAAAACATGAACCTCTCGTTTTGCTGCCGGTTCTCCCACCCTGGTCTTCCCTCTTTGATAAGTAATCCTTCCCTGGCCATCCCAAATAATTTATTACAATGGCTGTGTTGCTAAGCTGTACAATTTGGTGTCCTACACCTCCATCTCTTGTCATCTTTCACAGGAGTCTTATGCATTTGCAAGTGAATTCTCTTTTAACTTTGTGATACAGAACTGCATCTTCTGGCCACAAGGGATGGTATTTCTTAACACAAAATACTTGCCTTTCCTCTTTGGTGCTATAACTTGGTCGTTTTCTTTCTGGCACTCAAAGTTGGATTTGCTGTAATGAAACAGTGACTCTAGCAGGCACTGTTCAGGTCATACAAAGAGAAGATTGGTTTGAGTCCCACAGTCCCAGTGATGATGCTTCTACCTCTGGCTGAGTGCTGCACAGAAAACATCTCTGGTGAATGTTTAGTCAGGACCGTTGCAAGTACAAGCTCTTCACAGCCAAGAAGTCTTAGCCAACATGTTGGTAATCTTAGGAACTCACTTAAGGAATGTTCCTGTTTCTTTACTTGATTTAATATCTGAAAAAATGCCGCAGGATAGATCCCTGTAGGTGTTTTCTCTAGCTTGCTTTACAGTTTGTGACCAAAGGTGTTAGCTAAAATAAAGATGCATTTACTGCGTCTTCCTCTGCTGTGACAGCCTAATGGGTTTCAAGGCCCAAGTTACATGCTTTGCTGCTCTTAACAAATCCATGTTTGCCATTGTTTTTCTCTAGTTATCTTCCAGGGAATTGCAAAAGAGGTTGTTTGTTCACTGAGAATTGATGCTAAGCAGACTGTCTCCCAGACTGCTCCTCTTTTCCTGTATTTTTGGAGACAGGAATGACATTTGTCCTGTTTTGATCTTCTGCTTCTTTGCTGAGCCTCTGTGAACCTCGACGATTCTGGCCAGTATTCTCAGTACTTTAAGAAGAGATCTTCAGACTGGTTGGCTCTGATGAAATTTGATTCATTTTTTGATGAAGTATTGTTCTTTCTGTATTCAGACCACCTGATCACTCCATTGTTACTGTGCTACTCATGATAATGACTGGTCATGTTTCATGTTTTTTAATGAATATGGCTCTGAAAAAGACAGATAAAAAGATGGGTTGTTTTGTAGGTGACCATTAAAATGCTTTTTCCCAGGTTGCAATTTCAGTCTGGAAAATTTTTAGCTGTAGTTACCATATGGGTTCCAGAGAAAGGAACTAACTGAAATTACCAGACCCTGATCTTTAAGGATTTCAAAGTTTGTAGTTGAAACTAAAGTGGGAGAGAGACCTCAATTTTTAGTATAATTTAGATGAGTTATGAATGAAATGCAAACAATTTAAAAGCATCTATGTTCCCATCTTGAATTTGTTGCTCTCACATAGAGGTCATTTTGTTAACCATTAGTGAAATGGGTCCCCAGAGGCGTGTAACAAGCTGCACGCTTACACGAGTTCCTGCAGCAGGTCAGCTTCAGCGTGGCCATCCAGGCAATAGTGTACTGAGACTGATGGATGAGCAGAGAGTTTTTTAAGTGCCTGCCTTGGATTTATGATTGTGACAGTCCCCATTATAGCATCTCTTTCTTCTAGAGGCCATGAAGGTTGGAGGTAACAAAGTGCTTTTGACTGAGAAGAAATCTGGAGTGTAAATACCTGTTTGAGAGCAAAGACCCATCCTGTTTTCTACTGTCAATGTGGGGTCATTTGGTTGGTGTGTTGTAATCTACAGGACCCTTAGGAAAGATTGAAGTGACTTGAGAAACACCTTCCAAATATAAATAGCTCTATGTGGATTCATGTGTAGAAATTGGTAATTTTTCTTTCTTTCTTTTTTTTTTTTAATTTCCCATTTTAATATTTTCCTGAATTTAGCATTTTGGCTACTGTTGTTGGGCACAAAATGTTCAAAAGTGACTTAGTTTCACAAGTCCTCCTGAAATCAACTGGATTTAGCAACATGTTCCAGCCTTTGGATTAAACCTCAAGTATCTCCTATCCAGGTTGGAATGGAAGTCTTTCTTAATCCATCGTTTGTTTTTATTTTAATCACTAAATAACTTAAATTTATCCTCTAGGGAAACAGGTTTATTTTTCAGATAAAGCATTGGAGGTGGCCTCTATGCCAGAATGAAACCACTGGCTTGTGTTCCATTTTCAGAGCTGAAGTAAGTTAGTATGCAGTGAGGATATACATTTCTTCACTGGGTTTAAGAGGACTCTGATTTCCACACAGGTTTATTAGACCTTTCAGTGGCAGAGAGGCTTCTCCTAATCTGTGTTGCTTAATCCCTTGTCTCTAGTGGATTTTGGCCACTGTTGTCGCTGCACGGGAAAGAGTCCCCATTGTAGACAGAAATGAAGGATCTTTGAGGCGTGAATGGGTCCTATTCATTTCCATAGTGGAGTTCTAACAATAAAGTCTGGCAAATGTAGATGGTTTTAGCAGGAAACAGCCCTTTATTCTGGCCTCTTGGCAGGGCTTGGGTAGAGTCCCACCATTCTTTCCCCCTCTGGCCCTTGCTTTGAGTCTCTTGGCTGTGCGCATTTTTTCTCTTGAGGGACTTCTGGTTTTATTAACTTGTTTTTGTACAGCAAGTTTGATAAAAGATGCTACTTTGGCGGTCCTGGATGTTCAAATTTTGTGTAAATTTCTCTGGTGTATATGTTGGACAAATATGTTGTGAATTGTAGAGCCTGTAGTGGTTCACCTCTGTCTTTAGACCACAGACTGGGGGTCTTGTTTTAGTGCTGTTTCACTGGCAGATAGAATTTCCATTTACTAATACAGCAAGTGCTATTCTAGACATTCAACAATTACTTTTTCCATGACACAAGTTGTGGTTTGTGCTGGGACTCTAGAGTGAGATGAACAAACATTTTGTGGAGTTGACTCAAATTACAGCAGGATCAGATGTTGAAGTGAAGAAAACGCCTAAACATTAAGCCAGTTAGGTCACCTTAGATCATATATTTCTGAGCCCTGCTGAGCTCGTAAGTAGTGGATTGAAATTGTTGTCCTTTTGGTTATTTGAGCTCTTGACTGTAGCAATACCATTCTTGGAGTCTCCAACTCGGACAAATCATGTAGTAGATTTTATCATTTTTGTTGTACTAGGCAAATCTGTGCCTCCAGTGGGCAGGATTAGATACATTTTTCCCCTAGAAATGTCTACCTTGAGAGTGCACTGAAGCTCTCAAGGCGAGGGAAAGGGAATAGATATATGTTCATATATATATGTATGCACACACACAAATATACAGTGCGGTATATATACTTGCTTTTTCATTTCCCTCATTCTTGTGCTGAAATGTAATGGTTGCTACCAAAAAGGAAATGTCTGCTTTTACTTTTAACTTCAGGTAGTTTGAATTATGCTAGGGCTTGGTTCCACTTCTTGGGGCTGACAGAAGTAGTGGAAAGGTGGAGTTTACTTGGTTGCTTCAGTGACATCCGCACAACATCTGAATGAAGAGTTAGTGTTGTGTGGAGGGAGCCCTAACAGGGGCTTCCTCAGTTTTCATGGTGTTGCACATAGGTCGTGTTATGAACTACTACCAGGATGCTGATGTTGCCTTCATAACCAGGCAGGTAAAGCCCTGCTATGCTTCATTTGTATTTAGGTGGCACTTTCATAACTGTACAGACTAGAACTTTTTTTTATTTAGATTACCTTGTTTATAAGATAAGGGTTTGGAGCCTTACAGTACGCATTAGAAGGTGAATTAAGTGCTTCTTGTTAGTATTCAAAGTGGGGTAAACCCATCTAATTCATCTACTTAGATGGGTGTCAATATTTACGCTCCCGTGCAGAAAAATCCCAGGGTTGGATAGTGCTAAGTTTCCATTCCTGAGACTCAGAGCTCCTCTATAACTCTTCTAATTCCCAGAAGTATTCAGAAGCTAAAGTGAGATGAAACTACACGTACTCCTACTCTGACAGATGGAGTATGTGTGGGTTTGAATCCTGTCAGTGCAGTCTTCTCACTGTTGTTTCTGGCCACGTACACCCAATGACAAATATTACACCTGTGTCATAGTGTCTCGGTCACAATATGGATGCTGAACTGTTAATCTTATCTGGAAGGGTGTTGGCCAGTATTCAAAAAAAACGGATTGCTAGCACCTTCCCAACTTCCTAGGCTCACCCTCAGCTGTTTTCCTTTTGCCAGTTGCATAGTTCTGACTTTGAAATTTGCCTGTTAGCTGTGCCTTGAAGAAGATACAGCAACATTTCCATGTCAGTAGAAGTCTCCAGGCTTCCTGATGATCTCACCAAAGATCCAGGTAGCAACCATTTCTGTCACTGGCTTTCACGCTTGTAGAAGGTCTAACATCCCTGTCCTTTGGTGGTGGAGATTGCTGAATGGCCTCTTTTGAGCTTGTCCAACAGCACAATTTTTTCCAGGGTTTCTGCCTTAATCCTAGAAGGCCTCACGTGCATTCCCTTTTCTGCTTACCAGCATTGCTTTTTACATTAACAGCAAAGAAATAAGGGGAGGCACAGACTTTTTATGACAGAACCAAGCTACGCTATCCTTCCTAAATATAATCTTTTTATAGCCACATCAAAGTTTCTTTCAAAGGTGGTCTTTGACTTCTGCTTGAATTGGGTTATCCATTTGCAAATATTTTTCTTGAAATCACATACTTGCTAAGATGTGGAAAGACTTTACTTAATAGGCATCCATAGGGTGCTTTCCGTTTGCATGGGAGAACAAAACAGTTTCAAACATTTCAAAGCCTCTTTGTTGCTTAAGTAAAGGGAGTGAGGGGTCCAGCCCTCTGAATTCCTGACCGAATCTGATTTTGCATCTTTGCTGACAACAAATCAGCCCATGTAATTGCAGCCACCAAGAATGAATACGCATTCTGCTCTTCATACACTTCCACTGTTTTGCTGTTTGGTTTTTTTTCTGGAAGATACCCACATTTGAGATCTTTGCAGAGTTATGGCAGTGTCAGCACTTTGTGTGTTCATCAAGCATTAAGCCAGGTCGGAACAGCCAAAGGTGCTGCCACTCCCTTCAGAGTGATCTCACCAATTTTTTTGGTGAGGGACATTTTCAGTCGGCCATGCAAAATTGATTGTAAGTCTCCAGCACAACACTTGCCAGTACTCAAAGAAAAATGGATATTGCACATCTCTGGGATACCAGCTGTACAAACAGTCGGCTTCTTTTATGCCGAGGTACTCCAAAGGTTACATCCAAATTGAGAGTTGGTAATTTGCCTGGTGTCCTGGGGGCCAGTTTGAATAATGCAGGTAAGCTAGCAAGGGAGAGCTCATCTGTAAAACAGAGCAATGAGTGTCACACACCAAGTAGGGAACTTTCATTTGATGTTTCCAGGCTCGAGGTGTGTAATAAGTGGGACTGTGACTGCAGTTTGCTGTGACTTGAGTGGAGTGTGCTGTGGCCGTTCTAGTCTCACAGGTAATTTTCTATAAAGTTCTATATCCTTTAAGTCTTAAAGATTATAACCCTTAATTGTATTGCTTTTGATTTTATGTTCCTTAGATATTAGTTACCAAGGGGCAGGCTTTCTTAAGCAGTGATTTGTTGTGCTAGTGACTGAAGATGCTGGTGTGTATTATGTATCAGTCCTACAATATCTTCCTCTCATGTAAGCAAGAATTCGCCAGAAAATTTGATCACTTGTAAATTCAGTCTTCTTGTGCAATGGAAATACAGACACTGCACTCATCCTATCTTCAAGTCAACCTCATATTTTCTTCCTAAGGAATTGAATCTAGCTTTTATTCACCATTTACTCTTTGGGGTCAGTGCTTGTATCTAAACAGATGAGCTTCTGTGGTCCTGGACACAGGAACATGCCTTGCCTACATCCTCTTAAAGGGCAAGACCTGAGCAAATTGAACCTCTCTGTCTTCACCCCCTTCGTCCATTCCTTGTCCGTTGCTTGTCCACCAAAATGGTGGAAACAGCCCAGTCTGGTGATTCAGGACCAACCTGTGCTGATACAAACAGCTTAAATGTAGTTTGAGTATTGTTAGTCATACTTCACAAAGTTTTTGAGTGCTGTAGAAGTCCCTCTATGATTATTATGTCTGAAATACTTAAATTGATAGAATTCTCTTCAGCATAGACTAGGAGGACCAGCTGTAGCATTTTCTTTGTGTATGTGTTCACTGTTAGGGAATTTACTGACTTCCAAGGCCTCTCAACAGCCATCAGGTGTTTTTAAACCTTTCCTTTTCACCTGAGATGAATTTCAGGCAGTGACCACAAGGTGAAAGCTTTTGAACAGCTGTGTTAATTTTGGTCCCATGTGCAATGAAGCCAACCATTCCTTGCTACAGGAAATTGCCAAATAAAATAACAGAGAGGAAATGAACTACTCTTTGAGTTTCTAGGACAATATTCTGAAGAAACATAGTAATTCCAAACAAAAAATATTCTTTAAAAACATGCCTTTAGATGTAAGTCAGTAGCCTTAGTTTGTATCCTATAGGGCAATTTTGGTAGCGAGCAGACTCTTCACATGAACAAAATATATAAAAAATATAATAAGCACTCTTTCAGCTAAAGGTCAGAGAAGGAGCAAGAGCAATCAGATGTTTTTGAGAGATTTGGATGCTACTGTGATCAAAACCATAGAACTTCTCTAGTTTCTCTGGGAGGGAAGTATTCAGTTATGGGTGCATTCCTTAGCTTTTTGTTTGGCTTTGCTTTAAGATTGTGATGTTTTCAGTATTTCAAATGGTTTCATCTGTTAACTTCAAATCATGTCAACATTTCATATATCAAATGATCTGTATTTATAATTTAGAAGCACAATAGATTTTTCTTTACATTTTGACAGTAACACCTGTATCTTGTAGCAAAATTAGTGCTATTTCTTCACATGCTGCGATCAGTTCTACTTTGTTGAAGCAGCCTACGTTTCTGAATGTGGATATGTACCAGTTCATAAGCATGAAAAGTTAACCTGTATTTCATGTCTTTTGACAACACAGAATGGTTTTTCAAAGTGTCAGTATTCAGTTGCTACCCATGAAAAGGCCTCAATTCTTAAATTCTGTTAAATGCAGGTAGAAAGTCTTGAATCTTGAGATGCTATGAGATCCAGCCTATCTAAATAGAACTCTAATTTCTCTTCAATCCTTTTTGGTCATTGCACTTTGACCTTAATCATGCCTATATGAGATCATAGGCTCAGACAACTGGAAGCGACCCAACTGGAGGTGATCTGGTGCTTTTCCTTGCCCAAAATAAAATTTAACAGCCCCTAACTGCCCTCATCTTTATCAACGTTTTTTTGGGTTTGTTTTGGTTTGGTTTTTTTTTAAATAAGGAACCTCTCCAAGCACTCTTTTGAAATGTTCTGGTTTTCTTACTGTTGGAAAGTTTTCTTTACGTCCGGTCTGAATATTTCTTACTGCAACGCATTGTTTCTTACCCTATTGAGCATGATCCCAAAGTCCTGTGTAGCAGACTGCATATTTACGTCATGTTTAAGACCTTGTCCCTCCACAGTCTTCCTTCCACTGGACTAAATCTCAGTTCTTTCAGGCTTTCCTCCATGGTCTTATTTCTGAGGTCTCTCATTAGACTTGTCTATACTTCTATGGCCTCTTTCTAGCACTGTTTTGAAATACAGGACCCAAAACCTGTCCCAGTGCTCCAGCTTGAGGCCATCCTCATCCCAAGTAAGATGAGCAAGCTTCAAGCATCTTGTGTGTCGTTTCATGCATTTGGAAGCAGCATGTACTGAACTGGTGTGACCTTCGTGCCTTGCCCAGCTGGCTGGAATGTTCCTGCTGCTGGTTCAGCACATGTAGCTCTTGCTGCAGCCTCTTGTCAGTGAGCCATGTTTGGTTTCTCTCTTTGCACGTTACCTGTGTGGTAGTTGTAAGAATATGGGGTTAGGAAGTCCTTTACCCTTCAGCAAGTCTGGGTGAAATGGGCTGATGAGGCCTGCGGTTAGGTCAGTGGTTAGGTAGTTTGATTGAAGAAGCTTTATTGCCTTAGCTTAAAAAGGGGGAGTGAATGGTTTGAAAATAGTTAATGCAGGGTTAAAGCTCATAGGCTGTTGCCTGTCTTGGACCATCCGTGACCATTAACTGCAGTTCTGTGTATGTCTTTGCAAACCAGGAGGTGCACAAGTGGTGTGTGTGTATTGGACTTGCTCTGTAACTGCACCTCTTTGGAGCACGCCTCAGCTTGGAACAGGTCCCACAGCATGCTGTGCTTCCAGTTGATGCGGAGAACTGTTGGGAGCACAGGACAAAAGAATAAGACTATCAGCTCTTCCCTTGCTAAGGAAGCCATCGTGGGGTAGAGGGGATTGGTGGCCACCGTTTGCTGCGTGCAGACCCTTGGTTGCTTCACTGACTCTGCACAATCCCCTCCTGCTCTACCAAACGTTATCACTGCTTTTCGTCCTAGGACCTTAGCAGAGTACTGGAGCCAGCTCTCCTGTTTTATAGACTTCTGGCTGTTTAAAAATCCCTTAGTCAGAGCTCATGTAACCTGTTTGCTCAGTGTGGGAAGGCTCCGTGGCTGCTTCGGACCCAGAGGTACCTGCTGATGTGCGGTGGTGTGGGCTGCAGCAACCTGCTGTAGATAATCCTCGCGCCTGTCAGTACGGCTGTCACTGGTACACTGAGTGGCACGTGGAGCTCATAAAGGCAAACGAGAGAATACATTTGTGGGATGCAGTGTACCACATTAAAGGCTCCACTTGCTTCGTCATCTTCAGCAAGGCAGCGTGAGAGGGCAGCCTAACCCAAACGCAGTTATTCTGTATTCCTCTGCTAGCTCTAGAGGGCAGAGTTAAATTTACAGGGTGGGCTTAGTACATGCTGTAAATGTCCCTCCTCTAAATGTGTTTCTCGTTTTAAATATAAATATTAAAATCTTACCTAAGTTTAAATAGAAATGCACTTGACATTCAAGAAGGGGGTAGGAGGCAGTGCTGTTTAAATCTTAATTTAGTTCAGTTTCTGAGCAATGACTTAATCCTTTCTCAAAAGCTACTTACCTGAAAGCTTTCTTTGGTCTAGATATGATTCTTTCTAATTTAATGTTAGCTCTTTAATCCCTAATTTTAAAAACTAAGCATGATGAAATAGCATCTGTAATAAATGGATTTTTATGTATTGAATTAACAGATCAAGATAAACATGTTTTAAGGGTTTCTACAGCAAGCATGCAGAGAAGTAATTGCTTGAAAAGCAATAAATGAAGCAGCCTGTAGTACAGACACTGCTTCTAATTTTTGCTTTTCCTACATTTTTTTTCTATCTCTATTAACATTAACACTTAAATTGTCCCGATTAGGCTTTAAAATTTATGCTCTAGCTCATAAAATCTGACTCTTCTGGCTTCCCTTCATTTTGCTGCTCCATAGCTGTCAGAAGGCAGGTTTTGCTAAGCCAAGATTAACAGGTCGCCATATCATTTTAGCAACAAGATCTATGAAGTTGCAAAGTATTAATGAGGGAAATAAAAAAAAAATCATAGATTCAAAAGATACAGTAGTTGGGGACTTCTGTCAGCCGAAGCATTTCTTTTGTTTCTGAGGCTGAGAGAAGTTTTTTGTTTTGGGTTTTTTTCCTTCCCTCTTGATGCCTGTTGAAAGGATTTTCATGTTTGAAATTTCAGACTTTCCAGTTTGTGTGTTTTACTCATGTCTGTGTTTGCTTAATGCTGCTCTTTCTTCCCTTTAACTTTCACATTCACTTTTCCTCTGGCAAAGGAACTGGCTTTGGTTGGGGACAACTAGGGCTGCATGAACCACCATGGATAAAATTATAACAAGAAGAGCAAAGCCTGTGAACGATCCTCCACTGTTTCCTGAGTCGTTGCAGTCTCATTAATCAGTGCTGGTGCTGTGGAGGCTGTGTGATGTGTTATGTTGCCAGCACAGCAGCTTCTCCGTCCCTTTCCCCCACCCCCTGCGTGCCTACACAGTGGGGAAAACTAGAGAGGGAAGCCATCAATCTCTCCTGTCCTAGATGTCAGCAGTGATTCTCCTGTCGACTTCCTGCTCTCTCTGTTGTGCCCACCACCTGTGTTTAGGATTAGCTCTGATGCTGCAGATCTCACTTAGCTCTTCACCTGTTCTGCCCCAGCTAAATAGCTTTTAAAATAAAGCAGGGTGGTTAAATGCTATAGCATGTGAATTGTAATCACCAAAGTGGACTGCAGGGTGATTTCTGTTGCAGCTGCTATTATAATATTGTCATTATTTTCTGTGGTGGTGGGGTTTTTTAGGTCTGAAATCTCTTGCTGATGTTTCAGCCTGAAGGTGAGCTTGTAAGCAAGTCTTTAATAAATGCTTTCACCTTTACATTAAACAGATATATCATAGAGGCATAAGCCTGTCTCCCATCAGTTAGCTTGCATGGATAGTTTTATGAACAAAGTCCAGAGAAATTAATTAGTCTGAAGCCTTATCATTACCTTCAGTTACTCAAAGAATACAATTAGCAAAAGTCTCTGGGAGTTGATTTTTATACCTTTATATCTGGCTAGTGGGGGTCTTGAGAATGTAGGTGTTTGTCTTCTGCATCACTGGGTAGATTGAGAAGCTGAGATGTACTGCCTCTGTACTTCTATGGCAGGATCCATGTCATCATCTTGTGGTCTGTTGGGTTAAATAATAGGTCTAAAGCAGACTTGAACAACCCCAACCGTTATGTGTGCTTTCATTTAATTGTATAACTGCTTTCCTATGCAGTCCTGAGAACTGTTTATTGGCAGCTTTGTTCTATCTCCTTGACTGGGTGCTAGCTTTTTCTGTCTTCAAAACCCACCAAGAGTTCAAAGTGTTTATAAGGCGTAAGGTTTCCTCGTAATTGTAGCTCCTCTGCTGTCACCTCAAGTGTACAATGGTTATGTGGAGTTATAAAGAAAATAATTTGGCCTAAGGAATTACACGTAGATTTCCCTATGTAACTGAACAGCAGCAAGTTGGCTTTACTAATACTCTTCATAAAATACTTTCAATTAAACAAGCACGCTGTTAACACTGTCTTTGCTCTCAAAATAAGGCTTAATGTTCTTCATGGTCTTTGGAAGACTGGCAAATAGGATTTCCTGAACTCCAGCACCTTTGGTGTGCCCTCCAGCTCTTGACACATTTGTCTGATGAGCAGGGAATGTGTGTGTTTCTGACTGCTGAACTGAGGCCCTGGCAATTGTAGCTCTCCTTACTCCAAGTGTGACATGCTGAGAAGAGCCCTGCTTTGGTCCAATAGAGCAGCATTGGGTTTTGGAAGCTACCATCTTTTCCAGTATGCTGTTTAGCATTGAAGATGGATGTGGCCATACTGCAGGGTGGTGGGGCCAGGCTTTAGCCATTCCGCTCTGGCATGAGAATGTAACACTTACTCCTGGTTGTTGGAGAGCATTTGGATGTTGACAGGCTTGCAGTATAAGGAGCAGCAGTTGTTCATCTCATCATGTAGAGGAGGTTAGGTGAGAGAGCACCTGGATCTTGGTGGGTTTGGGGCCATTCAGAAGTGCTGCTGAGCAGTGCACTGTGGTGTTTGGCATTGCCATGCAGAAGTCATATTGAGAGAAAACAAATAATAGATGTCACACATCTGTTAGATACTGTGCTTTTAACAGGAGTGAAGATTAACACGCAGCACTCACTGGTGTAGGTGCACACACCACACAGAGTTAAACACAGGAACAGCAGGCTCACACTGTGCTTACTGTAGATGTCTAAATGAGTGAGTGCCTGTGGGCTGGAGCTGCGTGTCTTGTGGCTTTCACTCTGCTCCACTGGGAAGTCTTCACTCCTTTTGTTTTCATCCTTTTCCAACTCCAGTACTTTCAAGCACACAGCTCCCATCCCCTGGCCTAACAGCTCCATTGAAGCACATTCCAGCCCCATGATTTCATGGTACCAGGCAGAACTCCCCTGCCACGCTGCTATGCTGCCCGCTGCTTCTCACAGAGTGAACAAACAGGGAACATAAACTCTCTCCAAAGGAGCAATGTTCTCTGTATATTTTTAGTGCTAGGAATCCCAGATTTATTTGAGGGTGTTTTGTGGGGGCTTTTTTGAATATAGACTTCTGCTAACACAATGGAATATTTCATACCCCACTGTTGCTGTAACATCTCATGCTTCATGTTGTTACATGGAATCAAAGGAGTTAAAGATGAAAGACTTCTAGTCAACTGGTCCCTCAGCTGGGAGCCAGCGTGGGTTTGTTCTTTGTCATGGATTTGCTAGTGCTTTACCCAGGTCCAACCTAGCTCAGTTTTCGGTATGGCATTTACTTGTTTCTGCAAATTCCATACGTTAGGTTAAGTAATTGAGGAGCTCAGGCTCAGTATAATACTGCTACTGTTTGTTTCTCATGTTTAACTTGGTATTTATTGCCCATATACTGCACAAACCCTTTATCAATAGTTGTTTACCATTTGAACATACAAGCACCCTTTAAGATGCCATGCGTGTTACCCTTTACTGGGTAACAGAGAACTTTGTTCTCTCTTTATTGGAAACTGTGTCCAGTTTATTTACCTTGTACTTGGGTGTTTTCTTTCCAACATGTAGTGTGTCACCAGGTGCTAACTTACATAGTATTACAATAAACCAATGTTTAATTAGCTCATTGTTGCCCTTCAAGTATTTGGAGTCAGTACAGAATTTGCATTTATGTTTATGTTGAGACACTGATATTGTGTATTTTCTTGGTGAAAAACGTTCTCAAACTGCTTATTTAAATGTCACTATTGCATTTGTACCATCTATACTTGAATTAGGGGACATAATTTTGCCAGTACATCCAATATATTCATAGTGACATAATCTGCAAACTGGGTGGTGATTGGAAGGGGAAAAGGTGGATAACTAACGTGTTGTGGGAAGTGTGTGAAGCAAGGACCTCGGCTGTGAGGGAATGGAGTTTGTGTGATTTGAGGACCGATGGGGTTTGTAGCCAGAACTGTTCTCCATGGGCTCAGAGTGGCAGCTCTTCCTGAGTCAGGGTGTCGGCAGGTGAGCTGATCTGTGCTGACTGCACGGAGACTCATGCTTCCTGGTATGACAGTCGGTTCCCTCAGGGTAATCGGGCATTGCTGTTTCTGCACTGAAGTAGCACCAGCTTCAGAGTCCCAGGGGAAAGCAGCAGTGACAGCAGGAGCCATTCCAGGTGATGCTGGCTTTGTCTAGACTGCAGCCAAAAGGTTTGCAGGTTTCTGCACCGTGCTTTACCGTGGTCATCCTAACATACGTTATTTGATGCACATCCAGGGTGGATTTCTAGAACATCATGAAGTCTCTTAGCTGTTCTAACAGTGCTGGTAGGGAACATTTTATACAAAGGCACTGGAGACAAGGCACTAATAGTTTCCTTACCACGTGGCATTCTTTGTGTCTCCTTACTGTCTTGATACACCATGCAAGAGCCCTTCTGGGAGGCAGGAGGTGGAAAGCACAAGTGGAGGAAGGAAGGAGTAGAGATGAAACTGTCTGATAAGAAAGTGGAGAGTAGGGCTGTAAGAAGTGATGGCCTGTGCAGAAGAGTGCGGTTAAACGTGTATAAGTGGGCACTGGAAGGCAGGCAGCACCATGGGGAGAAATAATTGTGGGAAGGAGTGTCGTGATTTGAACTGAGTGAGGGGAGACAGGGAGGTGAGAAGAGGAAATGTGCTCTGACAGCCAGCCAGCTGCTCTGGGATCCCTGTAGGGGCAGAACACCACCTTAGTGATCATCTCTTCATAGCCTTGTTTTCTTCTTGAGTTCTTACTCTGTTGGTGAAGAGCAGGGACACGGGAAGCCAAAGATGAATGTTAAGCCTGTAAAGTACCTGTTGCATTGCCTAGCAACTGCTCTATGCCCTTAGTGATGGAAGTACAGCTCTGAAGCCTAGTGCATCTTGAGTTTCTGCAAGACTTCATTGAATTTCTGTAGGTTGGGATGCTGTGTGCCTCTATCTCTAGGTGAGCACCTGGCCCTTCTCACTGTGAACAAGAAGCTGGCTGCAGCACCAGGTGGTAACTTAGGGGAGGGCAAGGGGGTTCTGCGAGCAGTGATAAATGCTCTGATGTAGGTTCCTAGGAAAACAAGGGATTGAGTAGCATAATTCCATTTTAGTGTGATGGAGAAAAGAGGCATGGGTGATCAAGGACTGGAGCACAACAGCTGGAAGTTAAAGCTGCTGTTGGAGGAAATGGTGTGCTTTTCATTGCAGTGACTACCTTGCAGCTCCTGTGCTGGAGGTTCTCCAAGAGCCCTTAGAAACTGACTCGAGAATATACTGGAAGTCAAGGAAATATTTGGGATGGGGTGAGAATGTTGCAACCTGGACTTAAATGTGTAGACATTTAAGTGAGCAGGAGAGATTAGTGTGGCTGCTAGCCCAAACCTGCTCTTACCTGTCAGCGCAAACACTTAACATGGAATAAGAAAATTGTCTTGATCTGAAAACCAGGTTTCCTTTGAAAGCAAAGAGAATTTTTCAGCAAGTTTTGAAGGAAATGGGCTAGGCTTTGCTGAACTTTAGATCATGTTAAAAAATAAAGTCCTGTTCCACTTGGAAACACTTTCTCGTTAATTTTTCTTGAGCCTGAGTCAAACTTAATTAAGTCAATTTGAAGTCCTTTTTTTAATAGCTAAAAATAATGGTACTGGGCCTTGGCTTTTGCTGCCATTTTGTGTGGTTTCATAGTTGTGTGACTTCATTTTTTTTCTTCCCCATACATTTGTAAAAGATTCACAGAAATTAAAATGGACTACATCAATAAATAAATTCTCTCTACATTGTTATAGATGTTGCTTACAAAATTTAGCAGGAAAAAAAATCATGCAGTCAGTTCCTGCCACACACCAGAGTCTGAGGGTTTGTATTGTGACTGGGACTCCCTGCTGAGGTTGGTGGAACCCTCATTTATAAGTCAAGCAGTCTTGCCTGCTCTTACAGCTTGGCATGTAAGAAGCATTCTCACATAAAACTGAGTTACTTCTGAAAATGGTGGAATTCTTTGGAAAGGTCAGGGAGGTAATTGATCATATGCTGACAGCTTGGGGCTCTGAGAAAATGGTCAGATGGAGGGCCGGGATGCAGGAAAACAAACTTCCCGAGATGGTAACTGTCACTCAGCCAAGCTATACATATTTTAAACTTTTTAATCTTTGCTCACAACCTCAGCTTCTTAATCATTTTTTGCTGCTTCTCTGTGTACTCTCTTCAGATGTTGACATTTTACTGCTACTGGTGCATCCACAGTGTTCCAGGTGTGAATGTCCCTAAAGAGGCTAAAGTGAGCTGGCCTGAGGCCCATGCTGGTAGTCGTGCTCTCTGCCCTGACAATTCTACATTCAACACTGAACTCTGTCATCTCATGGTCACTACAGCCAAGGCTACCCCCAACCTTCACATCATCAACAAGGCCTTCCCTGTTGGTTGGTGTAAGGTCGAGCAGCTCACCATTCCATGTGGGATCCTCCACTACCTGTGACAGGACATTATCATCAGTGCTTTCCAGGACGCTCCTGGGCTGTCTGTGCTTGGCTCTGTAGCTTTGCCAGCAGATGTCAGGGCAGTTCAAGTCCCCCACAAGAACCAGTGCCTGTGACTTTGAGACTGCTTCCAGCTGCCTGTAGAAGGCCTCATCCACTATCTTCCTCTTGATCAGGGGCCTGTAGCAAACACCCACAGCAATGTCACCCTTCCTAGCCTGCCCTTTTATCCTAGCCCATAAGCTCTTGACCTGCTCATCATCCTCACCAAGGCAGAGCTCGATACATTCCAAGTGCTGCCTCATGTAGAGGGCAACTCCACCACCACACCTACTCAGTCTTTCTCTCCCCAACAGCATATAGCCCCTCATGGCAACGTTCCAGTCACACGAGCTAGCCCACCACATCTCTGTAATCACCATGAGTTTGTAGCCTGGTGACTGCACACAGATGCCAGTCCCTCCTGTTTGTCCCCATACCGCGTGTGTCAGTGTACAGGCGTTTCATAGAAGGATTTAGTGGTGGCAATGTCCCGGTGGGGGTACAGAGAGATACCCCACACTCCAGCCTAGTGACTGATTTTGTTGCTTGTGCTTGATCAGAGTATTTCCAGTTGAGCCTTCTCTTGCTACTAGGGGGTTCCTTCGATGTTTCCCTGTTAGCTTCTACTATCTCACAGCCCCTGGCTCCTCATTGTAAGACTGCAGGTGTGCTCCAGTGTGGCTAGCACATCTCAGAGTCACCTGCAAAGGGCCCTCACAAGTACCCTGTTCCTCTGAGTTCCCCATATAGTCCCACACTTTGCCAGGGATGAGCCTAATATTGTCCTTCTCCCCCATCATATCTAGTTTAAAGCCCTGCCAATGAGTCTCTCTAGTTCCCAGGAAAAGACTCTCCTCCCTCTCTGAGAAAGGTGAGTCCCATCAGATGCCACCATGCCTGGTGCAGTGTAGGCCATACCAGTATCAAAACCACCAAAATTATGGTGGTCACATCAGCTCTGGAACCATTTGTTGATAGACTCAGCCCGTCTGTTTCTTTCAGTATTGCTGCTTTCAACTGGAAGTGTGGATGAAAAAATAATTTGTGCTCCAGAACCCCTCACTAACATCCCAATGCCTTGAAATCTTCTTTGATTGCCCTCAGACTATGTGTTGCCATCTCATCGCCCCATACATGGAAGATCAGTAGTAGTGGGTAGTAGTAGTCTATGGGCTGTGGGTAGTAGTAGTCCATGGGCTGTGGGTTGTAGTAGTCCATGGGCTGAGATCTAGTTCTGATCTCTCATTCTGAGATCAGGTTTCCCCTGATCTTGTTTGCATATGCAGTCTGACAGCTTGAGATTTCACTAGTTGTCAGTCTCTTTGCAGTAAGATAGAGTATATTGGCTGACTTACTGCAATTTTTTTACTCCTGAGGTAGTTTATACATTAGCATACTGGCAGGAGAAGAGATAGGCATAAATGAGACTTATTAATGACTTCAAAATATAAAAGAATCTGTCAAGAAAATGCATGTATTAATTTTTCCATTGCTTTGTTACAGAACGTGGTCGTGGATCGGATTTTCTCTGGTATCCAGCCAACTGGGACGCCTCACCTGGGTAACTACCTCGGAGCCATTCAGAACTGGGTAGAACTGCAGGAGGAGTGCAGCTCGGTGCTCTACAGCATTATGGACTTGCACTCTTTGACCATGCCCAAGGAACCAGCTGTCCTGCGCCAGAACATACTGGACACCACTGCTGCCATCCTTGCCTGTGGCATTGACCCGAAGAAGTGTTTGCTGTTCCGACAGTCACTGGTTAGTGCTCCTGTTGTGTTAGATTTGCTTCTCGTTAAGTGGCTTTCCACACACGTTGGTGAATGAGCACAGCACAGTTCAGTAATGAACTCCTCCATCATCTTTGTGTTGGTGGTCCTAGAAAACGTCAGCTGTGCTGGATTCCAGACTGACACCTTGCTGCTGTTTCGAAGTGGCTGAAACCATGATTGAGGAGTCCACTTAGGGATAAGTACATTTTAAATTTCCCAAGCAGAGCTGGGAGTTTGTGCAGGTTATGAGTAAAATACTGAAAAGACCCATTAGTAGAGCATTCATTTATCTCTCTAAGTCTCACTTTAGTCACAAAAGGTTAACTCATAAACGCATAAGCATAGTCTGTGCAGCCATGAAGGCAAGTACAACAGGCTCCTATGGTTTTGGGTCAGCACGTAACACTTAACCTGCCAGCTGCACAGTATCTCCAGCAGTGATTGGCACGGTAAGTTTTGTGTCAGTCTCATCACCAAGGAGTTACGTCTTCTCCGGGACTTTTTCTGCCTGAAAAATTTGGTGGCATTCGATGATGGTGTTACAGAATCATAGAATCACAGAA
>VZRW01004111.1:103272-127460 GCA_013398125.1 Aegotheles bennettii | reverse complement strand
AGAAGAGACCATCCCCCCCCTTCACCCCAACCTCCTCTCAGGGAGTTGTAGAGAGCCATGAGGTCCCCCCCGAGCCCTGGGGACCACCACCAGTGACCAGCTACCAACTGGATTTACTTCCATTAACCACAACTCTCTGGGCCTGTCCTCCCAGTCAGTTTCTGACCCAGCTGGTTCAGGCTGAAGTGGTTTGTTGGCTTCCCAAACCCAAGCCTGTTCAAGCTGTGTATCAGGTACACCCAGGGATGCACTGTGGTCTGTTACAATTGCATTGGCAGGACCAGATGTTTGTCTGGAAGCAATTAAAAGGAATATCTGCGTGTAGCTCTTGATGTGAGGAAAGGAGACAGGAACCTTGCTAATGTGATTATTGTTTTAGTGTGATAATGGAATAGTACGTTATGGAATGTCATAATATTGAGATGATTGTTCCTAAAAACAAAGGTGTAAGATGGCAGCTATTGCTAATCAAGGAAGTTTATTGCTCGATTTTGGGTCGGTAATTGCTCAGTTTTCCAAAAAGGAGCTGGCCTGTCCTTCTCAGCCACCGTGGCAGTCTCCAGGGGTGGTCTGAAAAGCCACAATTTTGTTTGCAAGCATTTGGCTGAGGTGTGAAGGCAAAGTGGCCCAAACTGACTGCACGCTGAAATAGGTTGTGCTTCCAGAGGCCATCAGGCAGGTGGTGACAATCCAGCTGCCAGTTCAGAGCTGCTTTAGGTATTTGCTAATGGGCAAAGCACCTTTCTCTTCTCAATACCAGATCAAGCTGGTAAACGGGAGAGTTCTCAGTAGATGAATGTGCTGCGGTCACTGCTGTGCTTTGAGTTCCATCTTGGAAATCATCAGGTCAGTAGATCACAGGAGCACTGCTGCAGCTACTTCTGATCAACACTTCTGTCCATTTGTTCCAAACACCACACAGTGAAATTGTTATGAAATAAGAACCTTTGGTCACCAAAGCCAAAGGGGTCTGGTAGCACCCTGGCTCTGTAGCACAATTAAATTCTTGCACTGCAAAAATACACTAGTAATGGTAAGGTCTGTTAAGGGAATTGCTCATGCAGCCACTATTGTGAGTCCTGCTGTGTCCTCTTACTTTCTCTGCATTCACCTGGGCAAGAGTGGTGTAGAATTGCTGAGGAGGGGGATTATTCTGTTCATTTGTTTGGCTTATTCTGCATTTTCTATCTGTTGCTGCTTGTGTTGCTTTTCTGGTATATGTTTGCCATATGTGAAAAAAGTGTTGGTACTTTGGTAAGGGCTTTGCTGCCAGTAGGCTGTCACCTACAGCAGGGGTTATGCAGATCACATCTTTGACCTGGAGCTCCCTGAAATACCTGACTCCAGAAGGGAAGGTGCTAGTTTGATGAAAATGAGTTTTGTATGCTTCAGAACATACCCTTTGTAAATGATAGTTTTTGCTAAGTGTATCAATAGAAAGATGACTGGCTGTGTATTTGGTCTCCATATACAGCAGTTCACCAAATCCCTCTCACACTTAGATTACCCTGTACAAGCTTGAACTCCAGCTTAGGGAAGTAGTGGCTACAAAGGACAAGTGGTGCTAACTTGGAAATATTTAGAAGCAAGAAGGATGATGATGAATGTTTAGGGTAGTGTTTGAAACCACATTGTCTGTGAAGGGTTATAAACATGGACATTTAATTAGAGTATCTAGGAAAACAATTGTGAAACATGTTGGACACCAGAATGGCCTCCCAGTGAGAGAAGCTCTTTCATTCCAGCTTGTTTAACTGTTTTTTCTTAAGTAGGAAAACAAGTCAGAGAAGAGTGACAATTTCTCTGAGAATAAAAATAAATGTGTATTTCGAAGTGACGCATTTCTATTTGGAGCATAGCTGCAAGATGTATGAAACCCTCTTTACTCTTAGAGAAAATAATGTCAAGATATGCTTTGAATGGCTGCCTTTGCTTACCAGGCATAAAAGAGAAGTAACAGAATAATGACTTAGACAACACATCCTGAGAATACCAGAAGAAAGAGCAAATATGTTCCTTAAGTTGTACCATAACTGATAAAAGCTATAACAGTCTTCTTTCATAAAACTTAGAATGTTTTATTAAAACCAAAAAGGACTATGCTTACTGTCTTATTTCCCCCCCAATGTGCACACATGGTAAGCTTATAGCATATAACCCATTCTCTGACTCCTGGTGGGTACAATGCACGTTTCAGTTCTTACCCAGAATCATCTTGTATCTCATCTGCTTCACAGTCAAAACAATTTTAGAAACTGCTGTTGCTTTGATGTGGTCTCAGGCTGTTCTTCCTGTCCACCTACCTATTGTAGTAGACACATGCTGAATGTCCCAAGAGAAACTGGAATTCCATCGGGGTTGATTGGGCAGGCAGTGGTTGATAAGCTGCACTAAGACTCCTCCGAGGAGTTCTCTGAGTTTCTGGACAACGTAACATTTAGTTTCTGGGCGGAAAATTGCAGTTTTCAGCCTTCTCAATGGGGTGATTTATTTTCTGAGTATAATCAGCTGCAGTAGTCTTGCACTGTGCAAGCAAATTGAAGCAGTAACTCTGGGAGGTGGGAATTTGCCAATTTGTCTTAGTCTTAACTCCAAAAGCCAAAATATGACAATTTAAATGTGTGCACTAACTGTTTCACTGCTATTACTTTTCAGAAATATCCAGCTGCTTTGTTTTGTGGGCAGAGTTTGAATGGATTCTCACCACTTGTCCAATTTTCAGAGGGGCTTAAAAGCTTCCATTGCATCAGAGCTTATAAATTCATTAGAGTACACTAATTTAGCATGGTCCATTGAAAACTTCCTGTCATAAGAGGAAGTATGTGACTATTTAATTTAGAAAATTATTCTGCTTCTCTCATCCCTCTGTTTCCTCCCCCGTAGGACTGGGCTAGACATAACTAGAGCTCGGTGGGAAGAAAAGTCATGGTTCAGTAGGATTTCTTTTTTTTCCCCCTTTCTTCTTTAATTTACCTGGTTTATCTCATACTATTATGTAGCTGTTGTACGTTCCTCTCTTCACCAGTCGTCTGGATGCACCAAACTCATTAGTCAAACAGTATTGTGGGTTAGACTAGGAGAATGTTTCTGAAAATAAGTTCATTTCATAGTGAATAAAGGGAGGGAAGAGAGTGCTGAGGGCAAATTACTGTGCTGTGTCTGGGTTTATAACCAGTATAACCCAGTTCCAGTAGGAGTATTCTTGGTGAGGCTATTCAGAAAGGAGGCACAGAACTTATTCATCTAAATTTTAGCCAAATATTTAATAAATAAGTGTAAGTTATTAAAATGTTCAAAGGTAATAGTGAAAAGCTGTAAAAACTGATAGTCCTATCAATGATAGTTAGGTAACCACCTGCAATTCAATACATGGCTTAGCATGCTCTTTAAATCAGATGTTGCCTTTGTAACCATGAACTTATTCCACCCACACTTGAATTACTTCTTTGAACAGGAATTTGAGATGCTATGTCAAATTTTCTGTCATAAAGGTACCTCACTGTGTGCATTTGATTCAGGAGCAGTCTGGTTTGTCTTGCTTATGGCCCCGTTACTCTGTGTAGGTGTATAACACAGTATCTTGAACATATTGCTTGCAATCTTAGGCATTAATGATAGCTTACCTCTTATTCAAGAAAAATAAATGTGAGCAGTGCTTTCTTCTAAAAGGCCTCTTGAATTTTTTGGAAGCACTGATACTTCTAGAAGAGACAAAAATCCTAAAAAACTGTTGGAATTTAGGACATTTTCCCTCCTCTGTTCAGATTTCTTTTAGTACACAGCTATCCAGATTACCTCCCCAGACCTGTCTGTTTGCCCTCCACACTGTCAAAATCAAATCTGTGAAATTTATTGCCCATTTAAGATGTAGCCCTTAATGAGGTTACAGTGCTGAGGCGAAGCTGTTTCCACATAAGAGATAATGCAGCAAATTTGCAGTCCCTTACAGAGAAGGGCTATAGGTTGGCACTCAAGGAAATCCATCTTGTAAATGCATCTCTTTTTGCAGGGAGCCACTTCAGCTGCTGACACACAACTGACAGCCGGGTTCCAGCACTGCATTGCCTGCTTTCAGATGTGCTCACAGCATCCATGCCTTGCCCTCTGTTATTGTTCTTGAATCTCGTCACTTGCTGTCCTCCTCAGCTGTGTGTCTTGGTGTGAAAAGCCATCTAGAATGACTTGGACTAAAAGTAGCTATTGGTTTTCCATATATATATCATCAACTGTAGCTGTGGCCAGGGAATAGTGGCAATAACTTGGTAGGGAATAGCTGGGATCAAGGACAAAGTAATGGATCTGCAGAGAGATGCTCGGAAGTTGTACTGCAGAGGAGCAGGGCGCTCAGCCAGATGAAGGAACAGAGGTGTTTGTGCCTTCCAGGTAACCACTCGTTGTCACCTGCAAGTGGTCCCTTCTGTTAAATAGGCATGCTTTAAAAAATAAAATAAAATAAAGGGTATCTGACTGCACACACTCCGGCTCGTTGGGCCACAAGGAAGGGATGCAAGTAGTTTGTTCTGGACATAACTCTTTGATTAGTGATTAGTAGCCAGGTTGTGGGGGATGCTTAGTGCAATGGAAATGGAAGGGGGAAATGTGTCGCTGGTAATAGCAGAGAGATGGTCACCTCGACCCTTGGAGAAATGCTGATGGTTTTTGCAGACCTGTAACAGGTCAGGAAAGAAGAGTGTGTTAAAGTGGGCGAGAGCACAGAGCAGGAAAAAAGAGAGAAACTTGCTGTATTTACTGAGAAAAGCAAAGAGTGGGGGTCTAGAAAGGGGAGGGGGTCAATACAGAGCTGGTTAAGCTTTTTTGTGAGAGCTGCTAAATGGGAAATAGTTGGCTTTTTAAGGGAAACAATAAATAGAGGACTTAAAATACTTGGAGCACTAACAGTCTTCTCAGCCAAGCTGCGAGAAATATTTCCTAAGAAAATAATGTTTATATTGAAAACAGGCTATTATATTCTGTCAGGACACAGAAGTAGCTGGAGTTGACATGAAGGGTTTAATGGATTAGGTAGCTGTTTTTCAGATTTACCAGTGACTGACGTTCTTGGAGGTTGGTTTGACATACAGTTCAGAACTGTCACTGGTTGTGAGGTTTTTTCCTCACTAATGTAATTGTGGTTTTCCATGTTTTGTAGTGTTTTTATACCAAGGTATTTTAGGGAGACAGCGCTGCTGAGTATCCAATGCCTTCACTGGAGAAGAGCTAAGCTTATTATTCTGTATTCTCTTTTGGGAAGGTGGGGCATTCCTGGAGTATGCCACAGCTCCAGAGGGTGCTTCTGTTGTCAGATTGTAAAATACAAACCAAATTCGTTACTGGTTCAAGTATGCACAGAAAAACCTTAATTGATTTGAACTCTTATACTATTATTTCCTAGAGTCATATTTAGATTTTGAGTGAACTCCTTTATTGGGGGGGGGAAGGCAAGCAAAAACCTTTCTTTTTAATGAAAATTGTGTGAAAAGTGATGCTTCTTTGACAAAGGTCTTCCTTGTGATGGCACGATAAGTGCTACCTAACACAATAGGAAGCAACTGAAAATCATTTAACAGATTAACAAAGATGAGAGGTCTCTTCTCTGTTTCATTTAGTTGTTTGAATTTACTGGAGGGATTGCCTCTCTCCATGACACTCTGAGGAAATAAAAGTCCTTGTGGGTGGAAATACCAGGATCTAACAGAAAATCTGTTATTGGGATTGTGATACTGACCCAACGATGAACACGGTGGTAGCGATCAGGAGATGTTACATGAGATGAGAGAAGCTGCAAATTTAGGAGAGGGAGCAATATTCAACTATCCTCATTCAGCCTTTATCAAGATGAGACATACAGATAAACTTTTCTGATGCAATAAATTATGCTTCCTAGTTTGACAATCTGTTAGAAATCACACTATTCTACATTTGCTTTTGGGTGGTGCCCAGGATGTAGTTTAGGATGTTTTAGTGGAGGGCTCTCAGTAGTAGCAACCTCATTATAGCCGTGATTCGCATTGTGGCTGAAGAGAGCAGAGCAAATAAAAGGCTTGAATGTTCTGTATCTGTAAAGGGAGCTAGGGGAAAATGAAGCCAAATTGTTAGAAAGAAATTAAAAGCAAGAAAGGTACAGCTATCCTGGAGGTCATATGTTTAAAAAAGAAGGTATTTTAAAAACAAACAAACAAAAGCAACAGTTAAATGTGTGAAACCACTCATGAAAAAAAATGTTGGTCCAGCAAATCCCTTTCCATGGTTCCATAAGTTAGGAGGCAATCATAGGAAAAGATTAAATGTTCAGAAGGGGAAACTTACCCAGACTGGAGAAACAAGAAAGTGTTGCAAGTCGTCCTTTTCTTTAAACAAAAACTTAAGAAAGCTATAATAGAAGTTGAGGAGCACTCTGCAGAGAATTCTTAAGCTGATAACTAAGTTGTCTTGCATCAGAAACAGGTCACTTGAAGTATAGGAGACACTCAGGGTTGCAAGGCTCAGTTCTTGGCGTTGGACTTTGCTGCTGAAGGTACTGGGAAGGTTTCCACTTGATGCATTTTGTAGCAGCACACCAGAAGAGCTGAGCCAGTTTATTGTAAATTTCCAGAACTGTTTGGTAAAGGTACACAGTTTAGACACCTGATGGCATTCGGGTGGGAGCCTGAAGGCTCAGATGTGAAATGGCAGAGCGAGGGGTGCTTCAATTCAAAGAGGAGGTTGGTGTGTGGATGCAATCACAGTTTACAAAACCAGAACAGCACTGGTTAAACTGAATGTGGAGTTGTTCACTGAATTGTGCAGTACAAGAAACGGGTGGCATTTCAGTTTAGTGGATAAATGAAAGTACTTCTTTAAACACCAGATTTGAATTTGTGGAGGTTGTTGCTGCATGAGGCTGTGAAGTGGGCAGTATCAGCAGGTTCAGAAAGGGATTACACTCATTCTTGGGGAACATGGATACTAACAGGAGTGGGCCTGAGATGTTATCTCCTGATAATCCCTAGGACAACAGTTAAGGATGCTGGGGAAGCAATAGGCTCATGTGCTTGCCCTAAATGGCATCTCTTGTTGCTTCCCATAGAAACAGAGTGCTAGACTACAGCCACCCCTGTTGTGATCCAGTAGGATGTTATTTCTTACATTCCTATGTTTTGGTTGCCTAGTGAAGACATTTGCTCAGAATTTTAAATGGACTCAGTGCAAGAGTTGACTGAGTTTGTCCAGGAGAATGGCTTCTCCTAATTGTGATCCATTGGTATTGCTCGGTGCCAGAAAGGAGTAGGAGACTGGGCCTTTATTTTACTGGTATCATACACATCCTCACTTCTTCCAGTTTCTTTGTGTCCAAGGCTATCCAATCAAAGTGATGGAGTACTGCAGCTTAATGAGTAACCACATTTGAGCTGATGCACAGTGACCGACCAAATGCAGCAATTACTTGCCCCTCTTGCCAAGTAAAACACAGGAGCTTAAGCCATGATTTAGTCTGACAAATGATTTGTGGTTTAAGCCTCATACCCCCTGATTCACAGACCAACGTACAGTCAGTTACTGCAATTTGGGTGATGAATGTTAACTCATTAGGGTCCAGTACTAAAATTTTTTCCAGGTGAAATCTCTACTCTTCTGCACACTTTTGAATATTTTCTCCCCCTTTTATCAGTTTTTTTCCTTCACGGTGTTCAGCACTGTAGCTTTACTTAGGAAAGGACCGTGTGTGTTTGAGGATTAGAAGTAAGTAGAACTTCCTGGGACCCAGAATTGCTGATTCAACTCAACAAATGCTGTTTGGATCACTTGGTGTTTGGGTAACTGATGTAATGTCAAAGCCTCTGATGCAATGAAACACACGTGCAGCCTTGGCTGTGGAAGCAACGTCTGACAGAGCTGGATCAATGACTGCATCTCTTTTAAAGGGAGGCCTTGTCAGCACAAGTGGAACAGAGCACCATCTCTCTATCCGTGACTAGAAGAAAGGAATGAGAAACCTCTTTGAAGCAGATGGCAGCTCTTTCAAAATGATGTGGGGGTCTCGAGTCTAGGATTTTCTGGAAAGCTCAGTTTGCTCTTTGTATCTTGCACAAGGTACGTTTGGTGCATCTGGCTGTACTTTGTCTGGTGCACAGAAGATCATGGGTCAAAGAAGCAGGAGGGCATTAAAAGGAAAAAAGAAAAAAAACCCACAACTGTGGGAAAGGTGGAAGGAAGGGAGAAAGAACCAACCTGGAATATTTCATATCTCTAATCACTTAGCTGTTGTCTTATGGTCAGATCCCTCTATCTAACATCGACAACCCAAATATTCTAATGACTGTTCACTAGGAAATGACTGCACTTAAAATGTGACAACAAAGGAATTGCCATTAACAGTGCTGGTAATCCCTACTTGTTAACAAACACTTCTTACTGCTTTCCATCTGGGTTGTTAGATTGTGTTGCAAGCATGAAGCTTTGAACATCTTTGAGATAGTCAGCATATTCTTAAACATCCAAACGTGCGACTATTGAAAGGAATGAATCAAACATGTAAGCAAAGGAGCATTTTTTTTTATTATTATTGTCATCTTATACAGAATAACTACCAACAGACCAAAATGACTGGAAAGGAATTAAAGGACAGTGTGTTCATCAGCAACGCCTGCCTGTCTTAGTAATCCTAAACTTCATTTTGGAAATGCAAAGCTGAGGAGTGTATGCCAAGAAGCTGAACAGAGATGCTCCAACAGAGGTTGTGGCACAGTGCATTTCTTGTCTCTGCCTGCAGAAAGTCTTCCTCTTTGCAGGAGGGGGGCAATCACCCTGTCTAACATCTTTCTGAAATTCCACTGCAGTCCCCTTGGAATGTTAAATGAAGAGTTTGTGGTATGGCCTTAAAT
The DNA here is from genome assembly GCA_013398125.1 of Aegotheles bennettii. NCBI lineage: Eukaryota > Metazoa > Chordata > Aves > Caprimulgiformes > Aegothelidae > Aegotheles > Aegotheles bennettii. The sequence continues at coordinate 118,599 of VZRW01004111.1, read as the reverse complement.
GAGGTCTCTTTTCTCTCTCATTTTCTGGAAGCACCCTTGTTGCAAAGGGTGTGTGGTGGCCTGGTCCTTTTCTTTCACCTGTAGTGTCCAAAGCTTTGTGTTAATTTGTCACTTGACCTTACTGAAAAAATAATAGACAAAAATAAATAGTTTTCAGATCTCTGATGCTATTTACCTGTTTTGATTTTGAGGAAAATATGCATGTGAATGCAGAAGATTAAAATATATTCTGACTTCCTACTTGCAGGTTCCTGAGCATGCAGAACTTGCCTGGATTCTTGGGTGCTTAACTAATGTGCCACGCCTGCTACGCTTGCCCCAGTGGAAGGTATGGACAGCTTCATGAATGGGAAGGAAATCTATGGGAGTTGAGTAGAACTGCTGTCCTTGAAATGCTTGTTATCTGGGAAATACCAACTGTATCTTGGTTATCCTTGCTTTAGGCTTAAGCAATTCTCTAGTCCTGTGGTGGAAGGAGGGAAATGTGTCTGTCCAGGTCTGTTGCTATCAGTGAATGCTTTCCTGCTGGAAGCTACAGGATAATATATTTGACAGAGACTTGCAGAAACTGTACTAAATAGTAGGCTTGTTTGGTGGTGTTAAACTGATTTTACTAGAATGCTTGGAGTTACTTCAATGCTTATTTAATAATGCAAAACAACTACAAGATATTTCAGTGGAAACCTTGGGCCTTGGTGAATAAGTAGTTCCATAACCAGCTTTTCTTTTTCCACCATGAAAAGTGGCTGTTCTGTGGAAGAGGGTGAAAAAGAAGCATGTGTTAGGAGTATAGAAATTATAAATGTTCAAAATGTGCTGAGCAATAAAGTTTATGCACCTTAAATGTTTGCCTTTAAGAAGATGGGCATCTGTAATCTCAGTACTGCATCAACATGACTGCAGCAACTAAGTTCTTGAATTTAATTTCCTTGTACTTTATTTTAGCATTTAGTAAGCAGAAAAACCAAAAGACAGAAGAGAGAAATATCAAAAAAGGGGTAAAAAAAAAATCTTAAGAGCAGTTTAGCTTGCAGAGTTCAGAGCGGTCTTAAATACCTCCAGATGTTTTCTTTTCTCCTGTTTTTCTTCTTAATTAAATAAAAACAGTAAAACTTAAATACAGCAACCAGCATTAATGCATGGCATAGATTAAAGCCAACCTTTTCAAACCTGAGCTTCTAAAGTTAAGCTCTTAAATCCAACTTTGACTGGACTGACTTTCCAACTCTACAGATAGGTGTTACAGGTGTTAGGCTTTGCAAATCAGGTCCCCTGAACCCTTGGCACTTAGAGATGTAGACAGAAGACAGGATCTGTATGAGTGGGTGAGAAAAATCGTAAGATATTTGAATAATCTTGATGAAATAATTAAGATTTTAAGGAGTTTAGTGTATTTTCCTAATTTGAAAAGCAAATAGTAGATATGCCATTGCTAGAGCAGAATGAGTATCTGTAGCCTGATTATCTTGTTTTAAATTATCTGTATCCTAGAGCAGTAGAGGAATTTGGGACAGTGGGTGAATTGTGAGGAGCAGCGTGGACTAATGGAGAGAACTCTGGGCTCTGCCTCTGTAGTCCTGGATTCTCCTCCTCGCTGTCACTGACTCTCCCACTGACTGTGTGTGCTCACTGTGTCTTGGTCTCTTTTCTGTGAAACACAGGTATTAATGCCTTTTTATAGCTCCTACTATACATCATCTCAAAAATTTACTGCTGGAAATGCTGTTTTAAAAGAAGATTTACCAATGATAGGTGCAATAACCCAGCCTGGTTGTTTTGTTTGTGTAATCATTTTCATTAGTCAGATTATGAACAGAAAGCTAAAGCAAGCCAATGTTTTCTCCTCACTGCAGTATCAGAACAGCGTAGGGAAACGTAAAAATAGAACACAAAATGAGATGTGTGTAGTCACAAGGAGTGGATTTTACACTGCACACTTTATAGTTGCATAATAAGTTACTCGAATTAGTTGGAATTCTTATTAATTAAAATCAGTTTTATGTCATTAGCCAAAAGGGTGATTCCTCTCTGTTTTTCTTTTGCAAACAGATGAAGCGTGCCAGCCAGAATAATGAAGGAACTGTTGGTTTGTTGACTTACCCTGTGCTTCAAGCAGCAGATATTCTGCTGTACAAGTATGTGAGCCCATGGGCAATGTGTGTGCAGCTGTGTTAGAATGGATGTTCATCAGGTCAATGTGCTAACTCATTAACTAGGGGAGCTGGGTGTGGTTAGATCAGAGGGTTGGAAATGGATGACAGCTTTTTACTTCTCACATGGTTGAAAACTAGCCTGATCTGAAAGCAACTGACAGGGCTGTAAAGAGAAAAACTGGTCACTACAGAACAGTTATTAGGGAATTGTTAACACATTAGTGTTAGTAAGTACTTTGTGGGATTGTTGTGAATATTTGTTGTGACAGAGAAGTAACACAGAACTATGAGGGCAGGGACTTTAAGAGGACAGATTAGCAAATTGTTAACCCAGAAAAATGCATCTAGAGAAATTTAATCCTAAGAGATCGTTAGTAGGGGAAAACAGTAATGTTAGAAGACCAGTAGGTGATGTTTCTAATTCATTTGAATTTTAACCAAAAAAAATGGGAAGCAGAAGTCAGGATGAATTTGAACATTAACAAAATCTTCTAAGCAGTGAGTCCCATTTGTCTAGCAGTGTTTAAGGGTGAAATTTAGACAACGTTATCAGAAACCACCTTGTTTTGATTGAGCTCAACCATGTATGCCTTTTCCTATCTCTAATAAGATCATGTGATTTATCATTCCTTAGTGAAGCCTGTGGTTTGTTTGCCCCCCTGTGTATTAGCAGCAGGCTGTTCAGACAGGGCACAAAACAAGGCAGATAAAGAGAAACAATATCTCTTTAATAAAAGATTTTATGTCAGATTTCTTCAGAAATGTTAAAACATGATACAGGGAACAAAAATCAGGGAGAAATGGAAACACAGAGGGGAGCAGCAGTCATGAAGAAGAATTAAGAGCTGGAGGAGGGGGAGAGACAGTACTTATTCAGATGAACCAAGGATCAAAAGGACAGGAAAATAGATAGAAGGTGAATAATGACAGAAAGGAATAAAAATAGCACCAGGACAGAAATATTGAACAAACAGCAAGAAAAAAGGCAAAGAATCAAGCAGGGGCGTTGATAAAGAAGTTTTCTGCTCGGAGGCAAACTCTGTGAATATGGAACCATTTTGGCATAAGGAAACATTTCTTTTGACTTAAGTTATATTGATTATGGTAACTGATTTTCTTTCTATTAGCTGTAGGCCACTGTGATTTCCTGTTGGCTGCTGTAAATGTTTTTAGATTGCCTTACTGACTATTTGGTGGGGAATAAAGGTGGACAAACTGATTCCTGGATGTCAGCCCTGTAATTCAGGATTGGAAGGAAGAAGTACCATTGAACTGAAATTTTCTGGGAACTTAAAAGATGCATAGTGAACTTCCTTACGCTGGAACGTATCCAGGACTCGGAGCTGAATACTCCACAAGCCTTAGAAAAAAATCTGCTGGGGGTGGGGAGAGTAATGAAAAGCTGGCAAGACTTCAAGTCTGCCTCATCTAAAAGGATCATACATTTTTAGTGAGTATGATTAACTGTGGGAAAGAATCACCGGGGGAAGTAATGGATGCTTCACCTTTTCATGTCCTCTGATGCAGGTTGTGTTTTCCTCCAGAACTGCTGCATTCAAGCTATTGAGTTCTAGACAGATCAAATGATCCTTTGATCCTAATAGTTCTAACCTATGAATGATAACACTTGCGGCAGCAGAGGCACTGGCCCATATGATATTTATATAATGGTGACCTGTGAGGAAGAGCTACTCTCTTCTTTCCTTCCCTTGTACTAACTTCTCAACAACAGTTGTGTTTTCCTGAGGCTGGACAAGGCAAGGTGCTCACACTTTATGCCTTGCAGATCTTCCTTACTTTGTTCACACATTGCTACGTGTGCTCTTTGATCTCTGAGCAGACAGCAGGAGATAGTACAAAACCCTTCCTTTGAGATGAGTTTAATAACTTGATCTTATTGGTATCTTTACCAGGCAAAGGGCTGTTTTGCCTTTGGAAATGTGCTTCAGGTCAGCACACAAAGCAGGCTCACCCTGGGGTACAGGCAGTTTGGGATCTTGTTCCCACAGCACCTGTATCTGGCTGGGACTGAGTGTTTGACTTGGTCTGGCCGTCACTCATGGCAGAACCTGTGACAGTCTTGAGTAACATTTCAGCAGAACCAAAGAGCTTTGCTGAGTTTCCTGTATCTGTCTTTTATTAAAAGGTCGACACGTGTTCCCGTTGGAGAAGATCAAGTCCTGCACCTGGAACTAGCCCAAGATATAGCACAACATTTCAACAAGAAATATGGAGAATTCTTTCCTGTGCCCAAAGCCATTTTAAGTGAGATGGTCTTGTATGTTTTTTTTTTTTCTCCCCCTTTAACTGCACTTCAAGGTTGAAGATGGATTTAAATATTGTGGAAAACGTTTTGGGAACCAAGAAAAGGGAGGAAGCTGATGCTAAGGGAGTGGAAAAGTTAAAGCTGACAACAAGAAACTAGAAGGCTGTGAAATTGAACTCCCAAGATAGGCATAAGGCTTCACAAATCCCCGGTAGAGGAATGTGTACGACGTCTGGTATTCTAGTCCAGGGGGCCAGATGCTGCCAGTCAGCCTCATTCTTCAAGTATTGGACCTTTTAGGAGCAGGATCTCTACTCCGTGTTGCTAGTTCAGAAGAGGTATAAGGAGCAAGACAGGAGACCTGTAACAAGCAGAATTCATCAGTGTCTGCAGTGTAGATGTTTACATTAAGCACGCTGAACAGCTTGTAGGTTTATTGCTGCAATGCTCAAAAAATCTTCTAAGTGTGTTTAATACATGCTTGCATGTTTCAGTAAGGGTCTCTTCAGAGCTTAGACTTTCCGGTTTTGATCTTGGACTTAGGGAGACTTATAAGGAAAATCTTCCCAGCCATTTTTGAGCTATAAGGTCATAGGCCAGGGGGTGAGGAGGAGTCAGATGGCACAAATGGCATGTTTGTTAAGAAATGTGAAGAATTGGGCAAGGAAGAAGCATTGCATCTTTGTTGTAAGTAATGTAGAGGAATGCACAGCAGAGACCTTCGCCCCCAAAAGGGCAAGGAGCTCTCACCTTAGAAAAGACAGGCAGTAATAAACCTTTCTCACTTTTCAAGCCTCAGTGACAAAAATGGTGTTAGACCCAGAGTGGAGCTCAGAGAATACTCAGTACTGCAAGCTCTGCAGTTTCTAATGAACAATTAAATACTAAGTACTGTAATGAGGAGCTGAGTGTAGCCTGTGATGCAGGTGAGACACAAAAAAGACAGAGCACTCTCTGGGACAGTCAGAATTGTACCCTGGAAGAACACTTACCCTGTCACTGAGTACACAGGCCAGCTAAGAGGAGCGTGCAGGTAATTTAGTTGGCTGTATTGAGTGTCTAAAAACAATTAGTGTGAGTACTTCCTAGATCAGTGGTGCTTGGTGTGCTCCATGAATGATGCTTCTTGGTGAAAGATTGAAACAGTTTGGGCTGGTGCTGTTAAAGACAGTACTTGGTAATGTCTCCTTAATGCTACTATTCTGTTTCATGTACACATGTATATCTTAGTAGTTTGTACTTACCTGAACAGTGCTTTCCCTCTAACAGAGCTGTTTAGGGAACTTTCAGTAACTGTCTTTATTGATATTTAGGAGAATTACCAAGAGGTTTTGGGTGGAAGAGTTTCTTAAAGTAAGGAAATTAACTACTCTGGGATTCTTTTTTCCCAGCAGATTTAACCTGTTTCTCCACTGCTACAGAACCTTTCAGTAATGTGCAGTCTGTGCTCTATAGATGACTTGTCCCCAGTGCCAGAAATACAAGGGGGGAGAGAGTTTTTGGGGAAAATCAGCATGGAAAATGTTAGGAAGTGTCCCAGCAGGAGTTTCCGCTTGGAGAGGAGGGGAGAAATGGAGCAGGTTTTCATTTAGTTTATGAAAAGACAAAAGTGGCTTACAAGGACAGGGAGAGGGCCTAAGGACTAACGAGGAGCATGCATGATTGTGCTCACAACTCATTTTTAAGCAAGGATAAACAGAGAACTTTGTCATGTTCGTAATTATTCCTTCTGTGGTTTTTTTAAGGTACAACAAAGAAAATAAAATCCCTCCGAGATCCAGCAGTGAAGATGTCCAAGTCAGACCCCCAGAAGTTGGCTACCATTAACATAGCAGACACCCCTGATGAAATAGTGTTGAAGTTCCGCAAAGCTGTGACTGACTTCACCTCTGAGGTCACCTACGACCCAGCTGGCCGTCCCGGTGTCTCCAATCTGGTGTCCATCCATGCTGCAGTGACAGGGCTCAGCATAAAAGAGGTGCTGCACCAATCTACTGGGCTCGACACTGCTCACTACAAAATGGTGGTAGCAGAGTCAGTTATTCAAAAATTTGCACCGATCAGGAATGAAATTAAGAAGCTCCAGGAAGACAAATCCCATCTAATAAAGGTTTTAGAGGATGGAGCAGAGAAAGCAAAAGAACTGGCTGCCCCCATCTATCAAGAAATAAGAAGACTGGTGGGGTTTCAGTAGAAAATGCTGAGTAGTTACGAGGACTTTTTTGTTGCCTGGGACAGGCATTTTGTTATTTTCATGTTCTGAAATTATTATGGTTTGAAACAAACTTATTTCCTGGAACATCTAAGTAGAACATTGAAGGTGTTTGTGTTAGAAAATGTGCATATTTCCAGTGGGACCAGCACTGAGCTTCCCTGGATTGCCAGAGAGCCAGGGTGAAAGCAATCACAGTTCATGAAAAAAATCCCACACAAGCAGAATATGATGGCCCAAATGGTGGTTTTGGTTTTTCCATTGACCACTGCAAGAAGCTGAGGTGTAAGCAAGGTGATCAGAATCTATCAGAAAGATTTGTAATCTTCTCAAGAACATCCTTACCTGTGCATGTGATCCTGTAACAGATGGACAGCTCATCCTATTGGTTGTCATTCAGCTTTGGTACAGTGGTTGAATGTGTTCTCGGGTAACCAGAATAAAAGCACAGGCTCACAAGTCAGAATGCTCAGTGTGATGGAGAGAGAACTTATTGCCTCTCTCATCACGTCTTCAAGCTCAGTGTGATCTCTTATCTGCACCTAGTTTGTGTGAAGTGAGTCAGTGAAGAGAGTCAGTGCTCTAGAACTCGCTGGGAGTACTGTGCCAGGTGACCTCTCCAAAGTCACTCCAAAGAATCCAGAGAGTGGACTTGAGTTTCACTTCTGCCACCTGTGCCACGCTGCTGGTCAGGTCTAAGATACTTCAGTGAGAAAGGACACGTGCTTCAGCTGCTCCCATTCCACCTGCCCTTCACTTTAGCAGGGAACTCCAGGATTTTCCAGTCAGCATCAAGTCTAGGATTCCTTTAGAAAAGGTGAGGGGGGAAAGATGTATTCCTGTGTGAAAGAAATCTTAGGTTGAGAAATTGGAGAATTTTCTATAAAATTCACAAAATTACTTGATTAGAAAATCATGCTGAGGTCAGAGCCAGAATGGGATTAAATAGGTCTTTATGAAATCTCACTGCTGACCCTCGATAAAACTCAGTGATGGGAGAATGATGTTGGCCTCCATTGAGCTTAGGCCTCACAAGACCCACAGAGTGGGACTCATGGACCATGGCATTTGTTGGGGAATGCGTGGCAGAGGGGAATTGCCAAAAGGAGACACCCTCTTCCAAAGAACAGGGAACTCCAGGCCTGTCAACGTGACCTCAGTACTGGGCAAGGTCCTGGAACAGATCATCCTGAGTGCCATCACACGTGCAGGGCAACCAGGAGATCAGGCCCAGCCAACATGGGTGTATGAAAGGAAGGTCCTGTTTGACCAACCTGATCTCGTTCTGTGCCAAGGGACCTGCTCAGTCGATGTGGGGCAGGCTCTGGCTGTGGTCTATCTGGACTTCACTGTAGTGTTTGGCATTGTCACCCACAGCATTCTCCTGAGAAAACTGGCTGCCCATAGCTGGGTGGGTTTACTTTTCACTGGGCGAGAAACTGGCTGGGAGGATGGGCCCAGAGAGTTGTGGTCAGTGGAACTAATTCCAGTTGGCAGCCAGGCACTGGCGGTGTTCCCCAGGGCTCGGTGCTGGGGCCAGTTGTGTTTAATACAATTATCTATGACCTAGATGAGGGGATTGAGTGCACCCTCAGTCAGTTTGGAGATGACACTGAGTTGGGTGGCAGTGTTGATCTGCTTGAGGGAAGGAAGGCTCTGCAGAGAGATCTGGACACTCACTTCAGAAAAGCCATCAAAGGGCTGGGGGTGTCCAGAGAAGGGAACAGAGCTGGGNCTCCCTGAGAGGAGGTTGGGGTGAGGGGGGGTCAATCTCTGCTGCCCACAGTGAAAGGGTGAGAGGGAACGGCCTGAAATTGCAGCAGGGGAGATTCAGGTTGGACATGAGGGACAATTCCTTCCCTGTGAGGGTGATTGGGGGTGGGAATGGGTTGCCCAGGGGGGTGGTGGAGTCCCCCTCCCTGGAGGTGTCCAAGAGGTGTCTGGATGTGGCGCTGGGTGATGTGGGTGAGTGGGGATGGAGGTGGGGTTGGACTGGGTGAACTTGAAGGGCTCTTCCAACCTCCATGATTCTCTGCTGCAATTTAAGGCTGTTTCTTCTCATAAAGAAGAGAACTATCACGCAAGGACTTGGTGACAGAGTTTCTAAAGTTAGTCAAGGGTAGAGGAGCAGAGTGGATGGAGACAGAATGATGGGAAACCAAACTCAGTGAAGACAAGTCCAAGGTAATGTTCTTTGGAAAAAGCAAGTGTATTCCCTGAGAGGAGCTGGCAGAGTGCTTATGGAAATACTGGAATTCCTTAACACTAACCTGTCTCTACCCATTTCTCTTTTTCCCTATCAAAGATGGGAGCATGTATTCCAAAGACAAATCATAGTTTCAAGGTGTCTTTATGCTTCTGATACTCCAATCACCTAACACGCAGGGTTGGCATTCAACACCCCTCCTCTGTGGTGAAAAGGAACTGGTATTATTGTGTCTTCAGTACAATATATTTTAATGAGATGGGGAGGGGGATGACAACAACAGGCAGTTCTGGCTCGTTCCCAAAGCTGTTCTGAGCAATCTTTCCAAAGCTGTTAGATTTTATTTCAGAAAGTCACGTGGGTGAAGCAGGAAGGAAGGCTTCAAAAGAGCCCTTTCGTTGGGGTAGGGGCCTAGCACGTTATGTATTTAGCAGTGTTTCAGTCAGATTTACTATTTTTAATTCAAGAATGGGTTGGGGGTTTTCCCTTTCCCCTATCAGTCAAAGGTATCTTACTTGCCTGACCTGTTTCCTTCAAGTAAGGAAATACGCCTGTTTTTCCTTCTCCAGGAAAGTTGAACTTGTGTAAAATGAGTATGTTCACCTACCAGTTGTCGACTTAGCCTTTTTATTTTAGCAGCTCTCAGCAGAATTCTCAAAATAAAAGCTGTGTCTGCCCAGCGAAGCAGTCCCAGTCCCACTAACAGCCATGGTCATTAGAGTCCCCTAAGAGGAGACAGCTGTAATGTAGATGTTCGCAGGTACCTCCTGCCTGTTTCAGCTTTCTTGGAGCATGGCTGTTCTGGGCAGTTAACCATCAGGTTAAGAATCGAGCTGGATGTAGCCTGGCTGCCTCTTCACATTCCTTGAGCCATTTACTTGGCATCTAAAAAGAGTCTGTCAGGCAGCAGCTGAGCTTGAAGCAATGTGTGCTCACTACTATCCGTAAAAGTTGTTTGATACCAAGCTACTCTGATCAATTTGCTCTTCGTCTACCTCCCTGTTTTCCCTTCAGAACATTTTTGTAAGCACCTATCCTAGATGGTGTTCTGTGTCAGTGTTTAGCAAAGCAGTGCAGATGAGTTCTATCAGCCTTTTAGAGAACAGCTGCTGGAGAAGCCTTGATGCTATGTGTTTCTGAAGTTGTTTCACACTAACTCTAGCCTGGCGTGCCAGGGATTTCCTGTTTATTTACATCAGTAGCTCAGTAGGTGCACTCCTGAAATGCATTTTCATACTTGGTTTCATCCAGTTCCTATTCCCTGGGACTCCTCTCTGGTGCCTGCTGAAGTGGAGGGAGTGGGGATGGTGGGGAGTTCCTGCAGGAACACACTCCTGGTCCCAGCTGCAGTGCCAGTGTAAACATGCCCTGTAGTACTGGGGAAGTCATTGTAGGGTGTTCTTCTGGAAAAGATCCAGTCGGGTCTTTCCTAGTTGAAGGAAGAAGAGTTGAAATGTGGAGAGGTGTGCTTACCCCTTGCTGTGTTGCTCTTTGTTTCAGCTTCCTTTTCTTCAGCAGTCCTTTGCCTCCAATATGTGCTGTAATTTGTGTCACAGTCTCAAAATCTCCTCTTTCCCCATCCCTGTGTGTTTGGTGCATCTCAAGTACGTGTGGTGGTTGGGATCTGCAGTGTCAGACCCAGCATCCTCAGATAACTGTAGAGATTCACTTACCTTTAGAGATAAACATCAACTCTACACTGCATAACCTCAGATCTAGCTAAAACATTTGTACACATGAGACATTTGTCTTTGCAACCAGTGGTTCCTAGGAAGTCATCACATCAGAAGATGCTGAGAGTGACTCTCAGTTCTATAACGTGAGTTGATCTGATCATTCTTTCTGGGCAAACTTGACTATAGCTGCAAGAAGAATGTTGCTTTATTGTGTAGTCCAGGTGTCTCCTTTTATCATCTCAGAAGTCCCTTACGTTGTCAGACTTTGCTGGTTACATCAGCCAGTTGCAGGGGAAATGCAGCGAAGCTGTGATCCTATGTGACATTCATTGATCTAAGTAAAGCTTTTGTGTTTTGGTTTGGGTTTTTTAGCTCACTAGGTTGGGAGAGGTGACTTCTGTTGAACTTTGAATTTCCAATAAGCTTTCTAGTCCTTTGGTGACCAGATGGCAGCCAAAGTAGTGGGAAATTCTCTTTATTGGCACAAAAGATCCTGTGCTGATTCCCACTGTCCTTTCTGTCCTTTTTGTTGGTGGTGCTGATGGTCACATTGTGGAAGGTTTGACAGAGGAGCATTTATTCTGTTTTGTGCCAATGAAAGTCATTCTACCTGCAGCAATCCCACACTGTTACACAAATGGCAGATTCATTGATATGCTGCTTTTAGGCAGCAGCTTTGGTTTCACCAGGATTTTATATAAAACCAAATGCCAGCCTCCTGCACTGCAGGATGAGCACTTGTGCCCAGTTGCAGTGAACAGTTTAACATCTGGGAAGATATTTTGCTACTGTGGTAAATTGCTGTCACAGAACACCATGACTGAAGATGAGATTATCCACTACATGAGTGGTCTCGTGCTGCTTGTGGACATGAAACTAAGCACTGAGCTTAATGTCTGCTGAGCTGTCGTGCTCTCAGCACTCCAACATGGCTGTGAGACAAGAACAGCGAATCTGTGCCACACCAGAAGGCTCGATCAGTTCCAGATGTGCTATGTTTGGTTTATCTGCAAGATGAAATGTCAGGACAAGAGTTCCAGCACTGAAATCCTGAAAAGTTATTAAATGTTTGGTAGTAATGGCATGCTTGTAAAAGCCTGGGTATGGTAGCGTGGTCATTGCCTCGTTCATGTGGCTGACACAAGTCACAGGGCTGTATGTGATGGTGGAGTGGAATAAGCCATCTGCTTCCTCGATACAATCAGTGTAAAGACAGTATGAGTCTGATGTGAAGGGTCAATGAATTAACCACTGCAGGTGGGAAGCAACAGCTCATGGCAGAGCAAGGTGGTACCAGATCTCTCTTGGTGTCCTAAACCATTCTGAAACCAGATGCTCGCAGCTCAGGTGGGGATTTTGGGTCATGCAGAGCACAAGTATCCTGCATGGACAGTGTCACTTGTCCCACATACTGTTGTATCTCTGACTCAGAGCAGTGTGATTTCCTAGGCATGTCTTCATTGTCACCCATCTGTGTGAAATGGTGAAACTTCTGTTAGAAACATGGAATGTGAGTGTAGCTTCTGTGCTATCTTAGGTAGAAACTTCTTTCCTGACACCCCAGGATTTATAGAAACATATTGTTGCACTAAATACAGATGAAACTTATCAAAACAAGGCTACTCTGACATTACCCAGAGTTTCTGGTGTAGGTGGTCTCTGACTTCATTCACCCTGTTTACCTTTGTTTCATTCCCTAAACCACATCCTTCTCTGAGTAGAGTAAAATCTCCTATGTTGAATGTTGCAAGACTGGCTTTTTATTGTGACGGGAAGCAGTTGTTTAAATGTAGCTCAAGACTCTCTTTGTGGTGTTCACTGAATGAATAACAAAGATCTCAGTAGTGCCTCTTGAGTACTCAAGCCAAGAAAGATCTTTCTGAGTGGGTTGGAGCTTGCTCTGCCCACACCTAGTCCTTCACAGCCCGTCTGGCAGATGTTCCTACAACAAGAATGGGAAAAGGAGTGAGTTTCCGTTCAGGCTTGTAAACCAGAGGTAAACTGTGAGTGGCAGTGTGGCATCAGCTCTTTTTAGGCAACACTCATCAGCTTTCTGTTCCTGACACAAGTGCTTGCAAACCCCCAGAAATGAACTTGTTCAGATGTTCAGGGTGGGTATTTACCTTACAGTAGCTGTGGTTCTTCAAGACTTGTTATCCACGTGTGCTGTGTGTCCTGCCTTCCGTCTGTTCTGATCAAAAAGTTACTCCGGAGATTCTTGCTCTTAAATATAGGTTACCCTTTTTTCTTGCAACAAGAAGCAAGGTGTGCAGAGTGAATGCTGGGCTTCGATGGCTGCATCTCTTTTAAAAGAATCCAGTCATATGTTCCTGGAGCAAATGTGGAATCCAGGTGGACAAGCCATCTCCAAGGACCACAGTTTGACTACAGTTTTGGTGCACAGAAAGCTCCTCCCCATCACATCAAGAACACTTCTCAAGGAGCACTAGAGTTCCTGTCACAGCCTGAAGGCACTGGACGTGAACAACCAAACCCGTTTTCTTCTTTAAAGCTACTGCTTGCTGGGCATGATGACACATGAGGCAGAAGGACCTTGGTAGACCTGGGCTGCATCAAAAGCAGCGTGACCAGCAGGTTGAGGGAGGTGGTTTTCCCCCCTCTACTCTCATTGTGAGACCCCACCTGGAGTGCTGTGTCCAGTTCTGGAGTCCCCAGCGTAAGAACAACACGGAGCTGTTGGAGCGAGTCCAGAGGAGGCCATGAAGATGAGCAGAGGGCTGGAGCAGCTCTGCTCTGGGGACAGGCTGAGAGAGTTGGGGGTGTTCAGCCTGGAGAAGAGAAGGCTCTGGGGAGGACTTATAGCACCTTCCAGTGCCTGAAGGGGCTCCAGGAAAGCTGGAGAGGGACTGGTGCCAAGGGCAGGGAGTGAAAGGACAAGGGAAAATGGTTTCAAACTGCAAGAGGGAAGATTTAGATTGGATCTGAAGAAATTGGTGTGAGGGTGGTGAGAGCCTGGCCCAGGGTGCCCAGAGAAGCTGTGGCTGCCCCTCCCTGGCAGTGCTCAAGGCCAGGTTGGATGGGGCTGGGAGCACCCTGGTGTGGTGGGAGGTGTCCCTGCCCATGGCAGAGGGTTGGGACTGGGTGAACTTTAAGGTTCCTTCCAATCCAAACCAGTCTGGGATTCTGTGAAAACATTGGTTGGGAGAGGATTACTGCTGCCATTGAGACAACTCATCCAAGCTGTGACACTCCTGGCTTGTGTTCAGCAACACGAAACCCCCAGAAGGAAGCTCCAAAATGGGTGAATTTACTATGTGGGCTGCGTGAAGGCTGTAGGGTTCACGGTGTTGGTGTGACCTGTTGGGAAAATACCATTCCAATGTTTAACAACCTTTGTGGGAACAGCTCAGGGGTGTGCTGGGATTCTATGGATCTCGGATCCAGGTGTGTTGCTGACTTCTATACAGGAGTTACAAGATACAGAGCCGAGGTGGTGAGCATCACTGCTGCTTCGATCCATTTTGCTCACCAGCATCACGTGCTGGCAGGAACAGAAGCTTCACTTTTCCCTTTCTTTCAACCAGCATAGTCCTGACTCAAAGGGCTTTGTTCTGCCCTTCGCCTGCCTTGGAGGAGATGGATTAGCTGGAGTGGGGATGTCACCTTTGTGGTTTATGAGGATGTTTCAGTAGATGATGAGTTGGTTGTCATGGGAGATCTCTGGGTGGCCTGAGAAGATTTAATGGACCCTGGAAGGTTGGAGCGGGGGTGTGTTTTAGTTCTCTTTGGGTCTTTTTTTTAAAAAAAAAAAAGAAGTGTAATGTATCTGCAGCTGAGGATCAGCAGCTGAGAATTTAAATAAACATTTCATATTAACTTCCTAGAATGTTTTGCTGCAGCTTCACAGAAATCAACAAAATGTGCATCAGCAAGGCCATTTTGATCTGTTCTTAGTCTGATCTGGGTCTTTGTTGCCTGCCTTGGAGTTTTCTGCTCCTTTAGCATTATTTCTGCAGGAAGAATTTGCTCTATGGTTAAGCAATGACAATCTAATATGTTCTGCCTTCCATTTCTTCAATGCCTTTGAGCCTGACCATGCTTTGCCTCAGTTCCATTTGCTGTAAAGTGAGACATGAGAGACTTTATATATATAATATATAACATTTGCTGAGTGTTTTGAGCCTTCCTGTTGAAGATGCCCTCACTTGGTGCCGAGTTATGATGTTTCTCCCCGAGATGCTCCATTAGCAGTGCCTGTGGCACAGATAGACACAGTGCAACGTGCCAGAGGGCAGACAGTTCAACCCGGAGCAATGAATTCTGCATCCAATGAAAGCATCAGAGTTGTCTGCTCCACAGAAACCTGTAGGCTGTTGCTTTCTAACTTGGTACTTTTTGTTCTGCTGCAAAATGCCTGAAAGCATCCCAAGAGGAACTTGTGCTGCCATCTCTGCTGCTGCCCCTTCATCTCCACCTCCTCCCTGCAGCCGAGCGGGAGGGCCTCGGGCAGGGATCTGATATCAAAAGAAGAGTGGTGCCGCTGCGGGGAGGGGAGAAATAATTACTAAATTTCCTGAATAGTAAACAGTTGCGGGTGATTTTGAAGGAGCTGTTTGGGCCCTCGCTCTGCTGCCTCTAGCATGGGATGTCCCCGCCGCTGCTGCTGCCAGCCTCTCCCCACTCCCACCCACAAAGCAGCGGCCAGCGGAGGGAGCTTACACAGGGGTTACACAGGAGTTACACAGCGATGGGGAGCACTGCTCGGCCTCCCTGGGTGGGAAGGGGCTTCCCCGCTGCGGGGGCGGGCGGGAGCGCAGTGCGGGGCGCCGGGCGCCAGGGGGCGGCTGCGGGGC
>VZRW01004111.1:0-84796 GCA_013398125.1 Aegotheles bennettii | reverse complement strand
CAACCCCCCCGCCGGGGTGTGCGGTGCGGGGACCGCGCTGGGAAATTCGTGTGTTAAAAACGCACACATCGCTTAAAAAAATAACCCAAACCAAAACACAGCAGCAGAACAAACCAAATCGAAAGAAACAAAACATTTTCGAGATTTTTATTTTATCCACCCACGGAGACACCGCACGCCGAGTTATTGTTTGTCCCGTGTGTTTTCCTGGAGCCGCGTTAAAGAGCCGCTGCAACGAGAGGAAACAACGCGGCGCGCGTTTTCAGCCCTACAACGTGTTTATTACAGCTGCTTATCCCTAAGATTAAGATCCCATGGCTGACAAAGCCTTCGGTGTTTGGCAGGAGTGAACCCCCCATCCCTTTCGCTCGGGCTGCGAGGTGGCACAGCCCCATCCCGCCCCGCTCCATCGCAGTCCTGGGCAGCTCCCCCTCCAGCAGCGCCTCCCTGCAGAGGGGAACACACTTTCAGAGTGGGGAAAATGCGATCGATTATACCTGATTTTTTTTATCCCGCTGCTTCTGAATGCTCATATTGATGGAGTCCGGGGTTTTTTTGAGCAGGGGCCGTTAAACCTGTGAGCGGGGAGTGCCTGGCTTTGATTCCAGGCGTAGTTTCTCACTTCGGCTTTTGTTGGAGCGCTCGGGGGATGGCACTGGGATTTCGGGAGCTGGCAGAGAAGTTTTTTTCCCCGTCTCTTTGCTGAGGCAGGGTGATTTGGTGCACACTCTCCTTTGCGTGGTTCCCAGGCTGGCCGATGAGCAGTGGTCCCTAACAGCGAGGTGTAAGGCAGCTTGGGGCTGGGATTTATTGGTGCGATGTCTTTCTAACAAATGTGTGTGCGACTGGGACTGTGGGAATCCATTCCACCTGTTGGATCATCAGTTTGCCTCCTGAGGAGGGGATATGGAGCTCAGATCCATCACTCCCTTGTGTAGGCGAGGGAAGGAAATGCAAGGATGGGACCCTGATCACGCCAGGGCTGCAGAGGGGATGCTCCCGCCCTTCCCAGTGGAACCAGTTGCAGGAGGCAGCTGGAGCTGTCCGCAGGAGAGCCCTGGGGGGGCTCGGGAAAGGGTTGTCTTGGTCAAGTTCATACAACTCTGACCTTGGCGCTGGAGGAGACAGAGAGTGGGCAGGATTTGCCTCTGTGGCAATACGCATCTTGCTGAATGGAGGAACTCCTGCTGCTGGGTCAGAGAACTTCCCCTGCGGAGAGGGGAATTGCTCACGCTGCATTGAGAAGGCAGGTAATGGAGACAGATCTGACAGACAGCAGTGCTAGGAAAAAGGCAACGTGTCCAACAGTGTCCTCCTTTTATATAGATTTTACATCGGCAGTGGTTTTAGTGCAGGTTTATCCCATCTGCTGGGAAGGGGAGAGCTGCTATTTCAAAAAACCGTTTCTGGTCTTTGACAAGAACTTCGGGAGAATCCAAAAAGCTTCTGTTACAAGCTAAAGTCAAGCGATTTCTTACAAACCATCAATCACCTCTCCCTCCTCCCACTTGGGACCGAGCGCTCATATCGAGTATCAGCCCAGCTAGCCTCTCCTCGGGCAGAAGTGTCCTGCTTTATCTATATCTGTCTTTAAGGAAAACTGATGCTTTTTTCAGATGGAAAAGTTGAAAGATGTCCTCCAAGAGCGCTGCATTCGGGAAAGAGCATTTGCATTGTTTTACAACACAGTTGGTGCCACTTAAGTCACCTCTATTCACACAGAACACTGCTTCTATTTTAATCCGTTGGATTCCTGTGCAAATCTAACTTTCCTTGCAGTTTCATGTCTTCAAAGGCTTGGGGTTTTTTTAACTTGGTTCCCCCCCCTCCTGCCTTCTGATCTAGATTAATAAGCTTACACTAGTTTAAAAAATGCACTAAAATCGGTCCGAGTGCACTTGGAAAATTCCTGGGTATATTGAGACCAGCTCATATGGCATTTACATTAGTTCCTGTTGCAAGTAAAACCTATTCAAGCATGATTTAAATCACCCCAAGCGTCCATATTGAGATCTGTAGCTTACACTGGAGATGTAAAATCAAGTTCAATGAAAGAACCTGAGGTTTTCTAACACTGACAGTGTTTCGGAGACCAACAGAGCTTCCTGGAGATGCTGGGCTTGCTGGTGCCTGTCAGTGGAGTTACGGGATTTTTTGCTAGCTCTTAGATCTCTGGCATCCTCCCGAACTCTGCAGGAATGGGCTGGGAAGTTCTGTTTAGCTCCTGACAGCAAAGTCAGAGTAGCATTCATGGGAATGGTCAGTGCCTGGGAGTTGTGTGGCTCTACAGGGCAACGAGCACCTGGGTGTGTGGGGAGACGCGGGCAACTGGGGGCTTCCCAGCACTCCCGTGCCTGATCCTGCCCAGAGCAGGACACTGAGGGATTTGGCTTTTCAGGCTTGTTATGTGAATAGAATTTCCACAGGTAGAGAGCACTGTGCAGCAACGCCGAGGCTTTTTTATTCCAGAGGAAAAATGGTGTAGCTTTTTGCTGGCTATTTCCAGTGCTGGTTAAAATAGGTGACAATCCCAACCTTCCTCCTGCCCACGAAGCATCTGGTGGCACAAAACACGAGGCCGTTGCGTTTATCTTGGTGAAAGCCATAGAGTGAGGAGGGCTGGGGAAAGAGAACATGGTGTGATGGTAAAATTAACCAAAGCAGATTTGCAAACACAAACTTACAGCTCCTGGAGGGGAGGCTGAGCCTCGCAAACCTCTGAGGCCAGCGCACACCGAGTCAACAGAGGAATCCAGAGGAGGATTTTTTAGCTGGGGGCTGAGCAGCTGGCTGGGTGAGGGTGGTGAGGAGGACTTTAGGTTTGGTTGAATAAGAGCAATTTATTTTTTTTTTTCACTTTATTGAGAAACAGGAACACTCAGCTTTTGGCCAGCCTTTAAGTATTTATTTTTGTGTCATCAAACACACTTTTTAAAGTCACATAACCATTTAAAAACCAGATTCCTAAACCTCCTCTTTTAAATGAAATAAAACATTTTAAAAATAAATTATAAAATGAGTTTGCAACTAAAAAAATAAAGCATTTTGATCGAGATAATAATGAAATCAAGCGTTTGGACATTCCAAACTGCTTCCCAATTTTTATCCTTTTACCAACCCAAGTTGTTTGTGAAATTTGGCAGGATTTCACAGGTCAGTTTTTGTTTCTCCAAAGGCAGATTTGCTCGCTCAATTCCCTACACATTTATATATTTTTCAGCTAAACTCTTGCACAGCAGAATTCAGTCTCTGTCGTAGCGGACAGTTTCACTGTGCTGCATCTGCACCTGTTCATTCTTCTGAAGGCTTTTGCTTTTGGGGCAGGAAATCTTCCAGTATTGTTAAATGGACATTTTTTTCAGCAATGTCCACAAGTGTAGCTCTTGGAAAGGAGCTTGGGAAGAAATTATTGCCAACCGCCTTTAAAGGAGCCGATTTACAGTTTCTAGAGAGTGCTTAACCAACTGGTTAAGAACTGACACAAATCATATTCATAATCAGCACATTTATATAAATGCAGCCACAGCAAAAATTGTTTGCAAATGGCTGGGCCAGGGCTCACAGAAGGATTATGAATGACTTACAGTTCTTTGACTTCTCCCAGGGACTGGGTGCACTCTTGGCTACCACTAATGTTTTCCCCGTGCCCAATGAATTAACAAAACCAAGGCTCTACTTTTATGAGCTTCAGGAAATGGAGAACTGCCTGATCAAAAATCAACCCCAAAACTAAGGGGAAAACTAAGACACCAAAGTGTCTTGGCATGGACTGGGAGTGAGGAACCATGCGCGGTGGACTTCTTAAGCACCAGTTAATAGCAGTGTCTGTAAACATGATACCAAAAGGCCTGACTGACCGTGTGGATGCTTATGGTCAGGAAACCATTCCAAGGAAAACAAGCCCTAACATTTAGAAATGTATGGTGCATACCGTGAGCAGGCCAGGGAGACTTCAAGAATAAGTTCATGCTGTTTTATCCCTGAAATGCCAGTTCTGTGAGCCGGGGTTTGCTGAGGAAGAAGGGACCTTGGGAACAGATGGAGAGATTCACAGATAGACTTTTTTTCGTCAGCTGGATTGTCCTCAGTTCTGCTCAGAGGACCTTATTGAAAGGTCAGTTATTAAATGTCCATGGGTGTTGTTGTCAGCACTTCTACAAACATCACTTAGCTTGATGAAGACATTATCCCAGCGCTGCCTCTTCCAGCTTCACACGGAGATGCACTTTGCACTGAAAAAAAATGTATTCTTGTTTTGCCTGAAGCACTCTTTCTTATCAGGGCAAAAAAAAAAATAGAAGAAGACCTGTTGAGCATTCCCTTGTGCTCCCTTGGACCTTAATGGAAACACTCTCACTGTTTTATTTTAAAAGCAGACATCAGCCTGGAGGTTGGACTGGACCCTGCTGCTGCCTTAACTCGTAATAAAATACCACGCAGTAACTGGGGTTAGCAGTCCTGAATTGTTAGTTGATATTTTTAGTTGATATTTTTAGTTGCAAAGGTGTGTGTTGCCCCTGAGTCAGTTCTTTTCTTTATCAAGTGTCCTCAAAATTGGAAAACAAAGACACTGGAAGTGTCCCATGACACTGCAAAATGCAGCCGTGTGGGAGCACTCGGGCTGTGCGGCTGCTGAGGGAGGGCATCTGCATCCAGAGCACTTCATGGTGCTGATTGTCAAGGGTGAGGCTTTTGTGACCTTATTTTCAGTGGCCTTAAGAACGTGTAATTGTCAAGGGGATCTTGACCTCTTGCTTGGTTTCTGCTCCGAGATGCTCCTGACCAGGCAGTGGTAGCCAGAAAGCAGCCTCCTCCTCCAGCATGACTGCCAGGATTGGAATAGCTTTGATTTCTGTGCAGGGATTTATTCTTCATCTGCTGGAATACTGTGTCAGTCTGTGTGAATAAAATAATCGTGACGGTGAGGTTAAAGCCTGGGTGATCACTTTTATGCCATGGAAGGATCGTGTTTTCCTCTGCTCTACAGTTTTCCTGCAAATGCCTGGTGGTATGAAAATTGCCAGGCTGGATTGGGCACAGGTCTTGGGATTATGCCTGTTTTGGCAATTTCTAAGCTCTAATACAATAGGGCAGTGCTCCGTACAAAGCACCAAGGATGTGAGTTTTAAACCCAGAAGCTGTTTTTTGCTTCAGAAAACTTAATTTTTTTAAGCCAGAAGCATGTAGGAGGCTGGAAACACATAGAGCACAGCACACAGCCACGGGTGCCTGATGGTTTTTAGTTCCCTCCCGAATGTAAAAGATAAATAGGAGATTTATTCTTGTAGGATTTGGGGGTTTCCTGTGCCAGGCTGTAACATCCCAGTCCTGTTCCGCAGGTCCTCGCAGCGCTGAGAGGGGCAGAGACCCCCCTGTGCCCCGTTAGAGACTGTGGGGTTATTCCGTGCATGGGAACTCTGTTCACTCCCCAGCTCAGGGAACTGCACCCGGGCTGGGGAAGGGGAGGGCGGCAGGGGGCTGCTGGCAGTGTGCTGGTACAGAAACAGACAGTAATTAATAGCTTTTGTGAAAATGCACTCATTTAATGCAGCTTCGGGAAGAAAGAACTCATTCCGCCTCCTGGAATGAAAGGTTGGGTTGTGGAGTGGTTGGTAAGAGTGCTGCAAGGCTGGCTGCTCCGGTTACATTAAGGTGCTCAGCATCGTTTATCCAGGGTAATTGAGGAATAATTGATTTAGAAAAAGTGAAGAGGGGCTTGGCTGAGCACATACGGGGCACACGAGCGAGTAATGCAGCACGGCTGCAGCCTGCAGCAAAAAACCAGCTCACCCCCACCAGGGCATAGAAAATATCCAGGGAATTTGCTGCCTCTGTCCTTTTGCCATGGCAGATCCCTGTCCCCGGCTGTGCTCTCGGACACCCACCAGGCTGGGGTGTCCCTGGGCCTCTGGAGCTGCTGAGGAATAACAAATGGAGAGTAGGAATGCTGTGCTCAGCCTGGATGAGGATGGGGTGCCCCACGTTGCTCCGAGGAGCTCCCTCGGAGGGGACGAGGGATGGCTCAGGTCACTGTCAGTTATCATCGGGGTTGGGAAATGCTGGGGACATCGGGGAGGGCTGAGCTAACGGGGGCAAAGGAGCAGAAATGGGGAGCACCACTGAGAAGGGAAGAAGGGGAAGAGGCAGGGGGGTGTGCAGGGCTTCATTTCCTACCCAGCGGCTGCTCACAGCACGAGGAGGAATTAGAAACTGTGTTCAGACTTCTCCCAGTATCTGGGTACTCTTCTCTTTCGTTTTTTATTGATTTTTCATTTTTTCCTTTCTCAAAGCAATGGCTGACATGGTTCCTATAGATGAAATATCCTGTTACAGTCCAAAACAGCTCATGAAAGCAGCTTAGTGCCTTATACCAGACAAACACGTAATAATTTGGTATAGCTTGGATACGTAGAAAGGCTGGGGAAAAAAAAGGCAAAACTTCTCAAACAAGAAGTTTCCAGTGAAAAGAATTGGGTTTCTTCCCAGGGTCTTTGTTCTCCGTGGTTTGATGTGAAAAAATCAGAAATTTCAGGAGAAGTTCAAAAGAATCTTCTAGATGAAGCATTTTACCTTACAGAGAACTGCATGGCATTTTTCAGTATAATATTTAAAATGCTAATTGCTACTTTTACTGCTTTTATTCAGGTCTTCAGCCTTTTTATACCCAATAGATATTACACATGGAATTGTTTTAATTCCATTTTTATTATGCAGTTGCATTGGCTGTGCATTATTGATCTTTATCGTATCTAAAAATCAGATATTTCAGTACTTTATATTATTAATATTTAAATTGTCAGCATACAGATGGTTTTTATGTGCCTGAGAGAACATGTTAGTCATTAGTGCAAGGAGTGTGGTTATTTATTATATAGGTATACCTGGAGGCAATTTCTAATTACTAATTAAATTAAGCATAGCACATTTCTTATTGTTAAGGAAGTAATTAAACTTGACTTACGGCGATCAGCTACTACAGCTAATTCAGTCTTCCCTCTCTACTCAAAATTTCTACTTGTTTTTTAGCTTCTCTGCGTGTTTTTCCTGGGAATGGAGGGAAGAGCAGGGCAGTTTGTCTGTAGAGCAGCAAAATTTCTTGGAAAATGCTTTTTCATGTAATTTAAATGAAGAATTATGAACAGTAGCAATGTCTTGTTACAACTGTTTGTAGCTGAGTGAGAATATTTATTTGTCAACTGACCCATAATAATTTTATTTACAAATTTCCAGGCAGTTGCTGAGTATTCATGAAAATGCTTGACAGTCCTGATTTAAAATATGAATGATTGCATCTAAAGTAGTTGCTCCTCACTGTAATGTTTACACAGTGATTTTTATTGTGCAGATAAACGGGAAGAAAAATATTATTATTATTATTATTATGGTCATCTAATGAAGTGCATACTAGTTATTTTGTGCTTTTTTTCTGAAAAATAAATGTTTTTCTTTTTTTAAGGCTTTCCCCCCCTATTTTCACTTCCTTTTTCTTTACTCCAGACTCACAGCTGTAGTGTTTTTGACTTGTCTGAGCCCTGACTTCTGCCCTGTGAGTGGGATGCTTATCTAGCTGTGTTTCTGGAGCAAGGGCTGACTCATTGTTAGCACTGGGGGGGTGCACATCCTCACACTGTGGACTCCTCGGGGCAGCCTGATGATCTCCTTTGCTTACATTTAACAGTACAGCTGAGCATCAACACACACCCAGGACTCTGAGACATTGCTGTTGTGCAGAGAACGGTGTTGTAAAGGTGTTGCTGGTTGGTCACCTTCCTTTGGTAGGACAACATTTACACCAGCTGCTTGCCCTGTGCTTGGCTGAATTTTTTCCCCATGTACACACTAAGATGTGATCTTCATTTTGTGTGCCAGACTTTGCTGCTTTGAGCAGCTCAAATGCTCTTAACTCTTCCCTGGGATCTCCGTCATCAGGGAAACGGGGACTTTAGTTGGGATTTGTCATTGTTTTACTTGTGGTCTGAGCCTGACATCATTTAGCAGTAAATTCAAAAGGGCGTTCGGTGATCCTGGGTTGGGAACTCAAAATCTCAGCGTGGTGAAAACCCTAGATGAGTGAAGAAATAATGAAAGTTTTGTGAAGTAGAACAAAGGGCTTGTGTTGTTGCAATGCACAACAAATTATAGGTGAAATCTGTTTCATAGGGGAAGATTTTGTGAAAAAAAAATGAATCAGAAATTCCTGAGATGTTTCCTCTTCCTCTGAGGTATTGGGAGAAAACCCCTTTCTTCTTGTATAGCTTCAAAATCCACAAGGGAATAGAAAGCAGCAGTTTGTGGGTGCAGAGGGCAATCGGAAGCTGAAGGCTGAGTTTGCAGAGTTTGCAATGAAAAATAACAGGATTCTCAACTGAAGTTTTTTGCTCCAAGTGCATCCCGATTTAGTAAGGAAAGCACAGGGATCAGTCAGTGACTGAGTCCTTTAGACAGGGAATTTGCAAAATTGGAGACATAACAGTTTCCTTTTCTTCAGTTAAATTTTGGCCACCCTCGCACAGACATAAAGGTTTGGGTTTTTTTTCAAAAATTACTTTAAAATAGTTATTTCTTTGTTTCTCTTCAGAAGAGGCTGTAGGGACCTTTTGGGCCACATTTAGCAAGCAGCTGGGAACTCCAGCCCGTCCTGTCGCTGTATTGAAACAAAAGCCTAACAGTTACAGAGACTTACACCAAATATCTAATATTCCCCATTTTATCAGATGTAGTTCTCCCTCTCTTTTTTGTTTTTGATGCGGGATTTCTTTTGTTTAACAACTGGGGATTTTTTTCCAGGGAGGAAATTCCTGCTGCTCTTATCAGTTCAGAAAAAGTGGCTGTCTAATATTGAACAGAATTTGGGTTCAACTCCCATTTTGCTTGCTCTATACTTTCTCCACATCGTGTGCATGTATGAGCCTCTCTCTATAGCTAGATTTACATTAGGTGCATGTATATATTATATATATTATATTATATTATATTATGTTAATAATATTTTGGATTTTTAAAAATAAGACTGTAGTTTAGTATTTTCCAGGACCACTAAACCCCTGAATTTAAACATTTAGCATATTTTTAAGTATTTTAGAAATATCAATCTTTTCCATTCCTATTTTGCACTTACAGTTTTACATACCAACAAGTATTAGATACCAGCATTACGTTTGGGGACTAGAAATAAGAGAATTGTGCTTTACACAGATTTGGTAATGAAAGCTGCTTTCATTTTACGATGGAATTTAAACACTTGGTTTTGTATAGGGCAGCAAAAAAACCCCTGTCTTGCTTTTTAATGGGAGAAACATCATTTTGTGCATCGATTTATCCAACTCGGTTTGCAGCAAGTACCTAATGTTCAGGAGCTGAAGGCAGAGCTGTCTGCTGTCTTTGGTGAGAACTACTCGATAGCAGGAGCATTCCCATTTATCCAGGAGATGTATTCCTAGCAGCAAGGGTTTCCCTTCAGGCAAAAGTGGAGGTGAAATCCTCTTTTAGAAGGGCAATCCAAAAAATTCTCGTGTTAAACAGAAGTGCAAAAAACTCTTTTAATGAAAGACAGATTGCAAGCGTTTGCCTAAGATTATCACTCTGCTAAACTGAAGCAGAGCAGCTGAAATTCCTGCATCATTTACATCCCGTGAGCAAGGCGAGGGCAAAAGCTGGAGGGAAAATATTCGATAGCACGGGAGCAAACAGCTGTGAGGAGGAAAAAAGCTGCACTTTTAGTCGCTGCATCTCTTAGCAAAAGAAAATAAGAGTTTAGTAAAAGCCAAACAGCAAACCCTGGGCTGTGCCATGCCATAAATCCTTAAAGGGACACTCTTGGACTTGAAAAAAACCAATCGGTTCTGAAGTCCTCCAGCTTCTGCTCCCTTTAAATATTCATATCTGGCACTCAAAAGTGTATAAAACTTTAATTTCTGTTCCTGGGATGTTTCTCCCTTTGTGTTTGTAAAGGTGGTTTCTGTTAGCCCGTTTCCTCCTTGCTATCAGGGGCTCTGATCCTGCCAAAACGTATCCGTGTCCTTTATTGCAGCGAGTGTCCCAGTGAAATCCCTGCCCGCAGGAAAGGGGAGCTCACGTTGATGTGTTTGTAGGATCAGTGCCTAATTGTAGAGGAAACGGAAACTGCACAGACTTGTGTCCGTGGCACAAAGCAACCAACAGAAGATGTGGAGTAAAATATATTCCTCTAATAGTTCAGGGATAGAAACGCTGGATGTGAGGTGTAACTCCAGTGAGGGACAGACCCTTCAGAGGGGAATGCAATTCTTCATGCCATAAGCATATTGTTTTAAGCAGATAATATTAAAAAATGATCAGATAATATTAAAATAGTAATTAAAATAGCTAAGTATTGAAATTATTGTAGTTGTGAGGTGAGGAGTCAGGTTCTTTATTGTCATTCTGTATTTTCCTTTCAACATAAAACTGGCGAGCCCTCCTGTTGCTTGCCAGTGAACTCTAGTGGGACATTGGTCTTGTTTCCCTGGTGCATGGTCTTGTCTGGCATATTTAGCACATCTGGTGATGGAATCTGAGATTTAAGTCCATTCAGAAATAGCAGTATTTTTTAAGTCACCTTTTATGCTGGCAACACAGGACAGAATGTTAAACAAAAATGAAATGGTGACCCCTCATATGTCCTTTTTCAGACAATGGTCTCACTGAAGTCACTGGGAGCTGGAAAATACATCACATGCAAATGACTGGTTTACTTGAACATGAGTCTGAAACTGCATTTGAAATTGAAAAAAAAAGATAAATGTGTGCTTAAATAATTTACATGCTTTCAAAAATGCCATCAAGATTTAAAGCAGGATGCTGGCATGCGTGGGCATGATTTAGAGATCTAGTCTGGCCATGGCAGGTTACCTGTAACTGGTGCTAGAGCTGGTCGAGATAAAGGCTGCAAACCCACTGTGATCCTACAGACCTAGGGAGTCAGAGCACAACCATCTATCAGACCCAGCATGAAGGATGGGAATAGCAGGGGACTGAGCACCTAGGTAAGCAGTTCTCTTTCTTTCTGGGTGTCACCCAGAGAGAAAAGTTGGGGAAGGATATTTTGCTGTTACTCAGTTTTTGGACTTCAGTTGCAGGGAGATTATGGAGAACAGAGGCAATCTTGATTTCTGGTCCCACCTTCCCACACAACAGTGCAGCTGCTTTGCTGAGAGCCATTTGCAGGGCACAGACGAGATGTTAGTGTTTAGATCTTGTAAAATCAAACATCAACCACTGCATAGTGATGCTTCAGGAAGATTTTATGAGCATTTTCTGCTCCAAAGGCCTGGTTTTGCTCTTCTTCTGGGCCCTGAACTCTTGATGACTCCAGTGAAAAAAGCAAACTTGTTGCAAGCAGCTGGACAAAATACTTGTGGTGTGTCCTGATGTCCCCAACACAGAAATGTTGGTGCCTCCTGCCCCTTCCCCAAAGGCTGTGTCCTGTTTAGCAACATTTTCAGCTCCACACACTTCTCCTTGAACACACCATTAACTTCTGTCCCAACTCCTCTACTACAGCCAGGCAAAGGGGAATGTTTTCTCTGCCTGGCTCCCAGCTCAGGATGTTCTACCTGGATGAACACATTGAGCAAGCAGCTATGGGAACCTCTTGGCCCAGGTGCTAATGTGGATCTCCCTTTCCTGTAGAAATGTAATTCCTTTGAGTCCTCTGTCAAAGTTATTTGAAGGTGAACAGTGAGTTAGTTTGGATCAGTGGATCCAGAATATTAAGGGGTAGGGAAAATTGACCAGTGAGCCCAATTTCCTAAGAAATATAGCTAAAATGTTTGATACACAGACAGGGGATAGACCATCTATCCCCTTGATTTTATACCCCAGTGTGACAGAGGGGTGTGGACAGTAGGGAGCTGAGCTTGGCATCAAGTCCAGCTACTCACCTGCTACTCAACCTTAAACCAGACTCAGGCCAAATTTGTTTTGATGCTGTTCTTTGTGTTTCAGTTGGTGTTTGAGTGTTCAGTCAATGATGAATAAACGTGTGTGTGTGTAAGCCCCAGTACTGGGGATCCAAAGTGAAATGAAGAATGCCACCTGACTGCAGACCTGCACTTCTAACTAGTGTTGAGAAGTTTAGTGTATTATTAAATGCATTATAAACATTATTAAAACCCCTTGGGGGTTTATGAACATCGTTTTACTTGCTGGGTTTGTCTGGGGGGAGATTTGAGTTGCTATGTGTCCAACTGATGTGCTGTGCTGTTACCTGGAAGCTGACCATGGCAAACCATTCAGCAGCACATCCCCCAGGATCACTGTGCCTCTTCCCCTGGGCTGCTTTAGAAGCCCTGACAACTCCAAAGGAAACATTTCCCCTTATTTGGTAAATGCTGATGTTTTTCTAAGGAGAAATAATACAGAATGAAGCTTTTGTGATTTTTTTTTTGGTGGTTTGATATAAATAGTTACATCCTCTGAGTGAAAATCTCCCTGGCAGGGAGACCCAGAGTAAGAACCCATTTACCACATAAGACTGATTTAAACCCCATAGTAAGGGTTCTCATGTGGACCACTGGATATGAATTTCACCGGAATATTTATAGATACAACATTCCTCCTTTGTATCACCATCTGCTCACCACCTCTGTTCCTCTAGCTGAGCTTCAGGGTCTGTACCAATGTCAGCGGAAGCTTTAAAATCTGCCATTAAAATAGCAACAACAGCAGAGATCTGCTGTTAAAATAACAGCAACAACATCCCTCTGTGGGATGCTCGGGAACACACGACTATGGACAGGCCTGATCCAGCATTCTTTTCCTGCCCTGGGAGCTTTTTTTTTGAGGGGGGGAGAGTGGGGAGAAAGAATGCACGGGCTGGCTCTGTTGGTGTGGAGATAGATGGAAATGTGGAACCACTTTCTGCCATTGTCATTCTGGCTGAACACTGGGGAGAGAGTGGAACAATGCATGGAAATGCCATGAAGGGAATAAAAAGAGATGCTCAGCAGATGAATTCAATATAAGCAGAGCTGAAACCACTGATAAAGTTAATTTGTAAGTTTTTCAAGTGGCTCTCCGTGTACTTGCACTTGAGGCAGCTTCCACACGTGCTGCAGTTCATGGCAGCAGGATTACAGTCCTTAGCTCTGATAGCAGTGGGACTGAACTTCTGTGTCACCTGCGAAACACCCTGAACCCACCACTGCAGTTGTGAGCAAGATGTGAAAATGAAAGTAATAAATAAAGATTAAGTATTTGGTGATTTTTATTCAATCCTATGGGAAAACCATTGCGGCAACATCACCGGCTTTGGTCCGTGTGTTGTCCTTTTTCAGAAGAGCCTGAGAGGTCAATGATACAGAAAACATTGAGAAATGTTCCTGGGCAGCATCTCAGCACACACACATGTCTAATGAATCTTCATCATACTCAGCAGCACAACTCCCCAGCACATCTTCACGTGTTTGACCGGCAGAACGTTGGAGACGGTGTAATTCCTGCTGTGCAGAGAAGATCATGGTGGCTAGTGTGAAAGAAAAATATGACCACAGTGATCAGTGAGACATCTTGAGGGGCTTTACTTTTCATATTTGATGCTGCTTTGGTACAAAACTAGTGTAAGACTCAAAGGAGGTGATCTGAAATGCAGCATAATGAGCTTTTTCGAACAGAAAGAAGCTTTAAAATGGCTTTTTCACAGAGGAATAATCTAGGACCAAGAAGCTAAGCTAATCATAATGAAAGGTTAAAAAGAACAAAACCTCAAGATAAAAAGTGCCTTCGGGTGATTCTTATCCTGAAAATGTGTGAGCGACCATTCGCCAGGGATACTAATGGTGTAACACCAGCAGAGTGTTTTAGATCCCTGAACACCTTTGTGGACCTGAGCATTGGTGCCACGTGTCACACTCCCTGCTGAACAGGCTGCCTGCACCTGATTTTGGGTGAGTCCTAGTTTAATAACAATAGCCATTGAGATGTGTTCACCACTTCTGATTGTCTGTTAGAAGGAAATCTGTGCTAATAATTCCCAATGGCTGGCATCCAGGGGTGGGATGGGGCAGAAGACATCTTCTCAGCAAAACTCCTTCCAAAAAAAAAAGACTTCAATCGATTTACATATGGAAGCAGGAGGAGGTTCGCTGATTTTGATGCAATTATATGGTGAATAACTAGGCAGAAAGGCAGTTCTGTGTCTTACAGTCACTGTGAAGTGTTGCACTCACTGGAGGAAGCATGAGGAATAAAGTCTGAAGGACCAAGGCTCTTATGAAGTGTCAGCTGTATGTGACTTCATGGAAAATATTAGTGATAATTGATAACTGGGCATTCCAGAACAGCAATGCTGTTATTGGAAAAGCATTCAATCTCTGAAATACTGAAGATTCTGCTCAGATACTGCATGACACAAATAGACACGTGCAGTTTCATGGCAGAGTGAGAATATACACAGGATGAATTAACAAAGAGCAACACAAAATAGCAGTGTATAATCAATTGATTAATGTTCTAACAGTGGGGAGCAATGGCAGGAATATCATCTCTGCGTGCAATTTCATTTTCTCTTGTATGAAGCAGGATTTTTTACCTTGCTTCCCTTACACATTCAGAGAGTGCTCAGGTGAAGGTGTGAGCTGCCAGCGACTCCGCTGTCGAAGGCAAAAGGCTGCTGTGTTTTGTTTTCATCCAAACCTTGTGAGTCTGTCAGCAAGACTGTGTGGGAATGAATGGGAGACCAAAACAGGAGGGGAAAATAAGAGATCTCCACAAGATAAGGGAACTCAATTTATTATTTTTAATGACAGGCATATGGAAGAGACACAGATACCACAGTAGTAACAAGAAACAGTCTGCCATTTAATAACTGGAGAAGATAGCATTGGTTTTTATGGCAGGTCAAGAGCCCGATCCACAAAACAGATGAAACTTGGCTTTCATGAGCTCAGCAGGCCAGACCCAGAGCAGGCAAGGCATGGCTGCAGTTGGAGCAGCCTTTGAAGTCAGTTGCATCTGCCCTTGCAGCATCAGGCACGTGAAGCCCCAGGATGTTAGAGGAAAAAATCTTTAAAAAATTACTGTAGGGAAAAGAGGAAGTAGCATAAAGAAAAACAAAGACAAACCCCACATTCTTGTGGCTATAAATCAGTTCCAGTGACCCGAGTGAATTTTCCCATGTTGGTACTGGTGAGGCTGAGCCAGAAGGGCAGAGGTGTGAGTGCAGTGATCAGTTGGGCAGAGCAGCAGTGAGATGGGCATTGTCTGTGTAACCTGAGAGAAGTTCCTTCTATTTCTGCTCAACAGAAGCAACAATTGCACAGTGCAAGCCGTACAGATGAGCTCAGCCTGGGCTGCATCTCTGCTGTGTGCCTGACTGCCTGTCAGGAACCTACAAGGGCTTGAGACTCGGGCTTGAGGCTTTGATTTGATCTGGTGCATCCGTGCCTTTTACTCCCTTGGTCTAGCAAGACACTGTAGGATCTCTCTTACTTATTCCAGGGTTTTGCAGAGAAGTAAATTGGGATGAAATGCCCAGAAGAAGGTTCCTGGCCAGACACACCTTTTTTGTCAAGGATATGCCTGCCTGGCTAGGAAGCAGGATATTTATCATTTTGGTACATCAGCCCTGCTCCTTCCTGCTTATTCCTGGCCACTTAAAGCTACTTTCTGTTAGCTGATTTCTTAATATCCCTTCCCCAACTGTCCAGCTTCCCCCTTTTGCTTCAGAATCCTTTTCCCTAGATCACCATGCTCCTACACTCAAACCACCATGCCTACAGCAACATTACTGCTGATAATTCTCTCCAGATGTTGTCTGGCACATGATCATCAGGCCAGGCACTTCCTAAGCTATTTACCTTCCACCAAAGACAAAAACAAAAACAAAGAGAATTTTCTGTTTAGACAGCGAAAAAACCCAGACCAAAACCCAGCTAGGACATGAAGAAATTGCAAAATCAGATATGCAAGATTCACAAAAACATTAACATGATACAATTCACATAATGGAATAATTATGCCTGTTGACAAACAAAGTAATATGTGAATAATATATGCACAATGTGTAATCTAGTCAATATTGTTTGTAGAATCCCAGACTGGTTTGGGTTGGAAGGGACCTTAAAGCCCATCCAGTCCCACCCCCTGCCATGGGCAGGGACACCTCCCACCACACCAGGGTGCTCCAAGCCCCATCCAACCTGGCCTTGGACACTGCCACGGAGGGGCAGCCACAGCTTCTCTGGGCACCCTGGGCCATTGCCATACCATTAATTAAAAATATCATGGCTAGGCACTTGGGTTTATCACCTGGTGAATTTCTGCCTTTTTTGTAAATAAAGGACAGGATCTGGATTTCTTCCTCTTCTGCACTTCTTCCTCTTCTGACTAATTTCAAGAAATGCATCCTGATGTGGTTCTCCATCTGTTACCAAGGCATCCCAGAATTAGCAGGCTCCATCTTTAAGGAGCAAAGGAGAGTGTCGGTTCAAGGAGGAGACTTGACCTCTTCCACATTTGACCATTTCACACTTGGGGTATCACAGCAAGAGAGATATTCTCTCTTCCTTCTGCACCAAGCCAACTCCACGCGAGGAGCAGGCAGTAGGCAGCCCAGCAGGTCTGAGGGGATCTGCTACAAGGGCCTGGGCTCTGGTCATGTCCTCTCAGAAAGTCTGGCTCCAGGATGACATAAAAGGAGCTTTCATCTCAAGATGTTCTCCAGTGGGAAGAACATACCACCACAGAATGGACTTGCTACTGAGACAGACACATAGATACAACTATTTCTTATTAGAGTTATTTTTGAGCAAATAATGCTTGGAAGATGATTAGCTGATGTGGTCCCTCTTTCTTATTCCCTTCACTGACACAACTCTTTATCCATTAAAGTTACATATACTTTAGAAATTATTCCATCTTTCCTGGAGTTTGCCTATGTCAGTTGCTCAAAAGTGCAAACAGGTCAGATGAGACCTCAACATATCTTCAAAATCATACTCCTAGTGCCATGCCTGTAGTTCCTGTTATTTAATCACATATATTTCTATGTCCACAGACAAGAAGTCCAACCTGGAGAATTTTCAAGCTTTAGAACTGTATGGGTTTTAAAATTTTAGTTTATTTGTTTCTTCTGGAAGAGAAACCACCTCTTCTTTGCATGATCCTGATAAATAGATCTGATGACACCATATTTTGTCATAAGCCCATCTGTTCCTGCTGCCTTATTTGCATTCAGACTTTTGATGATAGCACTCACTTCCTTCTTTCAAGTGGGTTATCCAAGAATTCTCTATTTTTCTTGTGGTTCTGTGGGAAAGAAGTCCTTAAAGCAATTTAAAAGTTACTTGCTTTCGGAGAGTTGACCTGCAATCAATAAAATCCTCAAATCACCCAGCATCTCTTCTCAACATGTTACCAGATGTCCCTTGCTGTCCCTTTTGAAGAAACTGCCATATTTTTCAAAGCCTGCCCACCATCTTTCCCTTGTGTAATGTTTTGGGTTGTGCATTTTTAGGCTGGTTCTGTTTAACAGATTTGCAGGAAATCCAGTCCCTCCAGTCACTGTGAATTTAAACCAAACCTTTTAGTACCTTTCTGCTTGTCTTGCATTGAAAGGGATCCACTGGGCCTTTTTATTCACTGGTTCTTGAGTTTTTAACATGGAAAGCTTTACTGGTAACTTTACCATTCATCCTTGCCTTACAAGCATCCCACAGTTTTCTCATTTCAATGAGCTTACTGGTTTAGGTAACTCTGAAAAAGATACAGGTATTTCTTTTTCCCTGAGTTCTAAGCAGAGTTCCATCCAGTTGCCATCAATATCATTGTTTTAAATTTCAGCCTGTTAAAATTAGGCACAGGGAGTGAGGATGCTGACTGACTACATCCAGAGAGATCAAAGTAACAGGATTTAACAAGCTCCTAGTCACAGGGAACACAGAAGTGGTTGACAACAATAAGAGCGTGCCCGGGTTAAGAGCTTGCTGCCTTTGGAACATGACCAGCATCTAACAGGTGACCAGCTCTAAGTTACCTTCTTATCTGCAAATCCCCATCACCTGGGTCTGTTGAGGGATGGATTCAGGAGCTGACTGCAATCCTCTCTCCTGTCCTAAATTTTATTAAAATTTCTTAAGAAAAAAGACAGTGAAATGAATGGATGGAACAGGACAGAGCATACACTCTTTTAAGTTACCCTTTTGGAGGTCTTTGATCAGCATATATCTGCCATCTTCAAACACCAGGCTTTTAGGATGAAAAGGAGGTATTTGACTAATAAAACTGCCACCCCTTTTCCTTTTGATGGCCTGAAGAGCAGTATGGTGTGTGTTCTCATATTGCATCTCCAGCAGCTCTCATTGTTGGGCTGCAAAGGAGCTTCTTGTAATTGTACAGTTGTGTTATATTTTTTTTTATTGCTTGTAAAACTTGTTGACCTAAGCTGTTCAACCCTTTAACATTTAAAGGCATCATTTGAATTGGTTCATCTGTTCTACTGGCTTTCCAGCTGTTGCTTTTCCAACATTTGAACTTAAAGGCTGCTACTCTACTCCTTTAAGCTGATACTTTTATAAACAACTCAGTGCTGCCTGTTGAAATAGCAAGTACCCCCTTTTATTGATAGAGGAGATGGCAGATCTTCAGTTTACCTCCTTGCTCCCTGCATTTCGGATTCTATATCTCTGCCCTGGTGTTCATTGGGTTAACTTCAGCCATTCTGAATTTCTCCTCTGCCCTCAGCATCTGTGTCTCAAATACCTTATTTCTACCCCTCTGGGTCTCCAAGTGCTGCCGTGTCCTGTGCCCAGAAATGACCTGTTAACAGAAGGTACTGACACTGAAGTGGAAGGTGCCTGCAAAATGGAGAGAGATGCTTAGGGAGTAGGGAAGGGAGGACATCTGGGCCCCACAGTTCAAGAAGGACAGGGAACTGCTTGAGAGAGTCCAGCGCAGAGCCACTAAGATGATTAAGGGAATGGAACATCTCCCTTGTGAGGAAAGGCTGAGGGAGCTGGGGCTCTTTAGCTTGGAGAAAAGGAGACTGAGGGGTGACCTCATCCATGGTTACAAATATGTAAAGGGTGAGGGTCAGGATGATGGAGCCAAGCTTTTGTCAGTAATGACCAATGATAGGACAAGGGGCAATGGATGCAAAGTGGAGCACAGGAGGTTCCATGTGAATCTCAGGAAGAACTTCTTTCCTGTGAGAGTGCCAGAGCACTGGACCAGGCTGCCCAGAGAGGCTGTGGAGTCTCCTTGGCTGGAGACATTCAACCCCCGCCTGGATGCGTTCCTGTGTGATGGACTCTAGGTGACCCTGCTCTGGCAGGGGGGTTGGACTGGATGAGCTTTCGAGGGCCCTTCCAACCCCTAGGATTCTGGGATTCTGGCATTCTGGGATTCTGTGATCGTGGTGATAAAAGCTCTGCTGGCCCAGCCAGCGGGGTGGATCTCCAGCCTGCCTGGCAGCCTACACAAAAAGCAGCAGTTTGCCTGCTGAGCACTCGACTCAGATGAAGGATGGGGTTTAAAAGGCTGCCTGAGCCCCAGCAGCAGCGTGCCCGGTTCAAGATGATGTCCCTGCATGCTGTGCTGCCAAGAGGAAGGTGTCCACAAGTTTTATTTTGTACATCTGGAGGGGGCCTCACCATCCGGGGTAACTTGGCACTGCAGAAGGCTTTGGGTGTCCCCAAAGCTTTTGCTCTCTTTGAAAGTCAAGGCAAGGAAGGCACCCTGCCTTGCTGGGGAGATTTCTGCTGCCCAGACGGGAGAAGTGCTGCTTGTTATTAAGTCTCTTGAAACTGTGAGCAGTTGTGAAAGCATGTTGGAAAGCAGGATATGCTCTACAGTGATATCCAGGGTTCATAAGAGATTTTAAAGGAGTTTAAAGAGGAAATCAGACCTGATCAAGAGAGATGAAGAGGGTAATTTAACAGGGGAACTCTATATCGTTTGAGGGTGTTGCTTTCCTGTGTATTGATTTTTCTGTGATTCTGAACTAAAAAAATGCATTAGGATATTAAAACCAGAGCTTCTGGAGTATGGTTTGTATGAAATCCTGAAGTGAGAGAATGTGGCAAATTTGCCCCCACGAAGCCCGGTGTAAGCTTTTCCTTAAAGAGTCACATCAAAGCTATAAACATTACAAGATGGAAAGCCCAACAAATGTGCAAGCAGAAAAATACCTCTCCCTGTTGGTTCCATCCGAGCCTACAGAGGAGAGCATAGGATAAGCTATATATAGATAAGCTCTGGGATGCAAAAGGGAACAGCCAAGGTACCTAATTGTGTTATATAGGCAAACATGAAAGGCAAACATGAAATTACTCCAGCAGGCTCTGCTGCAGATTTGCTCTCACACTGATGTGTTCAAGAGCTGTCTTTAGCATGGAAACTGATGCAGATGTGCACCCCTCATAACACCTCTCGGGTCAGCAGAGATTCTCTGGGCTCATGCCATTGGTGGGGGCAGGTGAAGGGCATTATGGAGTTTGGTTCATCTGCATAGGAGGAACAAGAACTTGCTTTACGTCTCAGGTGTTTTTCAGCTTCATTGCTGATCCAAACTCCCCTGGGTTTTGAAGCTCAGAGGAGCTGAACAGGGTAGGTAACTGATCACTCCTGTGATGTCTGCATCCTTTCTGTAGTGAAATCCAAAGAGAGCTTTTGGCTTTCTAGCTTTAATAAGATTCATTCACAATAGTGGCTTTTTATTTCCAATGTGAGTAAACACAAATGCATTATGTATTTTAGCACTGCAGCTCAAACCTTTCCCACTAGCACCAAGGACATGCTGCAGACCACAAGTGGCATAGACTGAATAACCTGCTAATGGCTCCCAGTGGCCTTTGTAGAATTTTCTTGGAATTATGCTGATTAGATATAGGATTTTACTGTATCTGCCAATAAATGACATGAGCAGCTGATATGTTTCTTTTCAAATGTAAAGCAATATTCACCATTTCTATGTTTGCTATCATATGGTGTTAGTGAAAATACACATGTTGAACTTCTATTTATTTTTTTTCTTTTAATATTAAGGGGGTCAAGGCCTCACACAGAAAATGGGCTGTAAAGCTGCCTTGAAGTCATCATCATTATCCAAAGCTAACAGCTTCTCCCTTGTTCAGTGCTTTAATACAAAAGCCTCTAAGTTTAACGAGCACAAAGACTGAGAGTTATTCTTCTTAATGAACTCATCCGAGATGCCTGTAGCTTTATGGTATCCTTGTGTGGAGTGGGGAATGGTCTTTGGCTCTAGCAGCATTGTCAGTTACTTTGAAGAAAGCCCACAGAGACCCTCCTACCTTCTAACCATAAGTAACAGCTTAGATACACGGAGTTTAAGGACCAAAGAAACCATTAGATTGCCTCATTACCTTTCCATGTATCACAGATTGCAGCTTCTTATTCAGTCACTCCTTTATTTGGCAGAAAAGTGTCTTCTAGAAAAGCACATAGGCTTCATCTGGAAGGTTCAGAAGCTGGAGAATTCAGCACTGCCTGCAGCAGGAGTTATCAGCCCACAGCTGAGAACGTGTGTCTTCTTTCTGTGCAAAAGGGCTTCACCTTTCTGCAGTGGTTCTTGTCATTCCTTCCTCCAGGAAATGAAAGGATTCTCTTGTATTTCATGTTTTGTACTGCAGGCATATTCCTGCATTGTAATAAGCTCACCCTGTCTTCCTTTGGTACACGAAGCAGGCCAGAGCTCCTTACATCTCTCTCCCTAACACATTTTTGCCTGGACCAGAAGTAATTTCGCTGCCTCTTTGCTCTATCCCACTGAACTTTTAAGCATCCTTCAGAAGATACATGCACAGGACTGCCTGCTGTATTCCTGTGGTAGCAGCACTACTTCAAAAAACTTTACAAATCTAGATTCAAACTACCTCAAATCTCACTTAAACACAGTCACTTGTTTCTTCCAGAGTGCTGCACGGGGAGTTCATGCTGTGCTGCTTGTCCCTGTGACCCTGCACCCCTTCTCACACACACCACCACTCAAACACAGTCCTCACTTTGCAGCCTTGGCTCCCATTCTTTGTTCCTAAATATACAACTTAGCACTTGCCTGCTTTAGCACACGCCCTGTTTAACAAGATTTATGTTCCATAGAATTATGTGATATAGCTTTATTTATATCTTTATTCTTCACTTATTTTATGAATGGGATCCCTTCCCAGCTTTTGTGTTCTCCATGCCCAGAGGGAACACCAGGCTCGTCAGCAGAGCTCCTCCTCACCCCGTTCACTCCATCCTGACACTGCTTCAGCATTCCCCTGCATTTCCAAGATATGTTCAAGACCATCACAGTAGGCAAGAGATCTCTTCAGCCAAGTTTCTTAGAATTGTTGTGTACAAGTGGTCTCGTCCTGCCAAGTTGAATTTGCTTACTCCTAGGGGACTGATCTGAATTTATCTAGCATCCTCCTCTGTTAGCAATAAATATAAATGTCCATCATTCTCACACAGTGCTGTCCTACTTCTGAGTCCCAGGCGTGAGTAATTGTTGGTTTGTATTTATATTAATGCCTCTGAGTGCATTGATCTTGTTAATTCAGCATTCTCAGTTTTATAGGCTACAAGCTAGTGCTTAATGCAGTTTCTGATGAAGAATGTTGTGCCTGCAAATTCCCTGCTACATTTAACACTTCCTCATGCAGACTTCCTCGCTGGCTTTGGCTGATTTACCCTTGGCTCATTCAGATCTTTTCAAACTGTAGCCAAAATTGCCTCCTTTGCCCATTACTTGCCCCATGCAATGGGTTCCTAAGGACCCCAACTTTCCCCCCCCTCAAACCCAAGGTGTACTGGGACATGGAAAAGAGTTGTTTCCAAACACAAACGCCCTTGTGCTTTCAACCAGCTTCAGGGTCAGGCTGGAGAACACAATTTGACCCTTAAACTGTTAGCCACAAAAAGTGTTAATNCCCCCCCCCCCCCCCCCCCGGAGCACACTATTTTTATGAAAGCCATTATCTCCAGGGAAGCTCTCACACCTGCTAGCAGGAAGCCTGGGTGCGTGCTAACACTTTGCTGTAACCCTAGAACTGCAGCTGCTGCAGGCCTGGGGGTCTGGGTCCTGCTGCCATTCAGGCACACACAGGGCTTTCATTCTTTGCTCCTGGGGGCTACCAAGTCATCCCCACTGCACGGCAGGGTGCTGCCTCTATCTTCAAGCACTGGTGGAGATACTGATGTTCATGAACATCATTTCCACGGGTTTGAATTCTTCCTGAGCCTGCTCTTCCCACCCACAGTTGGGAATCAGAGTACCACTATAATTGCATACACTTATAGGACAGAACCATTTGATCTTGGGTCAGCATCAGAAGAAAATGGAAGAGGAAAGGAAGAAGTAGGGGGAACATTCACTTGCAACTGATAACCACCTGGGAGATACATGTTCCTTTCTGCTCAGTCCCCTCCAAAACCAATAAATACATTGATGAACAGTTATTCCCACATTCAAGCCTTCAGAATTTTGAATGTGTTAGCTAATTTACATGAAAATCCTGGGTAACTGTTTCCTAGAGGTGAAGTAAGTAAAAGCAGATCAAGGTCATCTTAATTCTCAGTAGGGATTTCCACTTCAGTGGCTTAATGCAGTTTAGCAAATCCACTTGAATTTACCAACTGCATTGGCTTGGTGTTGTTTCCCTGAATGTCTCCATGTAGACAGTCCCTTGAAGAAGAATTCTTGTGAAGTGGCATGAATAATTTTTTCCAGTTTTCTTGAGATTGATTTTAAAAATAAGGAGCTGACTTAAGTGAAATAATTGACTTTTCACCTTGGAGAGTTCTCTGTAGGGTTTAGTGTTGGCTTTCTTAGTAACATTGCTTGGTTAATTCTTCCTAATAGAGCCATTGTAAAGCCTGAGAAGGAGTGCTTCAAATGCAGGTTACATCCAGGCAAACTTCTGGTGGTGAAAGATGGGCTGATATAAGCTAGAAAGAAACCTACTCAGACTACACGAGGTTGGAAGGAGCCCATCTTTTAGACGTGCAGTTTGCTGTCCTGATAAAGGAGGAGAGGCATCAAAATCACTGTAATTAACATGCACAGAGGTTTTCATGATGAAAAGTCCTCATGGAAAGGAAAGTGGTATGAAAAATAACATCATCATAAAGTAATGGAAACCAGCAGATTGGGAAGATGGAAGAGCAAAACTACTCCTGCCTAAGGGAAGCACGAGGAAGGCACAGTCCAGGTCACATTGGCTGGGTGAGGGTGAATTACAGAGCAAAACCAAAGCTGAGCAGGGAGGATTTTCTGACTAACTGTACCAGCAGGCGCTGGGGGCTCGAAATTGGAAGTCAGTTTTAGCTAATATGTTACTAATTTTTTCCTTCTCAGTTAAAATGTTTTTCATTTTCTGGCACGCTGGAAATATCTCTGAATAGGACCTTACAAATATCTGAACTTTTACCACAACCCATGCAGGCAGCAGCACAAAGAATGCTGGAGAAAATTGCTTTTGGCTTGAGGGACTCGGAAGACAATGAGAAGCTTCTTAAAAAAACCCCACCAAAACGAGTTTGGATTTTGTTGTGGAGCAAACCACAGGACCTGGTTATGGGAATCATCCCACACAGAGCCCCAGTCAGCATCTCTCACTATTGGTTTGTGTTGGGCAGTGGAAGATGAACCAACATTCTCGGCACCGTTGGTGGGGAGCAAGAAGAGTAAGCAAATGAACTATCACATCCTGCTCTGCAAGAGGAGGACAGCCTCACTGCTTCAGCTTTCCAGGACAAAGTGAAAGGTTGGAATCTTTCTGTCCTCAAGGGAAAGCCTGCCTGCCACACTCAGGCTGGGGAAAACAGTGTGATGCTGGAAAAAATAGGAAACCAGCAGTCTCTAGCCAGGCTGCACAGTGTATTGCCCACACAGATCTTCAGAACAGTTCTTTGTCAGCATTCACAGAATAACTCTTATTGGCCCTTAATAAGGAGCAAAAGCTATTTGGGATAACTACTGTACAGAAACTAAAGTGTGCAGAGGCATAAATCCAGACTTCACCTGGCCTGGGCAGTTGGGCCCAGCAGTGGGCAGGGAAGCAGGGCAGGAGGAGGAGACGGAAAGAAACCCTGGGAACTGCTTTGAACCTTCTCCACAGAGTCCCCACAGTCTCTTTGGTACCAAAGAGAAGCTGGGCAGGCCCTGCTGGCAGCAGCACCTCTGTTTATCCTCCCTGAGACCTTTGCCTGCTTTGCTGCAGGGCCCTGCACAGACCCGGGTTGTGGGGTCTCTGCTCGGGCTCCTTTGACCTGAGCAAGTGCAGTGATGATGCTGGGTGGGGATTTTTGCCCACGAGTCATGAAATGTGGCATTTACAATTCACCAAGTCCTTTTGCAATCAGACATTTATTTTTATTTCTGAAAACCTCTTGTGGCATTGTTTCTTATTGATGCTTTGCTGCTTTGATCCACTGTTTCCATTCGGTAACGTACCCCAGGCAGTGTTCTGTTGCTTTCTCTGTCTTCTGTCTGATCAAGGACTTCATACAATACCTTGTGTCTTTTGCTGGTTTCCATCCAGATGTTCTCCAGCATTTTACACAAGGTGAACTCCCCACCCTGCACACACCAGCCATCGTACGGAGTCCTGAGGCTTCTCTTTGGAGGTTGAAAATTGAAAAATGATGGCAAAAAACCTCCTTAAAAACAACTTTCTCAATCAATAAATCAAGGCACACGTTTTTCAAACCTGCCTGTGGGGGTTTTTGGAGGAAAAACCTGAATTGCTGTGTGTACATTTACTTGGTTTGCATGGTGTTTTATAGATTTCTCAGTGTTTGCCTGAACAAACCTGTTTTAAATGAACACTATCACAAAAACCATACAGGCAGAGCACTGGTTAGACATTAAATCCAGAGTAAATCCTGCATGCAGTTGGATATATAGCAATTACAAATAGTTGTATGGCCAGCACGTTGTGCAATGCAGAGAATCCAGACCACGGGGTTTACCTCTGAAATTCTCCCATCTCCCCTATTTTGGTAAGAGGGGAAAAAAATAAATAAAAATAAGAGAAAAGAAAAGAAAGATGAATTTATTTTCATTCATTGAATAAGTTATTTTCATTCATTGAATAAGTTATTGTCATTCATTGAATTGCTTGTGTTTCACATCTAAACTGTGCCTTGCTTCTGCCCTGGGGTCCATAAGTGCAGCTCCAGCTGCAGGAGTCTGCTCAGTGAAAGAGGAGGAGGAGGAGGAGGATGGCTGCTGGCCATCTTTGTTTTCTAACGTGCATGGGTTGAAGAAAGAAGAATCCCTCTTGGGATTTGTTTTAGATAGTTTTGGCAGCTGTAAATTGCTTAGAGCGTGCTGTGGAGTTTGTGCTATGAGATGTTTTCAGTTCCATCGAAATCTCATGCTAAAAACAACCCCACACCCTCACTGAAGTCAAACCAAATTCAGGCAGCAGGACAGGAGAGCGCTGCAGAGGAGTTCAGCTGGCTCGTGCCTGCTGCTCTATAGGAAGAGTTTTAAGGAGCTGGATTAACCACTCAAGGAATCCTGAAGAAATGGCAGTGAATGACACAGAAATGTTGCTTTTCAGTGCTCATTGCAGAGAAAGTGCTTTTCTATAGACTCTGCACTACATTGGGGTGTGCTCACAGAGGGTGCTCTCGGCTTTAAGATTATGCTGCAGCACAGGTTTTTAGAGGAATGGGAAAACAATGAGTTAGTACTTTCTAAAACATTGTTTACTCCTGTGGTTATGTCCTGAAGGCCATTTAAGAGTGATTCTTATGCAGAGGGCAGAGCTGCTACTTACAAACTGTACCTGCACAAATAAGCAAAGAAATAAACAAAAAACTATGCTAAAATGAAGAATCTCTTGGAATCTTAGGAGCACTGTGTGCTGCCTCTATTTTGTTCAGGGCTGCACATAGAGTCATTTCTGCTTTAAAAACAATTCTGTGTTTTTACAACTTCCTATTTCTTCTGCAGCAGCAGAGCTGGAGTAGCAGGAGAAGTGAGATTGCTTTCCACGAGGAATTGCAAGAATAAAATCTATTCCAGTGGAGGGGAACCTCTTGGAAGGAGCTCAGCGTGGGTCTCAAATCCCAAGCCAGCTTGCAAAGTTAGACCCCCCTGAAACCAAAGAGGAGTAATAACAAACCAAAAACCCCCAACTCTCCTCAAACTTGCTTTGCTGGTAAATTGGGAAGTGGAATTGGTTTAACCCAGTGATGGTTGAAGTGTGGGGAACACAGGTAACCTTGCTGACACTTTTGTTTTTCAGAGGAGCCTGCAGCAGAGCAGGACACCTGCAAAATCAAGGTGGAAAGGGAACAAGAGGTGCTCACCTATTGTTCCATCAGCTGGATTATTCCAGCATCTGTTCTTACTCTGCATCTCTGCCCAGTATCTACTTTGTTTTCCTGTTTTCTGTGTCACTCTATATAGTACACACAAAATATTTTAGAAAGTGGGACTATGCAAAACATTTCAGAAAAATATATCAAAAATAGGTTTGTAATCATCAAAATTCAACAGGGAATCAGGCATAGTTTCAACTGTGAAACAATACCTCTTTGGAACACTTCTGCTTTTACAAAATTGTGGTTTTTGAAGAAAAACTATTTCACCAGCATTCTTTGACCAGCTCAGTTGTAGTTTCATTTTGCCATCACTTTCTCAACCGAACTAGACCAACAAAGAGGCAAGAAAGACACTGGTTCTTGTATTACTAAATCAGTGTTCTGACTTGAACTTCCAGCCTCCTTGCTGCCTTCCTTCTCTCAGTGGATCCTTTTCTGCAGGTACAAATGCACACATCCATCCACACTTACCCACACACCCATCCCTGTGGCTGGACAGCGGGCAGTCAGC
Organism: Aegotheles bennettii; assembly: GCA_013398125.1. Taxonomy (NCBI): domain Eukaryota; kingdom Metazoa; phylum Chordata; class Aves; order Caprimulgiformes; family Aegothelidae; genus Aegotheles; species Aegotheles bennettii. The sequence continues at coordinate 56,988 of VZRW01004111.1, read as the reverse complement.
CAGCTTCTGGTCTTGCTTGGTGACATGAGCTTTGTGTCATGGGCCATCAACTTCTCTCTCCTCGTAAGGCACCGTGGTTATAGGTTTTTCCTCAAGAGGCTGATGTTAGAGGGCCACAGGACAGAGCCAAGCCTTCTGGCAGTGGTCTCGACATCCTTTGACCAAGAGGTAACGGTGGATTAGAAAAGAGGGGAGAAACATTGTGGATGGCAATCAATTCTGTTGTTACTGCTCGTTTTGTGCACTGTGACCCACACTTTCCCTACCATCAGGGGAATTTTGAAGCCTGTGCAAAATGTTTTCCCCTGTTCATGTGCTGGATTAACAGCTGCAAAAGCTGGGACAGCTGAGCACTTTTCATCCCTAGGTTCCTGTGAGTGCTTTCTGATATTGGAGGCTTCTGTTTGTGGAGAAGAGAGAGGTCATACCTAGCTTTCAGGCCAAACGATATGACAGCTGTTTCATGCTGTCATCTGTTCTCTTGCACATTGTCTTTGCCTGTTTTCCAAAGAAATACATAGTTGTTTCTACCTGATCTTCCACAGGGTGCTAGTGGAAGTCCTGGCTTTGGCTGTCTGAGTAGGTCCATGACAAGGTCTTCTGCAAGAGCTTGCTAATTTGAGATGGAGATGTAGGAATATTTTCTCTGGAATACTGCACTGGAGAGCTGATTGACCTTTAGTTTGCTGCCTGAGCTATACCTGTGCAGAAAGAGGGCACAATGGAGAACAATTAGAAATCTCTAGATTAGAAATGAATGGAGAACAATTAGAAATCTCTCACTGTAAATGAGGAAAAATGCTATGGAAGTTGATAGATGGAACTGTTGCCATTGAGAAGAGAACTGGATTGCTTTGCACTGAGTTAAATGCACACAAAGAAATACAGTGGTGGGTTAAGATTCCATATTAGAGGAGTTTCTTAGATTCCCTCCATAATGCAGGATATTTGGCTTTGTGACCACCTGAATGTGGTCGTCTGTTTCATGCAACGTGGGCATCTCCCAGCAGTACAGAAGTTACACCTACGGAGCACTGGGAAGCTGTTCAAACCGTTTAGCAGGGTCAGAATAATTTCTGAATTTCAGCTTGGCTTGCATTTTCTGTACTCTGTTTTCTCTCTAAGTTTTTCTTCCATGTTTTTATGTCTTTCTAATGCCCTGTTAATGTCTTTATTTCACTCTATAATTTGCTCTGCCCTTTTTTGAAGCTGTGCTGTTATAGCCCTTTATTGTCTTTTCTTCTCCTAATCTCTTCTCCCACTGATCTCTTCAGCTTTCTCCCATTCTCTTTTTCCTGTGCTTTCTCCACTTTCTTACTGCTGGGCAAACTCTAGTGTTCCTACCTGTTTCCTCTGACAACACCTGGACTCAGTCTTAAAAGTTTTTTAGGGGAATATGAGCCAACAGATCTTTTAGGGAATCCTACAGTCAAAGCCTTCATTTTAGCAAATTGAAAGTATTGTAGCCTTCCCTGTGGCAGGAGAGGTGGCTCCCGAATGTTTGCATCAGCTCCCAAGCCACGTAGGAAATTTTGAGAACATTTTCTGTGATGCAATTTTCTGGTTAGTAAGCCTGCAGTCACTGAATTATTTTGTGTACTCGTGGGCAGATATTCTCTTTGTGCTTGATTTTTTCCCTTTTCCTTTATTTCATTACATCTCTGGCTTTTTGCTTTTATTTTTCTTTTCTGCTCCCTTAAATCATTTTTCACCCCATAACACCACATCATCTATTTCCATCTACTATGTCCTTCCAGGTCCTTTTCATCTTGTTTCTTCTACTCTTCTCCTTATAATCCTCTTGCTCTTATTGTCCCTATCATACTTTACTTGTTCTGTTTAAAACTACTGAGAGCAGAAAGCCCCGTGCCTTGAAGGAACAGGTTTTTATGCCATTGAAAATTAGAATTTGGAGTGTTCAGCTGAAGGTTCCCTCTCCTGAGACAGGAACTGAATCGCATCTAAAATCCCCCTGTGTTTCTCCCATAAAGGTCCCTGATGGGTGCTCTGACTCTAGGAGCAGAGGAAGGGAACTGCCTGTTGTGGCTGTTTTCTTCACCAAGCATTCAGCAGCCTCAGAGACCACACATGCAGCCTTAGAGACCATCAGCAGCTGCCACCTGCCATTGCCTGTGGTGAGGAAATGGGGAAGGGTGTGAAGGGATACTGGCTGGGAGAAGGTATCTGCTGCCCAGGCTCCTCCTGTCCATGGGGGCTTCCCCATCTCTTTTCCCCTGGAGCCTGACTTCTTCCTTGCACACCTGGGAGAGCCCTGTGGTTCCTTTCTCAGTGCAGTATGTGGGTGTGAAAGCAATTGAACTGGTGCTGGAGGTAACAAGGTGAACCTTTTTTAAGACTATGTGGTGGATCTATTTGCTATACAGGCAGCAGTGGTGCTGGAAGCAATGACTTGGGGTGGTTTGTGCAAGTCCTCAGGCACCATCAGGGAGCCTGACTCAGCCTTCTGGGTGAGGGCTTCATGTTTGTACAGGAAGACAGTCTGGCTGATGGTGAACATAAATGGGTTTGCTGCTACTTTGAGGTAGCAACCGTGAATTAGTCATAGCCCCTGTGAAGGAATGGCTCAGATTTGAGCAGTTCTGGTAAGTGTGATTCAGCTTGGACTTCCCCAGGATGCTTCTAGCACAGCCAAGCACAGACATAGACCAATAGTCCTGGCAGGGGTTTGAGGGCACTGTGTGTAAGCTGATGTGTGTGCCACTTGTCCATGTTCTTTTGGGCATGTGTAACCCTTGTGTAAGCCCCCTCAGACCAACCTCAGGCTAAAATAAGGGAGAAATTGCTCGAGCTCACTGCAGAAGCTGGAATATCATAGTTTTCTGTGACAAATTGCGCGTGGAATTGCTTTCAAGAAATGAAAGCATTTATTGGGATCTGCACTAAAACATGTCTGTGCTACCACAGGGGGGTTTGCTTTCTGGTGGTTCGTACTCTCAAGGCAACCACGCTGCTTTATGGAGTTTGAAAGCTCTGCTCATTCCTAGGCAGAATTTGCCAGCCTGAATGGCTGATCTGTAGGAAGTGTAATTTGCTTTGTGCTCAAGAGCTGTATGTTTCTGGCAGATTCTTGTGAGTGCTTTGCAAACCTTTGAAATAAAAAGCTGTGGTGTGTTTGAGTGCATAAATACATGGGAGGAAATCACGTGCAGCAAATCACCAGGAGTGCACGGGCAGGCTAAGTATTGTGAAAGAAATCAAGCGTGAAATAGCAATGACACTATAAAAGTGATATCATAAAATCAGAAAAAACAGCAGGTCAGATGCTAAGCAGCCAGAAGGCTGAAGGTTCACATGCTCGAGTTCCTCTGAAGCTGAGTCCTGTGAGGGTGTGAATTCTCTGACCCACTCTGCTGTGAGGGTGAAATGCAGTGGGTGGGGATGGCATGGAAGCACTATTCACTGCATGGAGGTTTTTGTGTTCCTGCTTAGTTCCCTGCCAGTTCCCAAGCTCCTCTGGGAACCACAGGGGGATGCTGAAGACTGTGGAGCATCTCCTAACTTAAATGAGGCAGCTAGGCAGTTTTTCTTGTCTTTTAAATACATTTCCTCCTGCAAGCAAGTGTAGGTGACATTAGTGGGATGTCACAGGGAATTAGTCATTGCAGGCAAGAAATGCAGTGGCTCCAACACCACTGTACTTAATTTGTCAATTAATGAAACAAATCAATGTGATTTTTGCAGCTGATCTCCTTCACTCACAGTTCCTGGTGTGTATGTGTGTTTATGGAAATTATGCTTAAACTAGACTGCAGGAGTGGAATTAAAGGGGCATCATTGTGCCAGAGGGTTTTGCCCATGAATCATGGAATCCCAGGTTGGAAGGGACCTCAAAGATCATCTGGTCCAACCTTTCTCAGCAAAAGCAAGGTCTAGACAAGATGGCCCAGCACCTTGTCCAGCTGAATCTTGAAAGTGTCCAATGTTGGTGTCCAATCCACCACTTCCCTGGGGAGATTATTCCAATGGCTAACGAGGTGACGTTGATCAGGTCAGTGGGTGGTGGTGGTGGGCTCAGCTGTACTGTAACTGTTCCCAGGGCTTTCAAATGGGTCTGGTGGGGGCAAGTCTGAAGGAAGGGTTGGAGAGAGAAGAACCATCTGGCCGTGTAAATGTTTCCTACCATGTGTGGAAGGTGCCATAGAAGTCACAGAGGTGCTTGCTGAGATTTGTAGCACTTTCGTAGCTGGAAATAACTACTGGCACTAAGAGCCTTTCAGTGTCTTCTGTGGGTATGGGAGGAGGGCAGAAAAGGCTGAGAAGGTCCATCAAAGGAGAGTTTTCATTTTTGCATGATATAGTAGGAAAAGGGAAGAGTATGGAGGGATGTGATACAGCAGAGTGGTCAGATGACAAGATGGGAAACCAAATCAAAGAGAAAGGAGTGCTCAGAGCTTGCTCTTTAAGATGAGTTTGGTGAGTCTCAGTTCCTCCTCCTACTGCACAAACTGGCTGCTCAGTCTTGTCCTCTGCTGCAGAGGTCCTCTCTTTCTGTGTCCTTCTTGGGGGTTTAGCATAATGATTTCCTGAGCCCAGGTAGACCCTCATAGAAGAGCTCTTACCAGGGTCAAAATTGCTCCAGGGCAGACATGATGCTTCCAGAAAGCTACTTGCACCAGCCATTTCACAGCATTTGAATATCTGGCCTGGAAAAAGAGGAATATTTTGTGAGGTAGGCTTAGGAGAAGGCTAGTGGTGGACCTCCAAACAAAGCTTTGTGTGGACTTGGTGAAATCTGTTGAAAAAGACTTAGAAATCTGAGTTGGATGGATTTCATAAAGGAGGGGGAGCCTTGTGAAACACCAACTGAACATTACCTTCACTGAATGGCAGGAGCAGCTGCCTTGGAGCACTCTGCTATATGTTCTCCTGTGCTTCCTCAGTGTGTAACTGCCAACACTTACTGGTACATCATGGATTAGGTGCAGGGTAGCAAGGGGAAAGCATAATGCCACGCTCAGACTCGAGGTACAGCAGGCTGGGTGCAGAAGGGCTGTGCTGATGTGTGTGCCCCATGCTACGTCTTCCCTAGGGTGAAAGAACACTCTTTGTCACAGCCTTTTTCCAAAGGAAGGGAGGGCTGTGGCTCAGGTTTCAAGTAGGGGACAGTGGGTGCCTCCTGTTTGTTTTGTGCCATGGAGTGGGGACCACATTGCCACCTGTCCCCCCAGAGAGAGCTGCAAGGGCATTTGCTGCTGAAATACAAGGGACCCGAGCAGGACAAGGTTTGGGGTGTGAGGGTGGATGAGTGCAGTGGAGGTGGGTAGGATGGAGGGGTTGGTGGGTGGGATGGAAATGGATGGGACATCATAGGTTACCCTAGCAATATCCTTCATATGACACTTGCTTTGTGCACCAAGGACTCCTCTGCACGGGAGGTTCTTACTGAGTTTTTTTTGATTGCAAAGCATTGTAAGGTGTCCTTTACTCAGAAAAACCCAAACCCAACACCATGCTTGCTATCTAAGTAACCCAGAAGTATGCCTGGCCTATAAGTGCACATGGAGATGCCATGCTGGATTTAGAAACACCAGGGTTATTACACAAAGCATGTCTCATGGATGTGACCTTCTCTGTCCCTCCCACTCAGTAAACAGTGGAATCCAACTGCGTCTTCCCTGCGAGAGAGGCACCTTTTAACAGTAAGACACACAGAAGGAAGTTAGCTGCCTTTCTCTACAATGCTGGGTATAATGAGCTCGTGGGGGATTTGCCCTGGCTGCAGAGAAAGTAAGAGAGGGTTAGGGCATGTGGTGGGTATAGTGTTGGGTTTGCTTTGCTGCCTTCTGGGGCAAACAGGTTGCTCCTGTTTGCCAGTGAGTGAGGCTGCCAGAACACATGAGTTCACCTTTCTGTAAATATCCTGACTGGTTTTAGCAGTGAAAAGATACCTGTGGCTGCAAAAGTGGCATTTGGCAAAGACACCTTGAGATCCAGCCGTGGAAATAGCCATTTCATTTCAGCCAGCCACTTCTATTTTATCTTTTATATTTTCCCTCTATGCTTCAGTGGAAGTCTACTGCAGCTGTACCATGCTGTTAGTGAGGAGTGTTGTGAGACATGCTGTCTGCTCACAACTGGGAGGAGAAGGAGTCTGCAGATGGATGAAAAGCTTTTTACTACTGGTTTCTTTACACCTAATCACTGCAAGATTTAAAGAACAGGCCCTCCAGGCAGGATTCTGGGTGCCTCATGCAAGGAAAGGCTGCATGCAGACCTACATTTCTGTATTATGTTCATATTTTCCTCTGAATATGAAATGGATGTGAGCAAGGAAGCTGCTGAGATGAGTTAAGAGGTCCCTACTTACGTGGTGCACACAGGAGGAAATCATCTCTGCTCGAGCAGACCAGACCTGCAGCTGTCAGTAGAAAGCAAGACAGTCTGGAAAAGAACTGTGGAAAGGGAGGGAAGTTGTATGGCACTTGGGACATCAGTCTGGCTTCTGTCATTCCTTCTGCTGGGGTTTTTTGTGAGAAGGTGTCAGGGACAAGGTTGTAACGCTCCTGAACCATCCTCCCTTTACAGCACTCAGTGTCAAGAAGCCTATTCCAATAAGATATCCCAATCCCCAGCCTCTTCCTTCTCCTTTCTCACTCCGTACATTTGTTTAACTTCTGCTGTATCCTTGTTTTCTTCCCTTCCCTCCCTCTCTTCCCCTGCCTTCCGTAGTGCATGTCACTGCAGAGCAGCCCAGCTGCTCCTCAGCCCCTGCTGGGCTCCAGGCTGGGCGGGGTGGGTCACAGATCCCTTTGAAGCATCACCGTGGGGCTTCCCAGCTGTACTGGGAGAGGAAATTGCTGCCTCCTCCGGTAGCCACATGGTCAAGTTCAGCAGCATTAGAGACAAGCCTGGGCTGCTTTTCACATCAAATTTTACCACCCAAGAAGAAGGTGACAGAGGTATGATTGAAGGGAAGATGAAGGGATGGACAGAAAAGTGCATTGTTTTGAAATGAATCTGTATTTTCCTTCCCTTTCCCCCCAGGAGAACTGGTGGATCTCCTATTAGTTGAGTGCTTCTCTCTGACCACGCATGCTGTAGGATGGGAAGGGCTCAGAGGAACTTGTGAGCCACAGAAGAAATAATATGGTTAGAGTCCCAGTAAGGGATGTGTGAATTGTCTGCAGTTCAGACTCTGCTTTGCCTCTCTGCTCTTCTGGACCTGACCAGTAAGATAAATCTACAGCAGTGTCTGGGAAGGATGTGAGTGATCACCCCCGTATCAGAAAGTCACAACACTTTTCCATGAAGACCTTTCATGTGGAATATGCTGAATGGTAACAAACACTGGTAGATACCTGGATTGTTGGTATGCTGGTGGCCATGGGTGTCTTTCCATCTCTAGACTGGAGTGTGAATGGTTTTGACTCTCCATTCTGTGTGTCTTCTGCACACCATCAGTTTTCTCTGTGTCACTGCTGTTTGTGATGGAAACCCCAAGTGTCTCAGTGTGCAAGCTCCAATGGTGGACAGCAGAGTGAGGTTGAACAGGGATTTTTGAGAGGCACATCAATGCCTTACCCATATATCTGTTTATTAATGAAATAGCTGATGATATTGTCCCTAGGTTTACCCTTCAACTTCATAGCTGACAGAACAGTGAGGCACGAGGAACAAATCACATGGTTCAGAGCTGATATTCCAAGGCACCCAGAACCCTGAGAAGTTGCTATTATAATAAAGTACATTCATTTATCTGTCAGGGATTCTTACACACTTGAGATGTGGAAACTTGATTATTTTAAACTCATAACCTGAAGGCTAAAGTAGAAGTTAATGGTGATGTAAATTCTTGCATCCTTACCTGAACTTGAGATTGAAAATGTTGAGAGTTTTCAGATTTCTTTTCCACGTGAACATTTTCATCCTCTTTTTCTAACCAGAAGTTCTAAAGTAATTCAGTAAAATGCACCACTTCTCATCTGCAGTAAGATACAGCAAAGCATTCTTCTTCTAGCCAAAACACCCCAGCTTTTTGAGAGAGAAGATGGCTGGAAAAAAACCTCGATAAACTCAAAACATGCATATCATTTTCTCAGTGTAATACACATTTTTAAAGGTTTTAAAGAATGGGTTATGAAATAGTTCAGTTCTGCATTGCTGAAAATGTGTGGATATTCATACACCCAGAAAATGACTGGCCCTGCTTTTGACATCCATAAAGGATGCTACCTGAGGTCTCCGAAGCCAGGAGGTTTCTGAGGTCTCCACTGATGCACTGACATTGCTGGCAGGGCAATCAGGCAAACCTGAGACCATTGCACCTTCAGTGCTTCCAGACTGTGGGCTTCTCAGCACATTTTGCTGTCAGGTGTAGCTTTCTGAGAACATCACAGTGGGGCATCCCCTTGTTTCCAGTGTGCTGAACTGAGCCAGGCAGGCACAAGCATTCTAAGGTAAAGTATTTTTCACAAAATACCAAACACAAACTAGCAGAAGTTTTTGCCCACGTTCCCCTTGAACATTAGATGTTTTCCTTTTACATTAGATGTGGATGAGAGAAACCACAGAAAACAGACTGGAAATTTCCAACCCCCAGCAGTGCTGGATTATGCAAGTATCAATTTCAATGTTAAGCAGTGGGATGTTTTGAAGTGAACGTATCCAGATATTTGGGTGTGATTCTTCATTTATTTGTATCAGGTTTATTCTGGTGTGACTTCTAGGCAGAAAATGGAGAAGTGAGCCTCACAGCAGGTGAGGGCATGTGGGCACACGTACGGGTGTGACTGAGAAATAAAGAGGTGCACATCTATATGAACATTCTGTGCAGCACCTCTGAGGTGTCCAAGTGAAGAGCCACTCATGCCCTGCTATTCAGAAGGGACTAAATGTATGTTCTAAGAGTAAGTGCAGTGTTTGGTTGTGTTTCTGTGTGTGTGACTGTGAATGCCAGGTTAAGAGCACATGCTTCTTTAGGCAAAGTGGAAAAGGTTGTGCACCTCTTCACTGGGTGTGTAGATGAAGTGTTTGTGAGGTTTGTAAAGATGAATGAAGTTCATGGAGTTATTCCAGTTGGCTTGTGATCACCAGATGTTGGTGTATGTGTGCATGCATGCTGGTGCATCTGCTGTTTGGATAGCAGGATAGACACATGTGGGACGACTGTGCAGCGTAGGTGTTAGTGCACTGGGGGCCAGAGCTTCAGCAGGCATCGATCAGGGTGGCTCAGTGGAGGTCAGCAAAGTCCAGCAGTGTGCACCCTCTGGAATCAGCCTGTGTGGCTGCATGGAATGATCTTTTGAGGTCCCTTCCAACCCCTAGGATTCTGTGATTCTGTGAAGACTCTGACGTGTGGGACTGTGTTTGGTGGAGTGTGTTGGGATGTGACTTTGGAGGCTTGAGCTGGAGGCAGTGAAAGGAAAGGGAAAAAGCCAGGCCACAAAGACACGTCCAAGGAGCATGGATGTTAAGGGCAGAGGAAAGAATACGTGCACTGAGACTGATCCTCCAAACTAAGCCAGCAGTTCTGTGCTGCTGGTTCTCTGAGCACATGGCAGCTGGGAGATTTAGAATGTTGTTCTTTCAGATAACTCACTCGCTGGCAATGGCTGCATTAAGAAGTCCCGCAGCCCGACAGGAGCAGGTCTGCAGGGGGAAATTGTTGGTGTTCAGAAGCTGGTGTCCAGACTGTCCAGACTGTCTGACCTTTGAGTAGGGTTAATTTAATTTAATTGCTGTGGTGGAGCTGGGGTGGGCCTGGAGCCTCTCTCAGCTGTGACCTCATTCGCTGTCGCACCGCTGCTCCATGGGGGAGCAGCTCATACCTGCTCTTGTGCTACCTCTGAGCATCAGCAGGGAGCTTCTGCCTCTCTGTCCCCAGCCCTTCCCCATCCTGCCTGTCTGCTGGCCTGGGGAGCAATGTAACTCAGTGTCCCCTTCCTCTGCTGTATGTGAACTGGAAGTCTCTAGGGGTTCCTCCTGCCCTGGTTGCTAAATGAAGCCACAGCCTGGCTCTCACTGCAGCATTGGCTGGGGATGTGCTGCCCAGAACTGCACGGGGTTATTTTGGTCAAATTACATAGTATGGTCGTCCACCCAATCTGTCCTTCCCTACCCCTAGGTCTCTTTCAGCATCCCCTTCCCTGTCTTCTGTCAACCACAGCTGCTGCTGCTGTGCCACCTACATCAATCCTTCAGCTCCTGTGGGCAGGAGTTGAATTATTAAGATGTTCTGGAACATCAATGCCTGGTATCACTCCCTGGATATGGAGTGACACATCAGCTTTTGCAACTTTGAGCACCTTCAGGGGTTGAACACTTTGGGTGAATAACCTCATGCTAGGCACCGTTCACCTTTGCAAGTTGCCTGATTATTTCAAAGGTGTTCAGATAATTGTTTCAAACCGGTACGAGGCACGTTCTGAGTTGTAGTTGAAGGGAAGATTCAGTTTATGGCTTGGCATCTGTGTCTGATATTTCAGATTTCAAGTTAAATTGTTTTTATATGACATGGTTGCCTTTCATAGCCCAGGTTGGATCACAGTTCCTCTGCAAGGAATTCATCCTTTCCGAGTCCATGCACCATGCCCTCATAATGCAGTGCAGGAAGCTATTCAGTCTCCTGTGGTTCTGTTCCCTGTGAACTCATACCAACTCCATCCATCCCCTCTTTTCTCATTTTTAAAAGTGATTTTTGATGTTCCTGGCTTGGTCTTGAAACACTAGAAGTTAAAAAATCAGCACCATGCTCAGGTGCTTCCAAAGAACCTTCTCCCTCAACCCTACCTGCAGGGCTACACGCCATGGAAGGCATGGAAAGCCTGGGAAGGGCTGGAGGCAGGAGAATCAGCTGGGTTGGGTGCAAGTCAGTTGTATGGGAAGCAAATAAAAGGAAGAATATGTTTATCACTTGTGAAAAATGCCCTGGGCTCATTGTTTAATAGAAACATCTGGTCACTCCGCAGAGGTGATCAAAACAGCAAACAGAACATTAGGCTGCAAGAAACTTCCCGATGGAAAGTATCCTTGGAAATGTGATAATTTCTGCTGTGTGAGCCAGTGGCAGATCACTGATTTCAAAGCCAAATACACTGCTAAGAACTCGATCCTATGCATGCACTCATGTGTCTTTGTGTGTGTGTGTGTAATAAAACCAGGACAGATTCAAACAGCGAGCAATTGAAATGTTTCGAGTCCAAGAGAAGCTTTGTTATGAATAAAATCTGAAAGGATTTGCAATCCAGTCAGCAAGTTTGGATAGAGGGCAATCCAAAGTGTACGAGAGCAGATAGTCTTCCAAAGTCTGGTTCAGAAAAGGGTGTGTGGGGTCTGAGGGACAGCTTGGCTAATGGAGCACGTGGATGAAAAAAATGTGGATTAATGATTTGGTGAACAGTTACAAACCCAAACATCAGCTCAACAGGACCAGCCTGGTAATTGCTGTTTTCCCTAAAGAAGATTGTAGATGGTGAACAAAACTGAACAATTTAAACCTGAAACTGCAGTTTAATGGAGGTGCATTTTTGCTGTAAAACTGTCCCCATGGAAATTTCCCAGCCATTTCCTTTTGAAATGTTTCCCTGTAGAAATGCAAGCAACACCTAGAGTGCTGTCTGTCTCATTATAACCCTGCAGCAATCGAACACTCCTACTGAAAAGGCAAAGCATTTTAAAGTGGAAGAGGACTCTTCCTCTCCTTGTGTGCACAGCTACAAGTGGAACTCACTGCCATGGGACAGCAGTGCCAGGAGCTCAGCAGGACTCAGGAAAGGGCTGGACGTTTCTGGTTGTGAAGATGCCAGCTGGCTGCCTGATCCTGCTGTCATGATAACCACCATGGTATAGGGAAACATATGTAATGTCTCCTTCCCTGTGGTCTGTAGGCCACCAAATATCAGCTTGCAAATATTTCAAATGTGAATTTTCAATTGTTTAACCTGTGCTCATATCTACAAAAAGACATTAATATTTTCGGGGCTTCACATTTAAAATGTCTCAGCGATTCCACATTGGCCCCAGAGAGAAGAGGTACCTCTGCAGCATTAATCTTGGGTCATGTTTTCCTTTTTTACCAATGTTTTTTTTTCCTGGCTGGCAGAGAGCAGTCCAAGCCACAGAGTCCAGAAACAGACTGTCCCGGAGCTTGTGCCCGCTCCCACCAGGGAAGGGCCTGCCAGAGAGCTGGGATCTGCTTTCAAACTCCTGCACAGTTTGTGGTTATTTAGAGCCAACCTTTTGGGTTAGGCTGGTCTCTAAATATTTGTTGTATGGTTTTATTTATAAGAATAATGACTCGATGTTTACGGGCCACAGCATACAATGCATCTAATGCCTGCTCTCTTATTTTTTTTAGCTTTCCCTAACTTTCAAGTGCTTTTCTACTCTTTAATTTTACACAAACTCTTGGACATTGGCCAGACAAATTCTTTGTAGTCTGTACAGTTAAGGATCTTGGCCAGATTAAAGTTGTCATCAATTTCACCTCTCCCTTCTTCTAATAACATCCCACTTTCTCCCTAGTACCTCTCATGTTTTTAAAGGTTGCTGTTCTCTGGGTTCATCTGCATTTTCTTGAACATTATGCTCTTTTATCTCCTGATTTGATTGAATCTTATTTTCCTGCATGCTCTTTAAAGCCCTTTATCATTTTAAGTACAGGCTTTCTGAACATTTGCTGCTGAGCAGCCTTTTTGGGAGGCTGTGCAGGTGATTCCTTGTCCTAAGGCAATGCTGACTCACAGCTGCAGAGAATCTCCTCAGGGAATTTTAGGAATCTCTTGGGTTTTTCTATAATGAAATTTTGAATTGCATTTTCCTCAGAGTTATTCTGACATACTGAAGACCCAAGCTATTTTATTTTTTTTTGCTTTCCTGAAGGCAATATACAACATCAAACACTGAGTTTTGCTCTGAATATGAATATATATCGAGTATAATATATATATCAATATATTGAGTATAATATATATATCAATATATATGAAAATATATTGAATATATATATGAATATATATTGAATATATATATAAAGAATATATAATATTGGAGTATGAAGTCTACAAAGAAATTCTATGCTGTGACAGTGCTCAGAACACCCTTGGTCACCCAGCTTACACTTCTGTAATGAGGATTTGTATTTGCCAAGGATGACTTCAGAGCCCAGCAGCCAGCATCTTCATTTTTAGCTGATGCAGCTCAGAACTGGAGCTGGTCTCTTGAATGTCTGCTCCTAAACTGTTATGTCAGCAAAGCATTCAAGTTTTCTTTTTTTCAGCATTCTTAAAAAATACAATAGATTGCGAGATAACAAAATCACTTTAAAGTTTAACTGTGGCTGCTATTCTTTATTTTGGCTGGAGCAAGAGTTAACTTTGGAGGGCAAACCCCCAGGGCTAAGTATACTAGTAAACTCCAGCTGCTTTGTACTTCTTTGCCAATACTGAGAGGCCATAAACCCAATTTAACTTGCTGATTAAACCAGGTTTACAGCTGTTTTGCATTGCTGGAGTGGAGCAGAGCAGCTGGAGCATACCAGTGAATCAGGATGAATTTTTCTTTGCTGGGTCTTGTGCCCCTTTGTTGAGTCTTACCCGGAGTAAGCCAAGGCAGAGGCAGTCAGTTCTTGCAGTGCACAGCCAAGTTGGTGCAAGATTTGCATTTAGAGCCGAAGTAACTGTGTTTTTTTGTCTCTGTGTTTGCTTTTATATTCTCCTACTAGTTGTGTTTGCCATGGGGATAGAGATGTGTAATAATTCCATGTCATCCTGGCCTTACACTCAGGCTTTGTTTTGGTAAGGGCAGCCATCAGCTTGAGTGTATTTTACAAGTTTTGCTGGCTTAACTCATCTTACAAAAACACCTTATAAAACTACAATTCAGGAGTATGAAAAAGTCTTTCAGATTAAATTGCCAGAGGAATTCTTTGCTCTGGGATCAGCTTGTCTCTCCCTGATTTTCCTTGTGGCAGTATCAGGTCTCTTTATTTGTCTATGGCATGTTTTCCCATCTATACAACGTCTTCTAGTTTTGTCTTTCTGAGTCTTGCTGATATTCATGTAATTTTGTCCTGCTGTGGTTTTATAAAAGGGTCTTAGGCTGGAAATTAACTACTTGAATGCTTCTTTTGGCTGTCTGAGATTGCAATGCAGCAGGGGTGTAGACAAAGTTCTTGATTTGGACAAGCTTGTACTGTCTTCAGATCAATAAATCCTGATACTGGTTGCAACCTGTAGTCAGTAATGTAATAATGTGATAATGTAATAATGGTAAATACTGTTGGGGATAGACTAGATGATCTTTAAAAGGTCCCTTTCAACCCAAACCATTCTATGACTCTGTTATCAGTAGTGACCAGGTTACAAACTCTAGCTGTGTGTAGTTGATGATGGGCAGGACGTTGGAAGAAGGCACAATTGATACAGTAGGGTGTGTGAATGAATGGAAAACAGTTCAGAGGGATCAGACGATAGATAAGAACACCTGCAGAACAATCTTTGTGTTATTTGTTGTCTGCAGCCCGTGCGTGTGGTTATAATCACCTGGGAAGTGTTTAGAAACCTTTGCCTGCAGGAAGAGCAGTTGCCCAATCAGCTGTGGAAAATACAACCACGCTACTCAGGATGGCCCAGGTGATTTGTGGGGTGGCAGTTGCTAGTTTGAAAATTAGAAACCTAAAAAGCACCACGAGATCTGTCTGCAACCAGAAGCAAAAGCAAGGGCTCCACTGTTCATTTCAGATGAGTTCATAGAAAATAAACTTACACTTCCCAAATTTTCTCTGCCCACGCATGTCCAGGAGTTTCTACCTTTTTTGTAGTCTGCAGATCCTGATTGCCAGCACATTGACTGCAGGGCCGAGGGAAGGACCACCTGTTGCACTGAATGTTCACAAGTCTGGCAAACAAAAATAAACAATTAAAAAAGCCCCAGCCCCAACAGCTTGTACCAGCTGCCACATTCCACCCAAGAGAGATCCTTCTGCTAAGGAAATGTGACAGGATCTACATTAGATGGGAAGGGAAGGGAAAAGGAAAAGGAAAGGAGAGGAGAGGAAAGGAAAAGGAAAGGAAAGGAAAAGGAAAGGAGAGGATAAGTCTTTTGGGCTGCTCTGGGTGGGTGGTACTTTACGTATGTAAGATTTTTGTCACTGTTCTCACTCCTGTAGTTTGCATGCTTTGTACCTTGGAGTAAAACATTTGTTGAGTGCATGAGCTGCATGATATGGCCAAGGGCTAAATTGAGCTCTTTTAATTTTATTGGTTAAATAAGGGGAGCAGTATCCCTGCTGTGCTCCAGCTGCAGAGAAAATTCTGCTGAAGACTCATGTATGAAATTGCTTAGAAAATGAATGTCTGCTAATGTCTCAAATACCATTTTGTCTCTTGTACCAGACTGATGGGTAAGCAGGGAGTGTACATGAGGAATACCAGGCAGCTGAGCAGTAGAAACAAGTCAGGCAGTAGCAGCTTGCTGTCTTGTGTAAGAGGGCTCTGATCCCAGGACACAGGGGGTTGGTGCAGGAAGCTGGTTGGGGTTATTTTCCATCATCTTGGGATGCTCAGCGGGGATGCTGACCTCAGAGTCACCATGCCTGTGAGAATGGTGTTTTCCTTCCTATCGGCCAACAAGAAGCCTGGGAATTTGTAGATCAAAAGAAGTTATGAGCTGAGGATTTCCAGGGTGATCTGGAGATAGTAGGAATAGGAAAGGGATTAAGAAAGAAAAAAGCTGAAGTAGTTTAATGTTCTGCTGTAATCCCAGCGATGGCCATGGTATCCCTGGGAGCTCTGACAGTGACCCTGTGGTCTTTTTGGTAGGCTCAAGGATGACTGAAAGTGCTGAGAAATTTCCTCTCCTCCAGGTCCAACACTGTTAAACTGCAGTACCTGGGTACATGGTCAGTGTGGTGGGAAGGGACACTAGGAAACCATCCAATAGGGTAGTAGAAAGGGAACAACCTTTTTGCATTGTGACAGTGAAAGAAGAGCTGTGCTTCAGGCCTCAGAGAGTTTTTTTGCACATTGAACTCATGGCTCTTCTCCATTAACTTTCCACTAGTGTCCCATTAGATAGTTTCAAGCTCCTTGAAATACAGACTTGCAAGAGCCAGTCTGTTTTTGACAGAACAGGCTGAGTTCTATGGTCAAAACCACTTAACTTCCTCTGAATTCCTTGGGTCTGGAATGACCTCAGTGTCTCCAACTGGATGACACCATTCAGGAATGCTTAGCTCAAAAAAGGCTGAAGAAAGCACAAAACCTATCTAAGTGTCTACTGAGACTGAGCAAAGACCAGCAACTCTAGTGACTCTCCCCCTCCCTTTTCCAAAAGTGGAGGAAGCAGAGGTACTTGCTGTTCTGTTTGGGGGTAATCAGAGATTTCAGGGCACAACATAATAGTCCTTGGAAGAAAAAAGGTTGTCTTCTCCTTTGTGTGGTAGTGCATGGCTGGGTAGATATGGGTTTATTAGTAATTAGTGAATGCCTTTTGCAATATTTGATTTGTGCCAGCATGGCAAATTATATCCAAGGTTGTGGCTCTCCTTCCACTTCCATCATTGTCAAAAAAACCCTCAAGAAAAAAATAATCTGTAAATTCATTGGAGTGGTATCAGCATCAAATCAGTGAGAGGGGGCTTAAGTCTCTGATGTTTCATTTTCTGCAGCATGCAATTGCAGTCAGTTCCCAGGGCTCCCCAAGGCTCCAGCCACGTGCCCAGTTTGAAAGGCTGTCCGGGAAATGCTGGGAGGATGTGGGGACAGTGTCTCACCAAGTGCCATCTGTTGGCCACCTACCGTACTGCTTCGGAGGATGCACAGGATTTCTGAGTGCCTGAACCAAGCACAGATGATGTGGCCTAAACCAGCCTCCTTAGATTCAAACCTGGAGTTCAGAACCTCATTTCAGGAGGAGGACTCCATAACTGAAGCTTTTCCCTAGGTCCTGTCTCTTCACACCCCACGTCTAGTTTACCTTGACTTTCTTAGGACCTCGGAGAAGATGTAAGACTTTTGGTTAATGGTTTAGCACGTGTGTGGACAGGCAAAAAGGTCTTACTGTGATTTGTGAAGCATACTCTTGCTTTTTGTTGAAGGATGAAGTGATTAACCATCACTAGGAAAACAAATGTCCTAAGCATAATGATCCCTACTCAGGCTTACCCACTCCAACCCTTGGAGGTGGAAAAAATGGAGCTAGAGGAAGATAAGGATCACTTTGCTCCTGCATCACTGGGCTCCTGACACAGGGAGCAAATGTCTCAGCCCCTCTGTGCTCTCAGGTTGATCTTCTGTCTTGGGTGTAGTACTGGTCTCCATGTAACAATCCACTGTTCGTGCTACTCCTTTAGCGAGATGGTCTTGTTGTTGCTTCAGCCCAACTTGGGAGTCAGTGGGAGACACAGAGGACTCCATATCAATATGGATTGGGAGCAATACATACAGAAGCTTTCTGATGGCCTATAGAATTTCTACATTGTCCTGGCAGATTGGCTAAACTGTTACCCAAGTTTACTGAAACTGTCCTTCAGGCAAAACGTCCACTATCCAATGATGGATCACCTAGGGTTCTCACAGAAGATCAATGCTTCCTGGTGGCACTTGGGGCTCAAAGTTTCTCAGATACTATCAGCCAAAAAGTTTATGTCCATGCCACTGCAGCAGTATGAGTTTTCCTGAGATGTTTCTGTGTGGCAGGAGGTGGGGCTGGTGCTTCTCCAGGTGCCATCATCATCCCCCAGCCTCTTCTTAACAGTAGCACTGATGTGCAAGCTGCTCCAGAGACACTGGCTCGCAGAGACACTGCAAATCTGAGACTCAGCCTGCGGGACCTCAAGGGTATTAAAGAGTTTCTGGCATTTGCTTGGTATGGAAGGAATTTTAGCTGGGGTGATTTCATCACGTTTTGAACACAGATTGTTACTTTTTGTCTCCTCGAGTTTCCCCCTGCAGAGGGAGATCTCTCTTTCTCTCTTGAAGGTGCAGAGAATACATACAAACAGCTGTTTTGTTCCTTCACTGGGGTGCTTGTATCAGTGAGGACACTCTGAAATGTTGTTTCTGTACCTTCTTTGAAACCCACAGAGCTCTTCTTCAGCCATTAGACCGAGTGCTTCACATTTCTTTATTCCTCTGTCAATCACCTGTATGATACTGGTGCCAGTTTGTTACAAATCAGGTTCAAAACATGAACACATTGCTCTGCAGAATGCTTTGGGAATGATTTTGGTGTAATGCGAGTGTGCACCCTATTGCAAAAGAACACTGCTATTTGCAAAATCCGGGTTTAGCCCTCCTGCATGAGAACTGGGACCATGAATGCCATATCTACCAAACACATAGGTGAGATGTCATTGCACAGAAATGGCCATCTGGCTCAACAAGCCAGCCTGGACTTTTAAACTAGTACGACCTCACCTTTTTGTTTGTTTGTTTATTTTTTGAGCAAGACTTCTTCCTCTCCCCCACGAAGAGAGGTGGTTGTCTCACGTGCTCTTTTCCACAGTTTGCTTCAATTGTTTCTCTTGGTAACATATTCCATATGTTTACCATCTCCCCTTTTTGTCCTTCAGTAGCCTGGAGCATTTCCCTCACCTAAAGCTGCAGTTATTTTCCCAGGAAATACAGTTTCAAAAAAAGATATTATAGGAGCAAATAAAACACATTTCACTGCCAAATAGCAAGATAAAAAAAAATGCTCATTATTTTGGATGACAAGGATATTAAAAGAAAAAAAAGATATTGTTTAAAAATAACCAACTCCTCAATAGTCATGCAGGAGGATATTCAATTAAATGGAATGTAGTTTTCCAGGGAGCCCATGTATTCTTGGATTGAAACTATGGGTTGAATGATTTTTTTTTTCATTTCTATTTTTTTAATCTATACTTTGTACTCCATTCCCACCATGGTGATTATGTTTGTAACTATTTACAGTTTCTGTTGAGGGACTTTTTTTTTTCAGCTGTTTCTAAAACTTTACAAAGATTCCAGATGTCATGTTGAAAACCCAAAGCCCCAGATCAGGCCATAAATCACAACAAACCATAAATATATATATATATGTATATATATATAAGACTCTTGTACTGTTCTTTAGCACTTTCCTTGTTGGCTTTCTTCTTCCCTCCCTTTATCACTTGGAGCAGGTAGAACTGAAGTGTCTTACCCAGTGTGTTTGCTTTGCAGACTCAGAGCAGAGCACGGGGTCAGACACGGAGGTGCTGGCAGAAAGGACGTCCTGCTCATTTGGCTCCCATTCTGACCTGACATCTGGTGCCTCAGGCCCTCAGCCTCCTCCACCTTCATCCATGGAAGAGATCCAGGTAGAGCTGCAGTGTGCTGACCTCTGGAAAAGATTTCATGACATTGGGACAGAGATGATCATCACGAAAGCAGGCAGGTAAGATATCCCTGGCTTTCTGTCTGGTTAAAAAAAAAGATCATAACAAAATGAATGAAAAAAATTGAAGAGAAACCCCCTCTTCTTTTTCCCTTAATAAGCCAAAGGAATAAATACGCAGGAAAAATTAAATGGCTGTGAGAGTTTCACAGCTGTATCTCCTACCAGCTTTCTTAAGACAGGGTAAGTTGTTTCATATCACTGCTTGGATCAGTGGCTCCAAAGGAGAACTGGCAGCTACAGGAACTGTTGAGAAGTCTTTCCTTTGAGCAAATCAATCAGGAAACGATCATTGTGCTGTTGGCTGTACTGAATTTAAGCTGAATTATGAATCTGGGGGTGAGCCATTGGAGTTTCCTTTCTGGTTCCCATAGCACTTCATGGAGCAGTTGGGTTAACCTCAAACATGGCCAAGCGGATGTCTTCCCGCAATTCTAAATAGATAAAGTGTTAATGACTTCCTGCATCACAAACATGCAGGCTGAATGTTTCCCTCTGCTGGTGCAACTGGTACCACACCAGCTGAGGTCAGGAGGAGCCACTAATACGTCAGATTTGTTGTAAAAGGAAAGCTCCCCCTGCCAGGCTGTTCCTCACGGGCAGGATCTTCATTGCTGCCTGCTATTAAAAAGCAGCTCGAAGCTTGCCTGCCAAGACACAGCTTGAAGCTAGCTGTGAATGTCCAGATCCCTCAAACCAGGGTTTCTCACCACCTTGGCGTCACCGTGACGCCCCTGATGACGTCGTGATGCGGAGGGCGCTGCTCGGTCAGCACCATGGACAGAGGCGGCCGGGCCGCTCGCACCGCCCGGGGCTGCTCCCCCCCCGCACAGGGATTCACCCGCATCTGGGGGAAACGCGCTGTTCCCTGGTTTGTAACTCACTGTCCCCTCTGTGCTCCCAGAATTTGCCACAAAAGCTGGAAAGACTTGTTTTATGCTTTTGGCAAGTGAGCGCTGCTGCTCTGTAGCCCCAGGAAGTGCAGATAATTCCAGGAGAATTCTGTCGGACAAACAACTGGGATAACCCCTGAGGGAGATGATCAGAGCCAGATTAGCTCCTGCTTTTACATAGAAAACGTTTTTAGATATAAAACATCTCATTGCCACAGGAGGCATCTTGCACCAGCACAGAGCAGGCTGCTGGTTTTGCCCTTCTGCCTCAAATCCCAGAATCCCAGAATCCTAGGGACCTCGAAAGATCATCCAGTGCAACCCCCCTGCCAGAGCAGGGTCACCTAGAGTCCATCACACAGGAACGCATCCAGGCGGGGTTTGAATGTCTCCAGCCAAGGAGACTCCACAGCCTCTCTGGGCAGCCTGGTCCAGTGCTCTGGCACTCGAACAGGAAAAAAGTTCTTCCTGAGATTCACATGGAACCTCCTGTGCTCCAGTTTGCATCCATTGCCCCTTGTCCTATCATTGGTCATCACTGAAAAAAGCTTGGCTCCATCGTCCTGCCCCTCACCCTTTCCATATTTGTAACCATGGATGAGGTCACCCCTCAGCCTCCTTTTCTCCAAGCTAAAGAGCCCCAGCTCCCTCAGCCTTTCCTCATAAGGGAGATGTTCCACTTCCTTCATCTTGGAAGAGGCAAAGTACCAGGAATTACAACATTTGCTGTTACACAACAGATTTTCTCCACAGATGTCAAAGCAGACTCAGAGAAAATTATTATTATTATCCTCTTTTCATAGGGACTAAACAGAGTAAGTCATCTGTCCACCACCACTAAACATGATACTGGCAGAACCAGTGCCTTGGTTCCAAGGGCCACGCTGTCTCAGAAAATTAGACTAATATATTGTTACCCATAGGATTAACTATAATTAATTCTCTTAGGATACATGGAGTAGGTAGGCTTAGCAGCAGTGTAAATATCTCAAAGCCCACCAACACCAGTGCACGCTAAAATGTCTGGAGTTCACACAGACCAGAGTGGTGTGAAGATAATTTCAGCAGCTCACACACTTCTGAATGAAGTCTCTGACCTTTCTGGGATCTTAAAAAGCCTTCATCAAAAAAGGTGCAACATCAATGCCACAGCAATTTTGCAGTGTAAAACACTGTGCCAGGAAAAATGAGCCCCAGTTAGTAAAGAAAACCAAAAACACTCCGATTCACTTCTTCCACCTGATTTTTTTCTCTTTGTCTCAAAGGAAAAAAATAATTGTTTTGGTTTTCTTAGATTTTAGCTCAAAAATTTTGGATTTTGTATTTTGGAGGAGAGGTCTCTGTGCTCCAAGGAAAACCTTGATGTGCATTTTCGGATGAAATATTTCTTTCCCAATTTGTGCAGCCATTTGAGGTGTTTAACAGCACATGTTAAGAAAGATGGACACCCTAACTATTTTAAGGAATCCAAATCAATATGTATTTTGATAATTTTTGGTAGGGAATAGATGTAGAGAAACCTGTAAGGACTATAAAGAATGTTTCTCTTTCCATTATTTTTTCTGTAACACCATTAACAGTATTCTCAAATGCCTTTCCAGTTCCAGACTTGATAATTTTTCCACTTACGAAAGACCACGTATCACAATACAGAATCATAACTTACTGTCCAAATCATATATTATTTGCAATCCTCAATAATATTCTTCCTCCCTGAAAAAAGATGCTCATCATTACTTCAGTCCTGATAGCCAACTGGCTCGCACAAAACCTTTATAGCTACTAAATGTGTATTTTTTTTCTGCTTGATGATGTTCTTCTCCAGAAGTGATGTTAAAATATTGGGCAGAATATTTTTTTCTGTTGACTACACTTGTAGGTTAACCATTGCAAGGCATAATACAGGGTTGGGCAGGTTTTGTAGGCAGTACATCTGTTTATTCGGGATGGTCCTTACAGGTAGGATAAAATTCACAANCAGGTTTTGTAGGCAGTACATCTGGTCCTTATAGGTAGGATAAAATTCACAGATGAAATGTTTAACCTCACAGGTTAAATGTGTTTCTCTCAGGGATGGGTGAGAGCTGAGTCTAGCAGTCCTGTTTCTCCATATGGGTTGCATGGTATGTGATCCCATTGTAGGATTTCTGGCAAAAACAGCAGAACCAGTGTTATTTCCTGAAGATTTCCTACTACTTATTGTAACTGTGACAGTCACACAGTGTCATTTGCAACTTCTTCCCTCCCCAGGGAAGATTTTGGTCTGCTTGTTGCCTTCTTGTTTTGAAAGCCCTTATAACTACAGACTCAGTTGCCTATAACTACAGCTGCTCCTTAATTTTCTATGACTTGTAAGGCGCTGCCTGACCTACTCTTACTGTGGAATGCCAGTTTCTAACCTATGTTCTCATTTCAAACATATTTCTGGAGCTAGATCCTGCTTATGTCAGGCCTACTACACTTCTTAACCTTCAGACTCCCACTCCCACTCCCATTTAATTCTGCTTTGTTTTTTCTTTTCTTGATGCTGTATTTATAATGTCTTTTTTGTCTGTTTCCATAAATGTACTTCAGTCCTATTAGAACTTTTCCTTTCTTCCTCTCCTGCAGAACGTTATTATTAATAATTTAATAAGATGTTTATAACAAGACTCCTTTGTTCTTTGTGCAAAAGATGCCAATGTCTTTCTGTCAGCTGTAGTGCATTAAAATCTGGAATCACCTTTATCTCCTTTTTGTTTGAAAGGCAACCTTAGAATAGAATAGAATAGAATAGAATAGAATCATTATGGTCGGAAGGGACCTCCAGGGTCATCAAGTCCAACCTTTATCCCATCATATTCCTAACCATTAGACCATTAGACCATGGCCTCAAGTGCCTCATCAATCCGTTTTTTGAACACCCCCAGGGACAGAACCTCAGATTCTGTGCAAAATAAAATAAATTCCCCTTAATCCCCAGGTTTAAGCCACAAGTCCTAAAAACATCCTTAACTCTTTTTCTCTTCTCTCCTTCACAAACGGTGATCACACATGTACCATGGCAACATCAGCAGAGGAATCTGAATCCCTTCTAACACCCCTACAATCCCTAGATAAAGTCCATGGCCACCTGAGCTGCAGGGGTAGCTGTTAGTTAACTAGTTAGAAGTATTATTATGCACTTATTACTGGGGTTATGCACTATAAAGTGTGCTTGGAGTCCTGCTCTGGGAGGGAAGTGCTGCCTGCTGTCTTGGAGGTGGTTATGTGAGTGCAACCACACACACAAGCACAGCCAGGATATATTTATTCCTCTGGGCACCCAGGTGCTACTTGTGACAGAGCCAGGATCTCCCCTCAACAATGAGGGAAATGCTCTCATCTGTCATATCACAGTTATCATACCTGTACTGTGGGGTTGCTCAAACCTGAATGCTGAGACCAGGCTCAGTAATAAGAGTGGAAGAAGCCAGCAGTGAGTGGAACAGGTGATCTTGTCCTCTCCTGACTCCTCTGTGACTTCTGATAGGTTAAATGATATTGTTTCTGGAGTTTCTTTGCCTCCATGAAACCATGAGTCTGAGTCGTTTGAAATGTGTTCTTGGGGGTGTTTGTATTACCAAAGGTTTTTATTTCCAGGGGAAGGAAGGAAAGGTCCCACAGTACTCTTCAGTTAGGGACAGCAGCAGGGATTTTGTTGTAAAGATCTGTTGATGCTGAAGGGGCCCATGGAGAGGACTTCTTAGACTGAGAGCTGGCAGGCTGCAGCTGATNTTACTGGGGTTATGCACTATAAAGTGTGCTTGGAGTCCTGCTCTGGGAGGGAAGTGCTGCCTGCTGTCTTGGAGGTGGTTATATGAGTGCAACCACACACACAAGCACAGCCAGGATATATTTATTCCTCTGGGCACCCAGGTGCTACTTGTGACAGAGCCAGGATCTCCCCTCAACAATGAGGGAAATGCTCTCATCTGTCATATCACAGTTATCATACCTGTACTGTGGGGTTGCTCAAACCTGCCCTCCCTCTGTGCTGACAAACACTATTTTAATCAAGTTTCAGATATCAATACATGTCGTTAATTTTATTCACACTCAGAGTTTCACAAAGCTCATTCTCGTTGTGGAAGGAGACAGAAACTGAGTAGACTGAGGCACATGGTTGTTACAAAAATGCTTTTTCAAACACTTCTAAGTGGTCCTAAAATAATTGTAATAACTTCTGTCATATGACATCGTATTTCCCCTAAAAGGGCACTGTGTGCAAGTTCACAGTCTAAGTTTAGGGAGGCTGTTTTCCTGCTGAGTGGTAAAGCTGACATATAAATAACTCCATCATCCCAAACTGCTGCTGATAGAAAACCTCCTCCCAAAATATCTCAGATGTCATCACGTGTTCCCTATGCAAACAGGCAGCCTCCGGGGCTGTAGCTGGGGACTCTAAAGCTGGCTGATATCTTCCTAGCTGAGAGGTTCTTGTCTGTTAATGAATACAGCCACAGCCAAATGACCTCAATCCCTTCCAAACCTTTGAGCCTCCCATTTTCTATAGGGCTGGTGCCTCTGGGGGGCCAAGAGCCAGCCAAGATCATAGAATCATAAAATCATCATAGAACCACAGAATCATAGCATCATTAAGGTTGGAAGTGACCTTCAAGCTCATCCAGTCCAACCTCTACCTACATCACTCCTATCCCTTATCACCAAGATGAAGCCCAGTGCTCAGGAGCTGAGCATTACACCTGGTACCTCCCTAGGAGCTCAATGTTTGCCTCTGCCATTTCCATTTGCCCCTTTCCATGCAGCAATGCTGCTGGAGATCTGCTGTGACAGTTCCAAGCCACATCCTCGTGGCAGAAAAAAAATGAGTTACTTTCACACACACAGAAAAAGAAGAACAGTAGTAATTTATAAAACTTTAAAAGTACACTTAAACCTTCGAGAAAGCAGTGGGATCAGCCGAGCTCTCCCCGGGCGTTTCACAGATTAACCTCTAAGCCTGTTGAATGGGCTGTGGTAATCTTTTACAAGGTATTTCATAAGCAAACAACCCCACAGGCTCTATTGCAACTTTACACTGGGCTGCACATTTGGAGAGAGCTTCTCGGGATACGTAGTGTTCAATTTTCCCAGCACGGTGTGCACACTCGGACCCAAAGAGACTCCCATTTCATCCCGGGTTTCTCACCAGCCCTCTGAAACACGACCTGCCTCTCAAGCTGCTCCCAAGTCACCTCTCTCCAATTAAGGGGAGCTGGCCTGTAAAATGCCACATCCTGTCCCCATTTGGCTTGGCAGATTTAATGAGCCATTGTGGTACAAACAAGGTAATACCCTCAAGCCACCAAAGACTAATCCCTTAGTCCATTTCTTCCCAAACCCCATTCAGCTAGCAAACTCACACCATCAGCTGCAGCAAACCCACCCTCTCCTTGAAGGGTTTCTGCAGACAATTTTTCTGACAGTTTTATGTCTCTCATAATTCAGGTTAGCTGTGCTCTGGCAGCTGTGGGGTGGTGCTCCCCCTGTCCCCCACAGTAAATGCCCTTTTCCAAGGCAGATACAATTACTATTAGGGCAGAACTTTCCTTCTTAGTGGCCTGAAATGGAAGAGCTGGAGGCAGGGCAAAAGCTGAGCTCCAACTCTCCTTTCCACCCTCTTCTGCAAGTAGGTGTTTGTGGCCTGGATGGGAGAGAATAAAATAGCTTCTCCTGGTTGCATCCCTTCAGTGCAAAGCTTTAGAGGCATGTTTGGAGATGCTGACACAAACATCTGTTTTATTCCTCCTCCAGGCTGAGTCCACTGACAATGCTTTGAGAAACAGAAATGTCTGGAGGAGATCTACATCTTCTCTGGCATTTCACTGCTCCTCACTAAATAGAAAAGAAAGTGTCATCATGGTTTCTAGGGCTGGTCCCTTGAAACAGTGGAGAAATATTTCTTGCACACTTTTCCATGATTTTGGCATTGTGATTTTAAATTCCCCTTTAATATCCTCCTTCCAACCAAACTGCCCCCTTTTCATAAGGATATATCTACTTACCAGAGGAGCAGAATGTAATTTCATATGAATCAGAGAATCAGAGAATGTGCCAAGTTGGAAGGAACCCTCCAGGATCATCGAGTCCAACTCCTGTCCCTGTGCAGGACACCCCAGGGTCACACCATGTGCCTGAGAGTGTCATTGAACATCCAGTACTTTCAGAGTTTCTCCTCCCAAAGCTCTGTATTTACTGGGCAGAAGCCATGCAACCAAGTAACACCGTCCTGTAGGACCTCAGCTCAATTTCTCATGTAAGGGCTGAGAAGCCACTCAAGTAGAGCTCAGGTCTGAGTTCCAGTCAGCGAAACAACGCAGGATTTCTATCAGTGCTCTGCTCTGCTGTTTCCTTTTGCACTTCCAGAAGGTTCTGCTCCTCGGATTTTATGGAGACATTAAAATACAGCCTGAATTGCAGATGTAATATGGCATAAACAACTCACTCAGAATGCTGTGTGAGGGCAGTGTAGAATGGCCATTGGGGTACTGGCAACCAGAGAACTTTTAAAGAGGAGAAATGATGCCACAGCCACACTAACACTGACATACTTTGGGGTTAAAGTTGTTGTGAGCTGTTCTCTTCTGAAATAATTGCCTAGCTACAAACACCTCCAGAACAGGGCAGAGCAGAGCTAAACTTGTGTTCAGACAGGGAAAGAAAGGCTGGAAACTGATTCTTGCTAGTGTAGAGTTTCATAACTTGCCAGCCAAGAGAAAAAGCTCAAGACAGATCTGGATCTGGGTAGAAAAGACAACACTTATCAGAGGACTTCAAGGAATCCGTGTCAATAATGCTAATGTTTCTGTTAAAGGGAAGTATATGCCTAATAAGCAGATTAATTTGAGAGACAATTTTCTTGAATAACTATAAACATAGAAGTGGGAGGACCTTTCAGGATGATGGATTTGCTTTTGCCCTGTGCAGAGCATTTGACACCATCCCGCACAACATCCTCGTCTCTAAATTAGAGAGGCATGAATTTGATGGATGGGCCAATTGTTGGATAAGAAATTGGTTGGATGGTCACACTCAAAGGGTTCTGGTCAACATCTCAATGTCCAAGAGCAAATTGGTGACAAGTGGTGTTCCTCAGGGATCGGTACTGGGACAAGTTCTCTTTAACATCTTTGTCGATGACATGGATGGTGGGATCAAGTGCACCCTCAGCAAGTTTGCCAATGACACCAAGCTGTGTGGTGTGGTTGACATGCTGGAGAGAAGGGTGGCATCCAGAGAGACCCTGACGGGCTGGAGAGGTGGGCCCATGCAAACCACATGGAGTTCAACAAGGGCAAGCGAAAGGTCCTGCACATGGGCCAGGGCAATCCCCAGCACAAATACAGACTGGGCAGAGAATGGATTGAGAACAGCCCTGAGGAGAAGGACTTCGGGGTGTTGATTGATGAGAAGCTCAACATGAGCTGGCCATGTGTGCTTGTAGCTCAAAAAGCGAACGGTATCCTGGGCTGCACCCAAAGCAGTGTGACCAGCAGGTCTGTGGAGGTGATTCTCCTCCTCTACTTCACTCTCGTGAGACCACCCCTGCAGTGCTGGGTCCAGTTTTGGAGTCCCCAACATAAGAAGGACACAGAGCTGCTGGATAGAGTCCAGAAGAGGCCATGAAGATGACCAGAGGGCTGGAGCACCTCTCCTATGGAGACAGGCTGAGAGGGTTGGGGGTGTTCAGCCTGGAGAAGAGAAGGCTCCAGGGAGACCTCACAGCAGCCTTCCAGTGCCTGAAGGGGCTCCAGGAAAGCTGGAGAGGGACTTGTTAGAAGGGCATGGAGTGACAGGACGAAGGGGAACAGTTTCAAACTAAAGGAAGGTAGATTTAGGTTGGATATTAGGAAGAAATTGTTTGGTGTGAGGGTGGTGAGAGCCTGGCCCAGGGTGCCCAGAGAAGCTGTGGCTGCCCCTCCCTGGCAGTGTCCAAGGCCAGGTTGGATGGGGCTTGGAGCACCCTGGTGTGGTGGGAGGTGTCCCTGCCCATAGCAGGGGGTGGCACTGGGTGAGCTTTAAGGTCCCTTCCAACCCAAACCATTCTGTGACTCTGTGGTTCCATGATTCTATGAAATATTACTCCAGTGCTATCAAACTCTATACTGAAATGTGATTTTCTCAAAAAAGAGAACTAAAGTGTTGCTGCATTTGATGGGAGATGAGAGAATAATTTTAGATGGGTGGTCAGCAGGAAAAACAGCAACAAGAATGTACACTGCCCATCCTACAGATACCTAGAGAGGGCAATTTGTATGGAGTGGAGCAGAACTGTCTGCTAGGAGCTGGGGACAGGCAGAGTGCTCGACTGGGAGTGTTTTATTGTTACCCACAGGTTGTTATATTGCTGCCCCTTTTCTGAAGTGGGATAAATTTGAAGATGCAAACCCCTGCCAGGACAATCTTTGCTACTGACACCAAGCCCAGAGCAGTCATGCCAAGAACTGGGCTCTGTAAAGTAGTGTGCTCCTGGAGGGAGGTCAGAGAGCCCCTCGGCTTCCTTGTTCACCTATTTCTTCCTTATTTCTCCTCTTGTCTTCCTAGGAGAATGTTTCCAGCCATGAGAGTGAAAATTACAGGTTTGGATCCCCACCAGCAGTATTATATTGCCATGGACATTGTGCCTGTGGATAACAAGAGATACAGGTAAGCTTTTGAAGCACAGAAGTAGAAACCTGGGGATAACTTGCTGTCAGTGACAGCCTGGGAAGGACACAATGACAGCTTGGGAAGAACACAATGACAGCTTGGGAAGAACACATGCTTTTGTACCCCATTGCAGAGGTGTGCTGGAGGAGATCAAGCTGATTTACACCAACACAGCTGATTTGGGCAGAATCGTGAGACACAAACCCAGAGGTTTAATATTGCACCTTTGGGTGGAAATCTTGCTCTTTTCAAACAGCAGTTTTTAATCGGGGAGATTCCAAGCAGGAATTTCACAATTGACATGATTAACAATGACTATCTGAGGGAGCCTGGAGCCTCCAAAGCTACTTCAGAGAGAAAGAAATGGGCAAGTAGCAGCTGAGCTAAGATGGGCACCTAAGGTCTGGCCTGAACTGAACTGGGTGATTTTTTGTTTAAAAGCATTCACTGCCCAGTCCAGCAGTCACAGGGGACATGGGTCCTGTAGTGTAAAGCCATTGAGAAGCACTCTGGTGAACCTCCACTGCTGAGCTGACAGGAAGAGGAGATTTCTCTGGTATTAATGGGCTTCCAATCCTAAAAAGCAGTCTGGAAAACTCATGGTCCTCTGTGTCCCAGGAAAACATCAAGACAGAGGTGATTTATCTGTACTTATTAAAAGACCCTTGAGAGCAATGCTTTTCCCCAACTGCACCAAATTTCAAGGATTCAAGAACAGATCCTCTGCTTCAAATGCTAAATACTATATTTTTGCTCTCAGATTGTGCAGTGTTTCTCAGAAAAATGCTTTTCCTGGGAAGCACTGAGGTAGTGTCTGATGCTCAGCTAGATGGTTTCCCACTTCATTGAGTGTGGTTCTGACAGCATTAAAGTTGAAAATAAATGTATTTTCTTACACTTTCTATCCTTGTTAGCTTGTGCAGCCACATGGAGCAAACTAGCAGTGAAAAGGAACATATTTTATTTTATTTTAATTTTAATTTTGTTTCTTCTAAAACCACAGGAAATGTGTCCCTGTTTGTAGGTGAGGACTGAAACAGATTACCAAGGCTGAGTAGAAACCAAATGAGGGGCAGCACAGGGCAGAACTCAGAGGTGTTAGGTGTTAGAGGACTGTTTGTGAAATGCCTCAGGCTGAAGGAGCCACAGGACAGGAAGAAAAACAGATACCTAGGCAAAGCCATGCTAGAGAAACGTATGGCACATATAGGATGGCTAGATCAGGAACACATTTGACTATAAAAGACCAGGAACACAAAGATTATTTTTTCTTCTAATCCCCAGATTTGTAATACTATATGGAATTTCCTATTTTGCAACATTTCAAAGCAGAACTTCTGTTGTATCAATTGTTCTAGTGGTATCCATTGGATCTTGCCCTTCCTGGCTGAGGACCCATGTGTTCTACATAGTCTGGCATGGCAGCCAGTGCAGATTTCTGAAATGACAGGGTATTTATTAATATTTCCAGAGAGAGCTTTGTTTACCCATATTTTCTAGCCTCTTACTCTGGCTCAGAGAGAGTTAAGGAGTTCAGAAGACACATGTGGCAGCGTTTTACATGGAAAATAACTGCCAAGGTGGTTTTAATAAGGAATCAAGCCTGAACAAGTGGCTCAGGGGTAATCTGGCTTTCATTTAGAAGGTAGGAGGTTGCAATAAAGCACATGACTGCAAATGAGAGCTTGGGGTGTGTGTGGTAGGGTGGCAGGGAATGGGGAGCCCTGGAAGCATTGCTCCACTAAGCCAGTGAGTGACAACCTCCCTCAGCCATCTCCTGTTCCTCTTGCAGGTATGTGTATCACAGCTCCAAGTGGATGGTGGCTGGCAATGCTGACTCCCCAGTGCCCCCGAGGGTTTACATCCACCCCGACTCGCTGGCTTCTGGAGACACCTGGATGAGGCAGGTGGTCAGTTTTGACAAGCTCAAGCTGACCAACAACGAGCTTGATGATCAAGGCCATGTAAGTTAGAAGCTAATCCTGGGGCCTGCTGCCCTAGCCATGCTCCTCTCAGACTCGAAAGGGTGCTGCTGCTTTGGTAGCTCCTGTGTCCTTCTGGACACGCTATCTGTAGTTGCTCTTCAGAGTTATGGAACTTTTTTCCCCACTTCAGTGATTTTCCTTGAAATTAAGCCTGACCCTCTGAAGCAATAAAGCCCCTTTCTCCCTGCACATAGCACAGACTTTGTCTCATGTGTACAAAAAAAGGGCATTTTTCTCCATATTAGCCCTTACTTCACCCCTGCATCCTTGTACATCTTGGTGTAGCATAGAATATTTGGGGAAAAAAAATCCCTTTCCTTCTTTTGTGTTCTCTTCAGATAATCTTGCATTCAATGCACAAGTACCAGCCCCGTGTCCATGTCATCCGCAAGGATTTCAGCAGTGATCTTTCTCCTACAAAGCCAGTTCCTTCAGGAGATGGGGTGAAAACCTTCAACTTCCCCGAGACTGTCTTCACCACGGTGACAGCCTACCAAAACCAGCAGGTAAAGCTCAGTGCCTTCAGGCTCCTTTGATGTTGGGTGGTCATAAAAATATGAGTGTGCTCGTCGTGTTTGAGACATTAACTTCTCTAAGAAATGTAGCTCAAGGAAAGTGCATGTTTTACAGACTCACTGGTTTTTTGTGCACAAATAGAAAATGCTTGCTCTGGGGTAGTGTGTAGACAGGAGGTATCTAGCCAGAAAACCACCTTTCAGATAAGGTGCCTGCAGTTTTTACTGTAAAGTGGGTGGGATCAACCATGAAAAGCTGTGCTGTGTTCATGGTTCCTTCCTGCCTAACAGTAGTACTGGAATTTTAAGGCACTACAGCTAGTTCAGAGCTGTTATTGCCCAGAGAAAACACATAGCTGGGTTTTTTGTTTGTTTAACGATGAAAGAAAAAGTTTTAGAGAAGTGCAATCTCATCAGTTTGTTGACAAAAGAAGCCTTTGAACATAAACAGTAGCAGTGGAGGTATTGCATGTGAACTGAAATTCTCATGCATAATCCACATTTGATTCGGATCTCACCCAGTTCCCAGTGGAGAGTGTTACTGCTGACACCAGATATCCTAAGGAAAAGATGTTGCCACAGTGGGATCCTATCTGTAGAGACCTTGACTGCTGAGCTTTGTTACTGCTCTGCTCTCTTTCTTAAACGAGACTTCATGGCACTAGGAAATGGAACCTCAGTGCACAGCAGTGTTTGATTGCAGAATTCCCTGTCTATCCCTATTTTCCTCAGAGATATATCATACCCTCTTTAGGAGGAAATGAATTGCTAGGAAAACACGAGCACTTGAGAATGTAAGCGTTTGAGACAGGAGCAAATAGTGTTAGAGAGTGCAAAGTACTGTTATAAACTAGAATGAGGGACAAACTGGCTTGGGGGAAAACTAATCTGTTATCAAGCCTGTTAGGAAATAGGTTTTAAAATTTCCTGCCATGAATTGCAAGTCTTGAATCAGAAATGGTGAAGTAAATATCTTTTCTGTGACACCATCTGTGTTTCTGGACAACTTCATGAACTCAGTGGATGTCATTATATTTGGTATTCTTGGACTGAGAGACAGACCCAGCTCAGGGCAGTAGTAGTGTTTAGCCAATTTACAATGTGAATTTAGCCAATTTACTGTGAATTTTAACAACTTAGTGAATTGTTAAGAGTTTTTATTTTGCAAAATATAAGAGGGAGCACAGGTGCTTACAGTGTTCCCACGACTGCTTCTGGACACCCATTGCTAACTACTTCTCTGCCTGATCCCCTTGAATTGACTTAAATTTGGGTCCAAAATGAATCAACTATTCCAGCAGAAAAAAAATACTGCAAAACAGTGGTGAATTTGCTGTCACTGCAGCACTTGAAATTTCCTGCCCCCCTTCCCCAAACACATGTAGTCCACAAACACTGAACTGTAGACCAGACATGGAAAGAGAGTTTTGCTCCCCTGCCCCAAAACTGGGGGGGTGGATTTTTAAAATACAAGTAGAGGAGATTCTGATGGCTTGGAGAAACCTTTTCATTAAAAAGAAGTTTAAATCCCCTGAATCTGCCTGCGTGCCCTTCAGTGGCTGTAAAACTTCCTTACTGGGAGAAGCGTTTCTGGAAACAATTGTAAAATGTTAGCAAATCCACCACAGGGATTCCCTCTGCTGTAATTCCATCCTCCACAGAACATATCTGTCTCTGTACACACAAGTCCCAGGACAGCTGCAAAGTCAGGCCAGTGGAAATTAAGTTCACAAATTAAGCTTCTGCAAAAATAGGAGCTGCATTCCAGATCTGAGGTTAATATCCAGAGTAAGGGCTTGGTTCTGACAGAAGCAAACCACCTGCAAATCCACTTCAGATCAGCCTGGGTTAAACTAGTCCCTTTTGAGCAGTTCCTGCAAAAACCCCTCAAATTTGATAGGATCTGGAGGTTTTGCTCTCTTTTCACTCCAGAGGCAGGGTCTCTGGGACAAGGTAAGGCTGTCAGAGGGAAGCTCTTGGGGAATAGCTGGCAGGGAGTTTGATACCACGGGCTGCAAGGGCAAAATCCCTGTATTATTTTCCATATTTACCAACATGGAATTCATGCCTAAAAATAAAACAGGAAGGAAGATTCCCCAAAATCACTCGGTCTGGCTTTCATCTTCTTTGTTTAGAGGAGGGGAAAAAAAAAAAAGAAAAAAAATGGTTTCCAGATCAGCAAATCCTTGAAGGACCACCCAGATGCTGAGCAGAACAGCAGCACCTTCTGCATGTGAGCGGGTGCTCAGCTGCTGTCTCTGGGGGCTGCAGCCTGTGCTTTGTTTGGCCTTTTCTTCTCAGCATTGTTTGAAGGTCCATGGGTGCATCCAGCACTGGCTACCTAGGGTGTTGAGGTTGGACTAACCCAGATACCAGCCCAACCTGAGCAGTGTGCCTGCCTCCCGAATCACATGGCCACGGATGAGTTGTATCTCCTGGGGTTTTGCACCTGGCTCCAAGATGTGCTTCTCCTTTGGGAACAGCTTCTCAGCCCCAGCACTGTGCCAGGTTTGCTGATGCTGCCAGGTTTCTGCCTCTGGCGCTGTGCATTTGCTAAGCAGGTCATCTTAGCAACTTTAATATAAGGACAGGAAAGGCAACTTTAACATAAGTCTGGAGTAAGTGTGAAAGATCTTACTTAGAGGTGGTTTGGGCAAGAGTGGGAGTCATCAGTAATCTTCTTTTGTTGAAAGAAAAAAAAGGTTGAGCGATCAACTAATTCTTTTTCTTCCTTTGTAGATCACCAGATTAAAAATTGACAGAAACCCCTTTGCTAAAGGTTTCAGAGATTCTGGGAGAAACAGGTAAGAGGAGCTCGTTTGTGTTTCCTCTCTGCCCTCTCTCCTCCCCCTGGTGAGTGCACAGGGTGTGTGTGTGTGTGTCTAGGGCTGAGGAAGGCATTTTGTGATCCTAATGAATGCTTACAGGAGAAGGTTGCAGCAGACTGGTTCTTGGAGGAGTCAGAAGGACTGTTTGACTTTGCCTGAACAGATCCCATGTATAATGATGAGCTTCAGAAAACACTTTCTAGGTTGGCCAGCTAGACAGAACCCATTTCTTTTCAGAAGACCCCTCCAGTGCTGCTCCTACCTCCGCCTGGATCCTGCAGTTCCAAACCCTGTCAGAGGGTTTTAAATATTCTCAGGCCACGTATCTGTAAAGCCAGCCTATCCCTTGCCTCTTTGACAACACTTTTTCTGTGACTGTGTTTTCTTGCTGTCGCCTGTTTAATTTCCTGTTCACTTCTACCTCAGTACCCCTTCTGTTGCCACTGCTTTCAAGGCTGGTTTTGTCTGTATATATGTTTTGCTGCTGTTTTTTTTTTCCCCTGCTGGATAATTAATTTATTTATGCTCATTTCTATTATTTTCATGTTCCTCTGAGCTTTTCCATTTCTAGTTTAAAAGCAATTAAAATGTTCTCTACTATCTTTGCTAAGTTATTAATAAACCATTCATGTATCACTGATATGGTGCCACGATATCCAAAGAATTAGGTAAAATAAATAAACTTGTAGAGATATTGTAGATTTTCTTTAAAAATATACATTTTTTGTACAAAAATGAAGAACAGAGATAGAAAAATGGAGGATTGTGGATTGTAAAACAGACAAATGTGTCGCAAAATAGTGGAAGTTGTAGGAAAGGGGCCCTAGACACTTTTTCTTGTTTTTTATTCTATGTAGAGCTGGCTGAAGGGCATTTTTAAATTTTAATTTTCACAGGAAATTCCAAAACTTGGAGCACAAATGCTTGCTTTATATTAGAAGGAAAACTGTTCTAGCTTCAAACAATTCAGTTTTTCTCCAGTGAGGTCAAATTGTTTCATTTTGACTGTGTCATTTAATTTTCTCAGGATTTTTATGAAAATATTAAGGAGAACACCTTAAGCATTATTTAGAATACATTATACCTTAAAAACACAATAGCAAGATTGGAACTTTAATAAAAACTTTAATAAAAACCCTTTTGTATTAGTAAAAGACATTACAGAGTTACCAAAAAAGACTAATCAAGTCCAAACCAAAAGCTTCAACTTTTTCTGCCATTCATGAATCCAGCAGAGTGTGCAGCACATCTAAATATTTCAGATCTAAGTGACATGGATATCCTTTAAATCAGTGTGACAAAGGCTTTAAACATTGAATTAATTATAGAACTGGGCATATATGAGTACATGACAAGAACCCTAGGGTGGTAAAGCAAGGCTCTGAGTGTGCAGTGCAAGGCCATGTGCACAGCCCTCCTTTGCTGTCCCCACGGGCACTGTGATTCAGTTCTCACTTGCATGCTCCTCTTGTGTGTGTTCACCAGGACCTCACTCGTGGTTTGGCATGGGAAGGGTTCAGTGAATGGGCAACCACCTGGTGTTTCCCAGCACCCATTTGAATGCTCCACTCTCCATGATCACATCTTACTGACCTGGCAACTTCCTAGCTCAGCTCCTCTGGTCTCATATTGCTGTAGTTATGTAAAAAGATGTCACTGCCCTTATTTAATTCCCCCTGTTCTGATACCTGGGGTATATGTGACTTCTACCCCACTCTGCTGCGTGGGGCGAGCAGTGTGTGCCCTGGGGACAAGGTCCTCCCTGTGTGCAGATACAGCTGCGCTGGAGCCTGGGCTCAGAAGGGGGATTGATGCAGTTCCAGGTACATGGTGGGCTAGATTAATGTGGAAGGCATTAATAAGGTCCTAGCCCAGTGAATTTGGACAGTTTCCTGAAAAGGTTGGGAATTACTGATCTTTGTAGCTCATTGATTTAAGAAAGGGCAGGAAATTGCTACACGGCTGCAGCTGTGGGGAGGGCTCAGTAAGGCTCTCTGCTGATGTAAAGAGGAATTAAAATCTTCAAGGTATTACACATCAAAGAGAGCAGCCTGAGGCTTTAGGAAGGAAAAACAGGCAAAGGTATTTGCAAGCATATATAGCAGCCAGGCGCCTCCCTCGCAGGCAGTGGTCTGGCTAAGGTTGCACCACTGTTGGCAACAGAGAGGACACTCGGAGGCTCAGCTGCTCCCTGGAAGAGAGGACACATACACACATGTACACACAGGAGGGAGAAAAGCATTAAGGTCCAAGCTGTGTGTGGAAACGACTCTCCAATGGCACTGTGCTGGGTGGCTCCTCTTCACCTCATGCTTTTGAATCTCTTCAGCATCAGTGGTCAACCTGAGTGACAACCGTTGTGCAGCTCCCCACACCCTCCCAGCTTTGGTCAGCATCATGCTGTGGCTGGAGAACACCCCTCTGAAAATGTCAGCCTCTTTTAAAAAAGAACAGGGTAATTTGAAGAAGGGGCCATTTGTGAAGCAGGCAACTGTAGTATTTGTCCAAGAGATCTTCTCTATCAGGTCTGAGAAGAAACAAAATGTGTAGCAGCAGCAGGGGCTGCAGAATGTCTGAGGCTGCTTCAGGGCATTGCATCCCAGTGACACTGGGAGACTAAGTAAGAGTCATGGTTAGAGTTTGCCAACAAAAACCCACTGGAGAAAAGCAGAGCATGATGGGAGAAGAGGTGCTCCTAGGCCACTTCTTCCCTAGGACATTTCCTGTCTGCTCTGTGTGAACTGGGGAAGGATGCTTTTGATTCACTTCTTTCTTATTTTGGTGTTGTTTCATTGTCGTTGCCTGCTGCAGAGATTCTAGGATTGACTGTTGTTTTTAAAACTGGTTCCCCTTTTAAATCTTTCACTTCTGCCAGCTCACAGCTTTCCTGTGTGGTTTCTTGTGACTGTGGTCTTCCTTCATTAGTAGAAGAGACTGCTAAAAAGGTGCTGCTCTGGGACACCCCATGATGATGCAGCTGCCTGTACCCATCTGGGGGAGTGATCTTTTCACACATCCCTTCTTGGGTCTCCTTCAGGTGCTTGCATGGTTGGCTCCCTTCAGGTATTTCAGCAGGAAGGATGCAAACAGGTCAGCAGCTGGAAGTGTTTCTGCAGTCTTTGAGCACTCAAGCCATGTTCACTACCGGTGTTCAGCAATGGAGTCAATAGCCTTGATGGATTAGGGAGCTAATTAGCCTGGGTTACAAGTCTGAGTCTTCGTTCCCACTTCTTAGACATTCCCTCTGCATGGGTTTTGGTCTCTCTTTGCTTTATCTGCAAAAGCAGGTGTAGCATTCATATAGGTGAGCCAAGAGAACCAGTGCTGGTGGTAGAAGGACACCTACGTGACGTATGCACAAGGCAGGTATGGCTTGGTTGCTTTCCTGAACTTCAAGGGATTGAGAAGCAGAGTTTCTGACATATGGAGCTCAGCTAGCCAAATGTTTGGCTGGTGCCTTCACCAGCAGATTTAATGCCACAGAGCCTATTTTTGGAGACTGAGTAAAGTTCATTTGACAGTGGGATGCTGGTGGGAGCTCCTTATCCAGGAGGAAGCCAGAAGGGACAACCATCAGGAAACCCAGCAGGGTGAGGGAAGAAAAAAACCCTAAGATGAAGGCAAGCAACAGCACTTTGCTTTCAGATGTGGGCAGCTGAGGTGGATAAAAGTTGTTTGTGTTGGGAATGCTCTTTGAGCTTTTGTCTAGGGTAACAGAGCCAGGAGGGCGTTCGGAGCCAACAGTTAACTCCCCCAGTGAACAATGAAAGGATGACCTGGATCCCACTTGCAGTGGGAATGGCAGGGTTGGCCATATGGGATGGATTAGGGGAGGTACACAGATAGCTCGGACATCTTTTTTCATTTTTCAGACAATGGAACTGTTTCATTTATTGGCTATTATTAAAACTTTATGGCACTAAAAATAAAAAAAATGAATGAAAAAGAGAGTGAATTTTGGAGACCTTTTAAAGGACTGACCTTATTAAAGTAAAGCTGGCAGTGAGTCCTCTTCTGATACTTTTTTTTTTACTTCCTTCATAAAGATGGTGTGAGAGGGGAGGGTTTATGGCCTGATAGACAGTTTGAAGTCAATTTTTCAGTGCAGTTCTTTGGAAGAGAAAGTGGATGCCACGTGGATAATGTTCAGCACACTTGGCACCAGGAGCTTTCACCAAAGCCCCAAAGAAGTTGCTGAGATTTCAGAAATGCTGGAAACAATTCTTCTTTTTTGCTGTCCCAAAATGTCTCTTCATTGGTCAGGTGGGGTTTGTTTTCTCTGCTGGGGACTGGAACACACACTCCAGTGTTTCTGCTGACCAGGAGAGCATCACCTTGCTGTGCTGTGGGGGAGGTCTGGGATGTGGCTCTGTGTATCTTTGTACCACACTAATGTCATAAACTGCTGAGGTTGTTGGAGTTGACAGCAATGGAGTCCCTCGATTCCCACCCCTCTCACCCCACCATTATTTTACAGAAATAAGAATACTTTACAGAAATAAGAATACTTCACAGGAAGAAGAAAAAACTATATTGAAAGGTTAGGGATAGAGCTGTGAACTCAGTCACACAGAGGTAGTGTGTGTTCTGACCCAAGCTGGTTTGACATGGCTGCACCTTGTTTCTCTGCAATACTCCAGCCATGAGGTGTCCCTGCTGTCCCTTCCAACCCCTCACCATTCTGTCATCTCAAGAAGCTGAAAGTTCAGTGAGGATGTGTTCTGCTTTGATGCTCCTTCAGAAACACCCACATTTGTTCTGCACAAAGATTAAAGCAAAGAAACAAAACCCAACACCACTCCCCCTAAAAAAATAATAAATAAAAATTATGATCTAATATACAGGGACCTAAATTTGTGTATAGGAGAACTGGACAGAACCTTGAGCTCTGGCACCCACACACTTAGGGACGGTGCTTGTTCAACATGTTCAACATGTGCACACCTCTGGGCAGGTACAGGACTCCCGTTTGGGGCAGGAAGAAGAAAGATGTGAAAGAGGTGGCTGTAAACCAGCTGTGGGGTTTGGCATCCATCCCTCAGGTACCTGTGGCTGCAGTGCTGCCCGGAGGACAGCATGGCAACCTGTGAATGCAGTGAAGCCACAGTGCTGCTGCCAGCAGTTGCAGTGTGGAAGGGGAGGGTGGCAAGAGCCATGTTCATAGCAAAGGGGCTGTTCTAGGCCTGCTCCCTTGGAGCAGGAGGACTTGGGTGCCTGGTGGCATCCCTCCTCTCCCTGGCACACAAGCTGCTCTGCATTTTCAAGCTGCTCTGATGCACTCAGTGCTGTCATCTGTGCTCTGTGGGCTCACAGGCAGGTGGAGCCCAGCCCCTGACAGCAGTTTATTGTTCCCGAGTTACTCTTTTGTTTCTTCTTTTTGTTGTCTCCTGACTATTCCCTTTTTTCCTTTTCCTTTAGAGGTACAAATTACACAGTGCTTGTGAGAACTGTATTGATACAGGAGAAAGGGGTAGACAGAAAGCTGGAAATTTTGAACTGTGATTCAAGCTGAGCTGAGAATGGTTCAGGCTCCAGGCAAAGACAGAGGTAACAGCTTTAACCAGCCTCTGCTGCTTCCCGAGCCACCTCCTGTTAGGGGTCGGATTTGACTGGAAAGGAGTCATGAGAGCAGAGCTGGAAGTCAGATGCTGGTGCAGAGTGGGGTTATGTGCAAGGGCACTGAGCAAAGACTGAGTTGGACTGTGAGAACATTGGTTTTGGTGAGCTGGCTGCACAATCTTCCTTCCTTTCCCTCCTTCCTTTCCCTCCTTCCTTTCCCTCCTTCCTTTCCCTCCTTCCTTTCCCTCCTTCCTCTCCTTCCTTTCTCTCCTTTCCTTGTGGCAGTTGCAGAGCAGCTGGATTAGCACAGTGGAGCCTCCATTCGGCATGTCTGGATATATTACTTGGTTTTAATCATCAGGACAAGTCCTTCCAACAGTAGGTCTTGTTCTGTTGTGACTTGTTCAGGGCATTTTATGGTCCTCCCTCTGCATTCGGGCTGAGGATCATCCAGGAGGCTGCAGAAGGTCCCGTTCCCTTCCCAGCTGCGTGTGTCCAGGAGCAGATGGAGTCTCACCACGTGTGGCTCTCTCTTACAGGGAGCAGAGGAAATGCTGGGGGTGGAACCGGTACTGGAGGAGTTGCTTTTTCACACAGAGCCCAGCTGAGCAGAGGGGTTCACATTCTGCACTGCCTCGTTGTCTCTGAGCTCCGTGAGCTGGCAGAGGCCACTGTATTAACCAAATAGTTTTGTTGTAATGTGCTCAGCACTAGCGTGAGGCTGCTATGCAGAGATGTCTTCTGTTTCTACTTCTAACAGCTTAGCAGCTAATAAACACCATGCAACAACCTCTCTTCCAAACCTCCTCTTAGAATACAGAGTTTGGTTTGCCAACTCCCATGTATTTAAAGCATCTGAGCTTCCGGGGAGACTTTGGAAAGTTAACTGAGGGAGTGTAGGCACGTGCAGAAAGACATTTTCAGAAGCAAAAGGCAGCTCCAGTATCAGCTCAACATCTGATGAGAGGCTCTGGGGATGTTGGAGCCCTTTGCATTGAAAGGGGATATGTTCTCACATTTGATGAAGCATCTCCAGCCGTGTTCGGTCAGCACGAGGGCTATCACCTACTGCTGGAAAAGAGGCAAGGGAAGGCCAGGGATAGGGAACACAGCAATGTGCAGCTTTCACAGAGGAGAGCCTTTCCTGGGAAGAAGCTCCAGGAGATTGTGTCTAAAAACACGGGGGTCTCTCCCTGATAATGCACCTGTGTCCTCACTGAGTTAGAGACCTTCAGCAGAGCTGGCACTCTGTGGTTCAAATCAGAACAGATGTGAGCCCCCAGCCCTTCAGAGGAAAAGTTCTCACTTGGTGTTTGGCTTTTTCTCTTTGGTGCTGTCTTGGTGGGCAGTTGGGAACCCAAGCAGAGATGCAACTGATCTTTTTTAAAAAAAACCTCTTATACATTTCTAGGTGAAGTCCAAACCCAAGGAGATTCCATTTTGGAGGGCATCCCATAACACTTCAAAGCAGTGTCCAAATTCACAAAAATCACAATTTCAACTCCCAAGATCTCTCTGATTCCGAAGGTTGAATCCCAGACCTCCCTTATTTTCATCCCAGCCTGCACCCACAGAGTGTGGAAGCCAGCTCCATGCTAAAGCATGCCTTGAGGAGCTGACAGTCACATGTCCCCTGCAGAAATTTCAGGATCCTTGTTAAAAAAATAAAAAGGCACTGGAGACTGCTCAGGGCTTTTGAAATCCTTGGCTGGGGAACTCTTTGCTCTGGTGGCCAGCACCTGTGCAGGAAGGCTGGCTTGAGGAATTCACAGATGCTAAGGTGACCTTTCGGTGGCCGCTGTCAGCCTGTCAAGCGAGGTTGGAGCCCTCTTCCCCCAGCACTAATACCCCTGCCAGCTGACTGACATTCCTCTCTCCTTGTTTTATTTTCCTTGCACAGGACAGGGCTGGAGGCCATCATGGAGACCTATGCCTTCTGGAGGCCCCCTGTGCGCACTCTCACCTTCGAAGACTTCACTACCATGCAGAAGCAGCAAGGTGAGCATGCAAAGGGTGTGCAGAGAGCTCCAGAAAGAGCAGGGAAAACAATGCCCTCTGCTGTGTGGCTGGTGGCTGGGATGGGGGGTCCATGCACCATGTGGAGCTCTTGACTGCTGTGAAAGGACACCGAGCAGAGGGGATAGATGGAAATGGTGGACAGGCCATGCCTTATGAGGTGCAGTGCAACCACTTCATCTGCCTGGTGTCCCCAGTGCACCTGAGAGCTAGAAGGAGAAGCAGGAATGGGTGCTGGGTCGGGACAACCAGCCTGAGTACACAGCATGGGTTAAGTATGAAGGAAGAGCCACTTNTGAAGCATGGAGAGACCAAGGAAACACCCAGCATGTCAGGCTGTTCTCCAGGTACTGTTAGAGTTTGCCATTTGTGTGGCAACACAAGGGAAAGGGGCATGTGTCCCTGGAAGCTTTAGGAGTCCAGAAACGTGCCTCCCCATGCTGCCTCTCTTTCAAAAGCTGGTGGCCTTGCTGGAGAGAGTTTCTGTTAGTACAAGGCTGGGAAGAATTATTGGGTAGGCCAAGTGTTTTCCGCTCGTTCATGCTGTGTCTTTTCATAGCTCCTGCCCTTTACATCTCTCATTTGGTAAGTAGGGCTTTCATCTCCAGTTTCAGGCTGTGTTACTTTTTTTTCTTTCCTCACACTGATAGGACTTCCCCATTCACTCATTGCAGCTATTTCTGGTTAAAAACACAGTGGCTACAGGGCAACCTGGTACTTTGTGTACTCCAATATAAATGCAAGAAAAGGAACAATCCCAAGCCTTGTTCCAATGTGACACCTCTGAGTTTAAATGATCAAAACCAAACGCATGCCTTGTGTAGCAGATTCTCCAGCCTGTCACATCTGAGCTTAACTTCACTCCAAAACTTCCCTCTGGGCCTCAAATCCAGCTGGGGACGGCGTGGTCTCCTCCAGCAGCAGCAGTGGCTGCCAGGGCTGCCCACCACAAGGCAGGAGAGCTTTTGCTGAAGCTCAGGGGCAGTGAGGTGTGTGGTCAGAGATGGGTTAAAACAGGATTCAGAAACGTTTTCATCACCCACCTAAATAGAAACACAACAGCCTCTTCTCCCTCCCCTGCCTCACCCCCTGTCGGGCTCGCACCCCCCTCCCCTCTCGCTGGTTATCAGATAACATCCGAGTGGCAAGTCCAGCTCCTGCTTACGTGGTAAGGTAACATTAGGAAAGGAAAATATTTCATGTATTTTTAGTGTGTTTTAATATAGTTTGGCAGCTGAGAAACCAGGAAGCAAGCCAGTACCCTGTGACCAGCCAGCTCTGCACCACAGACCTGGGGACCACCACCACTGCACCACAGACCTCTGGCTTTAGGACAGCCCTTGGCTAAAGCTGTGCCCATAGGTCGGTCTCAAAACTTCAACCTTGCTACAAACCAGTGCTCTGGAGCTCTGCATTTAGCCATGGAGAGCAACCTTGAGCTAATAAATCAGAAATACTCCCTCCATCCTAGTTCTGGCCCCTGCAGTGGTGGTTGTAACAAGATGCCCCTGGTCTCAGGGATAGGTGCAAAGCCAAGGTACAAACACGATCCGTGTAATTTCTGGCTGCCAGGGAAGCCCCCATGGGGCAGCACAAATATGCTGGTCTGGAGGCCTTGGAATTGCTGGCAAAAAGAGCAAGAAATGCTGAGGTGGCTTAAAGCCACCTGTGATTCTTCCCTCCCAAACTGAGACAACCAGGCTGGACAGTGCTCATCCCTCTTCCTCTCCTTGCTTTTCAGCTCATGAACTGCACTGGCAGGTGAGTAAATCCCTGGTGTTTAACTGGTGCCTTCAGTGTAAGCCATTGCATCTCAGATCCTCTGAGCCAGACTTTTCATGTAAGAGACTTGCCTGGAACTCTACTCCACTCTCCCACCTGAAGCTTCACTGCTCTAAGCTGCACACTCTTACCTCATACCCTGCATATTTATGAATTAGAAGCTTTCAGGGTATTTTGAACACACTGGGGGTGTTCAAACAACAGGTTGATGAGGCACTTGAGGCCGTGGTCTGATGGTCTAATGGTTAGGAATATGATGGGATAAAGGTTGGACTTGATGGCCCTGGAGATCCCTTCCAACCAGAATGATTCTATGATTCTATTCTATGATTCTATTTTATTAAACAGACACTGTAATTCTAGATCATGCTGTTGTCTCCAAGGCCAGGTGAGTATGTGACATTCACTTGAGGAATGGCAAACCTTCATTTTATCCCTTGAATTGTGAGTTGGGAAGCTGCCCTGGGGCTAAAAGGAGACTTTTGGGACTAGA
Organism: Aegotheles bennettii; assembly: GCA_013398125.1. NCBI lineage: Eukaryota > Metazoa > Chordata > Aves > Caprimulgiformes > Aegothelidae > Aegotheles > Aegotheles bennettii. Next base: position 12,885 of record VZRW01004111.1, on the reverse strand, counting down.
TGTGTACACTGCAGTGTAAGAGGACTGCATGCTTCCTGCAGAGAGACAAGGTGAGAGCAGCAAAGGTGGCCACATGCCTCAGAAGAGACATCATCCATGAGAAGCGAGTTGTGGTTGTTCAGCCTGGGGAGGAGGGACAGAGCACATAGTAGTACTAAAATAACATGCTGTCTGGGGTGGGTAGGAAAAAGAGCAATAGGCTGCAGTGATGTGAAGTCTAGTTAAGTGCTGGAATAGATCCATCCCCTGTAGGAACTGTGGAATTCAGCTTTTATTTTCTAGAGGTGAGTTCCCCTTACTGTGGTAGAAAAAATGGTGCTTTCTGGGGCAGAAGTTTGGGATTTCAGCAGTATAAATATGGTACCTTTTCTGCTTTCCAGATAGATTTTTCTGTGCTATGGATTGCTATGGATTCTTAGCTTTTCTTTTGTCACCTGGCAATTTTTTCATGACATAAAAGTGTTATGTGCCTTTTCCAAAGCAGTTTCGTCAAACAAATCCAATGGAATTATTTAGCTACAAGAATTGATTGGTAGAAATAACTGTATAGGTGTGATGGGTTTTTGGAAAGCATTTAACTTGTGTGCCAGCTTGGGAAAGTCAGCATTAGCATGTATGAAGAAATGAGTAGCTCACTGACCTCAAAAGTGATAAATGTGAAAACACCACCCAGTATGGACAGTGCCAGTGTTGCTCTGCAGAGACTGGTTCCAGTACCACCTTGTCCAGAGTTAAGAGAAACAGTGCAGTTGCCAAAAGGTAGGAATCTGACAAAGACTGCAAAGTGGTCAGGAATGATGGGGACAAAGGTTTGAAGAGCAATAGAGATTGCTTAGACAATGTGTGGCTTTTCAGCCAGGTGCAATGTTATGTGTCTGGGAACATGGATACACACTGAGTGTGCTGGAAGGTGTTGGACTGACAGGAACTTGGAGGTCTCAGTGGATAATCCACTGCACATGCAAGGGACAGCCTATGTGATACTGTGATAAAAAGGGACGTGCCAGCTCTGGTGTAGAGAAAAAAAAGAGTGGTAGGCAGTGGGGAGGCAATTCCCAAGCTGCACACTGGCACTGCAATGTGGTCTTCTACTGTTGTATATTGAAAGGGTGGAAAGAGATTGAAGAGGATTCAGGAAAAAAGGTAGAGTGATTTGTTGGAGAAGATGCCTGAGAATGAAAGCCCAGTTTGCATAGTTAATAAAAGAGAAGATTACTGAATCTTTACAGCCTTATACCATCTTGGAGAGAGAAGAATACATGGTACCTTTGTGCCATCATATCATCCATCCTCAACAGGCTCTTGTGACTGTGATTCCCATGTTTCTGACACAACTGTGTGGGACATATTCATTATGGTGGCTCTGATTTTTCTATGCTAACTGAATGTTCATCCCTTTTTGTGGGATGCTACGAGATAAGGAGAACAAAAGTTCCCCCTCGTGTACCTTCTTCATATAATTAATTTTTTACAGGTTTTTGTGTCCCTCTTCTGTGCTTCTCACAGTGAATAGTGGCAGTCATTTCTTTTCTCTTCAAGTGGGAACTCTTCCAGGTCCTTATTTCTTTCAAAACAAGTCTGCACAGAGTATTCCAGATGCATCCACATGATACAATTATCTAAAGGTATTATAATTTTTTCCACATTATCCTGTCTCCCATTCAACATGCATCCTAGTGCTCTGCTCATGTGTTTGGCCCAAGCTGTGTGATGAGCCAGGGCCACAGTGACATACCGAATCCATGCTTGGCACGCTGGGTGCAGCTGCTTCATACAGGGATTAAATAACTTTCTAATCTACATAATGATAGGTTTCAGCTGCCACACGAAGCAGAGAGCCTGATACCACGAGCAGTCACACAGATGTCTGCTGTGGCTGACTCTGGCTGCCCATGAGCTTTGCTTGCACACGTTGGCGTTGAAGTGCATCAGTAAGGCTCTGCAGGTCTGTGACCTGGGTGGTCACCATATTGCCCTACCAAGGAGAAGAACATGTCATTTCTATCAGTGAATCCTCTGACCTGAGTACAAAACCTGTCCAAAAGTCATCTCAGCTTTACAAGGCCAGCATCGTGTTTGACAGAATCACAGCAGATCTGCAGCCAGTTTGAAAAAGTGCCCTCAAACAAAAGCTTTGTAACAGATATTTAGAAAATGGCAATCCAGGAGAGGCTGACCTTCTGGAGAATGATGTCACCTGCTCTGCAGTCTACTTATTGCTAGGGAAAAGGGGGAGTGGGGGGAAGGGGGATTATTGGATGCACATGGCAATGAGATTATGGGGAAAGCCAAGAATCTATTAAAGTCTTTAATTGTAATATATTTTCAAAATTTAGATTGAACTTCATCCAGATTCTCATTATTAAAAATATGTGGCTTAGTTTCTTAACAGGGAACATAAAAAAAAAAAAATAAGAGACAGGGGAAGAGAAAAGAAGAGTTTTCCAGTAACTCTGGATTGTGTCCCTTTCCAGGAGTAGAAAGAGCCATTGCTGGCTCCTACAGTTTCCCACAGGATATTGAGATGGGGAGATTGCTATCAGTAACTGTCAGTTTTACCAGGACATAGAGACTAGAAAGTCACCGTGACCATGTTAGAATAGTAAACAGTATCTGATCCTTCCTATAAAAGCTGATGACTTATGTAAGAGGTAAAATCAAAGGTACCACGACAGCTGGTAGAAAAAATTGCCTCCTAAGCAGAATTTCAGGACCAGTATAAGAGTCAAACAATGCAGTACATTGGCAGGTTTGAAGCACATGAGCTTGTACTTTGCTGTTAAATTACTGTTTTGATATGTGCTCAACAAGTCCACGAGAGTCAAACATCTGAGCTTTGACTGGTGAGTTCTCAAGGCATTTTTCCTTTCCACTGGGGTTTCCTCACTTTCATAAGTGCCTTTGCTGAGGACTCTGCCAAATGCTCTCAGTAGATTCAACCCATTCTCCAGCAGCTTGAGCTTCTTGCATTGGACACCTGAGGCAGAGAGGCCACCTATAAGGGGGTCTTCATTAATGGTTGTTGAGATTAACAAAGCTTGAAGTTTGTCTAAAACACTACTGGAGGAAAAGAGGGGTGTGCTCCTTGCTAGTAAGACATGTGTTGCTGTTTGTGTTCTCAGCAGGTATCTCTGGTAGCAGCAGCAATGCTGCTATCTCTAGAGCAGCATGTGCAGCGTAGCTATTGAGTGCAGCTCCTCCTGTCTTCCTCTGAGAGGGAAGGTTGTAATGCTGCAGTCTTGTGTTTGGCAAGGATATGCACAAAAGGCTCCCTCTCTCTGTGTGGAAGAGGTTCAATCTGCTCATTGACTGCTGGAAAGGAACAATGCTTTCTTGTAGCAGCGATAAGTCCAGGCAGACCCTAAGGCTGCATGATGTATCAGCAGATGGGAGACCGGTACCCTGAGCTGAAGTGGTGTTGCTTTTCCAGCTCCCCTGTCTATCAATATTACCCTTTTCAGGCAGGCATCACCTCTGGCTTGCCAAAGTTTGTCCATGCTGCTTGTTACTCATTTCTCCTTTGGCACTCTGCTCCCCGTGTCATGTATGGTGCTCAGAGCTGCCCCACTTGGATGCACAAATGTGTGATAGTGTCAAGTGGAGGGAAGACTGAGCCCTCCAGAACTTCATCTGAAGGCACCCTGAGGCAGAAAGAAGCAAATGACTCTTAAGATCCTTTTGGCTTTATCTGGGATCCCAGATTCCCAGAATAGGGTCTTCAAAAGAACAGAGCTGCAGATGTCAAAGGAGGTTGAACAACCTACGAACACATCTGCTTGGCCACTTGCCTCCCAGCAGCAGCCATTGGCTCTCTGAGACATGCCACCAGCATAACCTGGAGGCTGCTTCCCTTTCCAAATCAATTGTGAACGGTCTAGGCTATTGGCAGAGGTCATATTTGGGTTTGGTCTCAATTATGTTCTTGATTCTTTTGACCTTGAAGAAGAGATTGGAAACAGAGCAGTTGTTGCTGGAGTTATTGGGATCAAGAGCTGCTTTCTGCAGCATACTTCAAATGGCTGGTAGATTGTCTCATCTAAACAAAACAACAGGGGATGAACTGTCCCAGCTTCTTCTTGGTTGAGCTGCAACAGCTTTCCTTTAGGGAATGGGTGTTTCTGGTCCTGAAAGGTCTCCTCATTCACAATGAAAAGCTAAAATACCCTCCCAGATGTGACACGAGGGGCTGAGAGTTAATGCCTGTGGACAAATATACTTTGAAGATCCTTGGATCAGACCATTATTTTATCACAAGTAGAAAGTGGTTTGTGCTTTGAGCTTGCCACAATACTGAGACATTTTTCCTCAGTTCAGAAATTTTGAACCACCAGGCCTCTGAGATTTTATAATTGTTTGTTGTATTTTTTCACTTTTGTCACCAGCCAAGAAATTGCCATGATTTCAGTTCCTCTCACTTGCAAAGTTTCAGCAGTTCCTCGTGTCTGTGCCCAGATGATGGTTGCAAATGTGCATAATGATAAATGATGAGCACTTTTCTGCACTGAAGTGGGGTGCTGATCACCCTCCGAGCCTGAGTCGGTTTGGTCTGTCTGTACATGAAGAAGGGAAACCATAGACATTTCTATAGGAGCTCACTGAAGTGTTGTGCATGCCACATTACACCTGGCTGCACACAAGACAGAAGGTCATGGCCAATGGGTCCTCTCCTGAGACAGGTGGACCTGGCCTCAGAACACCGTGTGTTTCTACCAGGAGCAGAAACCCTTGTATTAAAGGCAGTCTAGGGGAGCTGAGAAGGAGATGTTGTCTCTGGGAAACCTCTCTTGGTGCTCTGTATATAGATGGGAATGGAAATCAGACATCCCAAACTGTACTTTTTGTCCACATTAGAAAAAAAGGTTATTTTTTACCATTAGATCTTGAAAATGTTTTCTCTTGGAGGATGACTGAGGCACGTTTTACCTCTGTCTCTCCGACTGCTCAGGTTGTATTGCAGAAACCTGTGAGAGCTAAAGGGAACTGTTTTTCTGAGTTGTTCTAGATTTACCATTAATTCCAGTGATGCTTATAATTGAGGCAAACTTATAAAAAAGAGCCTTCTCTATAATTTACTAACATTAAATAAAATTTCTTTTCGTTCCTCGCTTTTGTACCATACAGCAGATACCTCCCCTCTTAAACCTGTTGCCAGAACCATCCTTTTTATGCTCTGTGAGTTGTATCTCAAAGAACTTTGAAGCACTCTTTATGTTTCCCCTACCAACCCAGCAGCTTGGCATGCAGTGGACTTCAGGTCTCATCTGAGCTTTTGAAAGGTTTTACCAGTGGATTCATAATTTGATAATTGGCCAAGGGCTCTAGAGAGAAGACAGGCAGCTACACTCTGAAGCTCTCACTCCTGTGGAAAAGGGAAGTTTTCATTCCTAGGAAAGGGGGAAGAACAAAGAGTCTAGCATGTCACAGACCAGGTGTCCCTGTCCTTGCTTAGTGAGAAGACAAGGAAGAGGCATCAAAGCTGTTTGGCTTTCCAAGGTGGTGAAGAAGGAACTCGGAGAAGGAATGGTGGTTCCAGGAGGATGTGATGAAGAATCTTTCAGTCCTTCTCAAGGTTGTAGATTTGAGTTTTGGAAAACTAGGGATGGGAAGAGGGACCTCAGGCTGTCAGTTGTACTTGCGAGACAAAAGTTGACATGATATTTGAGAACAGGAGTGACACCTGATTTGTGGCATTTAGATGCCTGGGGATGCAAGCAGGCATTGAGCACGACTGGGTCATGTGCTGCTCGGAGCAGGAATGGATCCAGGTTTGTGCTAGGTCTGGCTCTTGGAGGATGTGAGATCAGATGATTACAGCAGCACCCTCTGGCCTCATCAGGTATCAGTCAGGTCAGGTGGCAATCTCCACAAACCCTCCCTCATAACCAGTTCAGATTCCCACCTTCAGGCAAGTACTTCACTTCTGTTCTGTGACCAAAGGAGCAGTGACTTGGAAGACAGGGAGGCAGGTTTGTAAGCCATGCTTGGGATGCACACTGTGAGTGCACAGAATGGGGAAGGGACTCTGCCTTTGTGTTCACATTTGTTTCCCTGTGTGCACACCATCACTTATTGACTGCCAGGCCTAAGGGCAGAACATGGCAAAGCACTGGGAAGGGTTGGTGTCTCCCATGCTTTAGAAAATCCCTTCACATACGTGTACATGCCTGTAGAGCCTTCACAAAACTCAGCCCTTTCAGGAATGTCTGCATGGACAAGCTCCTGTCTGTGCTCCACGCTGGCCAGACACACGTCAGGTCCCAGCCAGTTCCATTTGGAAAGCTGGAGAGCTGGATTAGCATGGCTCTGTGCCCAAGTGGATAGGAACTGCTTCTCAGGAGAGCTTATTAGCTCCAGCGAAGTGCCAGGAGGAGAGCAGCTAGCCAGATGGCTGACTAGTGGCCACAGCCCCTCTTGCCACACTCTGGGTGCTCAGACACATGCCTATCACCCCATGGAGATGCTGATGTGTTGGGTGTGTGTCAGAAGAGGGGCTCCTCCAGGAGAGCAAACAGCAATGCTGTGAACTGATCACTCCCAAGCATCTGGCCTTCAAGCTAGGTCCTGGTCACACCTGAGGTGGGAGAGAATGGCCGGGCTGAGGCTGTGGGCCAACCACTGTCCTGCTGGGCTGAGTACAGCCTCTGATCCATGGGCTGGCCATGCTGAACCTGCAGCACATCACTATGGCCATGAGAACCTGAGCTAGTTTGTAGGTGGAAGTGGGCTGAGCTGCTCAAGAAGCATTTGCACTCAAAGAGTAATAACTTGGTTCTGACTGGCACGGCAAAATGTAGAATTTTGTGGCTCCCATCCTTGTGAGAAAGTCAAAGCACGAGCTCTGAGGACCCTCAACCACATCTGTCCTTGGCACACACGGTGCTGTCACTGTCTGAGCCAAAAGCACCAAGAGCTGTAGGCTGCTGGTGTCATCAAATAATGGCAGTGATCAGGTTGCCCAGCCTACTCTAAAGCTCTTGCCTGTGGCTGTCTGGTGAGACTCCACCACTGCACGTGGCCTTCATGCTCAGATATCTTATGCTCACTGCAGTTTAATCTTGCTTTTGCTCTCCTCCTCTGCACCAAGCGAGGACTTCAAGGACTGAGAGGTTTGTATGGAGGCACTGCAGGTGATGGTAGGAACCGATCCCTGGAGACACTGGGAAGGCAAGGGCACTGCACTGGGGTCCAAAGTGTGGTTTATGTGCACCTTGCAGATGAAGGAGGTTGGATCATCAGACTGGTGTGGTGTCATGCATAAGAGAGATCCCAGAAATTTTTCCATACACCATTGCTTCAGGCTCCTTTGGCACTGCTGCTCTCACTAGCTGCTGGCAGATGTGTTTTCCATCTACACTGCAGTGTTAGAAGTTCTCTACGTGACCTGCCCTGTGTGGGAGAGGTCTCCCTTGCCTTTCAGACACCCTGGCAAGCCAAATGCTTCAAGAATACTCCAGCCCCTCATTTTAAGGCACATCATATCCATGGACTGGGGATGTTTGGGCTTGCAATTTATCCCAAAATTGTCCTTGGCACAAGCTCAGCCTGGGTAAAGCAAATCAAGGGTCTGTTGGGACAGGGATAGCACTGTTACCAAGGCTTAGAAGGACACAGGTGACAAGAAGGGAAAACCAGTCATAAACTACTTGAGATGAAATGTTAACAGCAGTTTTTAATTGTATCCAGATGAGAAGCTGTAGTTTCTTCCCTAACCCTTGTGGGCAGGTACTTGATGCTGGAGCACAGCCAGCATTCCTATGTGGTGTTTATGAGAGGGAACTCCACCTTCTCCACAGAGTTTCCTTGTCACCCACCATGATTTCACTCTTCTTTTCCCCATGTCCCCTCTTTACCAATGATTTCTTACTTCTTGGTCCAGTTTGTCATTTTTGACCTTTTTGCACTAGATCATTCTCCACTCCCCCTCTCCAGAAATGCTCCTGTCCCTTTGATAAGGTCCACTTAGTTATCACTTGTACACCCAGGCAGAGAGCAGACTTCTTTCAGGATGGCACAATGGCAGGACACTGAGGATGGACACTTCCATCTGCTGTGCAGGGCAGTGCTCAGACACAAAGGAGGGAGGTTTGAAGTTATGAACCTTGCTTTTTATACAAGTGTGACTTGCTGACTGCACATAACTGGGACTGATGTGTGCAGGGCCAGAAATGATCTCCACAAGACCAGACCAGTAATTAATCACTCTGGAATCACAAGTGTGGAGGTGAGAGGTAACGATGATGTTCATGGTAAATGCTGTTGGTGTTGGCAAGAATTCCTGGGGCAACAGTGCACAGAGAAAAGGAACAGAGGAGAATTATTAAGGGATTCATTTTGTTCTTCCTTAAATGTGGTTTCACTTGACTTAAACCAGACCTAAAGACAGCCTCGTGTGTCAGTTTAGCTAGACTGCTTGGTGTCCACGCCTTCCAGTAAACCACGTACACATCTGTGTCTCTAGGAGTGCAGCATGGTGTGGATGTACTTGCTGGGCTTGCTGCCATCTCTAGGGGTATTTGGCTGACTTGGTAACAACTACAGTCCAAGTTCTGACTGCACTGAAGCCCAGGTGGGGTTTGGCCCATGTTTAGTGCTGCCAGCAAAGGTGGATCAGAAATACCGTTCAGAGCAGAGTAGAGCTGTTTGCCTTCTGTTTTCAGGGATGGGGCACCTACCACCTCTCCGGGCAACCTGGGCCAGTGTTTCAGCACCCTCACCTTCAAAACAAGTCTTCCTTATATATAGTCTAAATCCACCCTCTTTTAGTTTGAAACCATTACTCGTGCTATAGCAACAGGTCCCACTAAAAGGGTGGTCCCCATTTTTCTTATAAGCCCACTTTAAGTACTGAAAGGCCACAATGAGGTCTCCTTGGAGCCTTCTCCAGGCTGAACAACCCCAGCTCTCTCAGCCTCTCTTCACAGGAGAGGTGCTCCCAGGCCTCTGATCATTTCTGTGGCCTCCCCTGGCCTCGCTCCATCAGCTCTGTGTCTGTTCCATGCTGAGATATAAACTCACATTCTCTTCCTCAGAGACTGACACAGGACCTGCCTTTCTAGTGCATCCCTTCATGATTACCATCACCCATCCTCTTGTCACCAAGCAGCACTGCGTTCAGTTCCTCTTGCATTTTGCAGCAGAGCTGGACTGGTCTCAAACCCCTGCTGTGTTTTTTCCACAAGGTGACTCAAGAGGAAGCTGTCCCTTACTTTTGATCCTCAGTGACCTCTGCCTTGGTTGAATTTCAGCTGCCCACTCCAACACCCTCTTTTTCAATCCCTTTGCCTCTTACCTGTCATCTTCTAGCCTGTCCAAAATGCTACCTCACCAGTTGTCTTCCCAGTTCCTCTGGTTCTACTTGCCACCACATCTCTTCACCAGCACCTCTTTGCTTCTTTTACAAGTCTCCAGTGTCAGTCACCCTAGAGCAGAGATGGGATCTCAGGCAAAGGGAATAATTCAAATGAAAAAAATCCCTTTCACACCAGACGACTGCATTCCCCTGAGCACAGAACTGATATTCCTGGCTGACCAAGGAAGCTTTCTCTACCTCAGAATCTCTTCTCAAGATCAAAATTGTGCCATCAGCTTGTCCCTATCACTGACTTTCAGTTTGTTACTATTCTTGGTAGTATTCTGGGTGTTGTTTTCCCAGGTGAGAACATGTGAGTGTCCCTGCTGTGCACAATAATCAATTCTATCATTCATAGCATAAATCCTGTATAACACATTGATACCACCCCCAGGCCTATATAGCAATGTTTTGTTAACACCAGAGATACAACATATTGAATCCCTTTTAAAGTTAACACACGTGATTGAGAAGCCCAACACATCCCCTTTCTGCACTTAGAAGAGGCTTGGAGCTGTGTCCTTTCATTTTAGTGTTCCTTCTGGCTTAAATCGGCACCACGAGCCATCCCCAAAAATGTCCAGCAGTGCACAAGGCTGAGATGCTTTCAGGCCCCTCAGGGGATACTGAGTGTGTCTGTAGTGGGGCCATGCAGCCCACTGACTGGGGGTCTTCCTGCAGACCAGGGGAGTGGGATGAGACTTTTTTTTTTTTAAAGAAAAGGACTAGATAAACATACCTGGGAATGGCAGCCCTCTTGGCTGATGGAGCTGTGCTGCCTTGCAGCTTTTCCCACTGGCTTTGAGTTGCTCTGTGCCACTCTTGCTGCCCTGTCCTGTTTGAAAAGGGAAGAAAATCTCAGCTGAAAAACAAACTCATGACAAAAAAGCAGTGGGAAAGACCAAGGGATGCTATTAATAAAGTGAGGGCTCTCGCCAAGAAGGGCTGAGCTTTCCAGTGGCCATTTTACCACCCTTGGTTTTGTATTAAATGAAGCTTTTTAATGAGGCCACCCCGTTTTGCAGATGTGCTCCTGGGCTCTGAACATCCTCCCATGTGTTTTGTTTTGCAGGAGGCAGCACAGGCACTTCCCCGACCACCTCCAGCACGGGCACCCCGTCGCCCTCCGCTTCCTCTCACCTCCTCTCTCCATCCTGCTCCCCTCCAGCCTTCCATCTGGCCCCCAACACTTTCAACGTTGGCTGCAGGGAGAGTCAGCTTTGCAACCTCAACCTCTCCGATTACCCCCCGTGTGCCAGGAGCAACATGGCTGCTCTGCAGAGCTACCCCGGCCTGAGTGACAGCAGCTACAACCGCCTGCAGAGCGGCACCGCCGCCGCCTCCCAGCCCTCCGAGAGCTTCATGCCCCAGAGGACTCCATCCTTGATCTCAGGAATGCCAACTCCTTCCTCCCTGCCCAGCAACAGCAAGATGGAGGCGTACAGTGGCCAGCTGGGCTCCTTCCCCAGCTCCCAGTTTCAGTATGTCATGCAAGCGGGCAACCCTGCCTCCACCTCCTCCTCCTCACACATGTTCGGTGGTGGCCACATGCAGCAGAGTTCCTACAACGCCTTCTCCCTACACAACCCCTACAACCTCTATGGATACAATTTCCCTGCTTCCCCCAGGCTGGCGGCGAGCCCGGAGAAACTCCCCACCTCCCAAAGCACTTTACTCTGCTCTTCCCCGTCCGGCGGGGCCTTCGGAGAGAGGCAGTACCTTTCCACGGGGATGGAGCACGGGATGCACATGATCAGCCCTCCCTCGGGCAACCAGCAGGCGGCCAACGCCTGTGACAACAGACAGTATGGTGGGGTCCAGGGCTCCTCCTCACAGATGTCTGTGCACATGGTCTAACCAGCCGTGCCTCCCCTCGGCACCGAAGGCAGCCAGGCCTTCCTTGTTCCCAGGGGTGAACCCTTCCCAGTACCTTTTTGCCTTCAAACTCATAGTGGAACTGGTGTTGTAACGATAGAGAAGAACAGGAGCCACCTCGGTGTGTGCCACAGAGCCTTGTGGGAAGCCTTGACTGACCCCATTGCAGCTTGTTGGAGCCCAGGGCCTGGGAACCTGGCCCGGAGCATGGGCTCTTTGTGGACACTGCAGAGAGAGGGGCTTGTGTCTCCTGAGAAGCTGGAGAGGAGCAGCTGAACACACCAGGTCTGCATTAACTCTCAGCTTGTGGAGGAGCCGTGCCCCTGTGCTGCCTACCCTGGGTGTTGAAGAAGGCCATCTCCCAAGGCCTCATCCTCTGAAGCTGCACTGCCCATTGCCTTAAAGACCTTCCCCTTCCCAGCCCGCTCCTCACTGCTGGAGCAGCTCAGCCCATTTCTGGAGCCAACAGTGCCCCGTGGCTCCTTCTCCCACCGTGGCACAGGAATGGTGCTGCTGGGCTGGAGCTTCTCCTCCCACAGATGTTTCTGCATCCTCACCATGGCTCTGCCTGCCAAGTGGCTTCTTTGGAGGGTTGAGCCCCCCAGCACCCAGCCTGCAGATGGAGATGGGAGAGAGAGAAGAGAAAGATTTGAACCTCCACGTGAGCCTCAGCCGTGAGCAGGGACTGATCCTTGGGAAGATGTGTGGGGGAGAGGGGACTCAGCTCACCTGGATGTGACCTAAGCTCAAAGGACAACAGCTTTTGTGGGGAACGTGTGTCCCATGGCCCTCAGCCTCACGGGAGGACACTGTCTAGACTGAGCTCCCGGGGAAGAGCAAAGAGAAGGAGAGCTCTGCTCTGAGGAGCACAGCCCTGCCCTTGCATGCCAGAGTTGCCATAGAGCCATTAGCATTCAGTGACAGTGAGGTGGAGCAGTCACCAGCCTCCCGCCTGCCCCCACCTCTGTTTAACCAAATAGATCATTGCCTTTTGACATCTTTCCTTTCTGTTTTTCTTTTCTTCTCTTCTTTTTTTTTTTCTCTTCAAATCCTTTAAGAATAAGAAAACCATTGTAGCTTGGTGCCAAGCTCTGCATTTAAGTGGTGTGAACATGCAAATGCCAAGTATCAGAAGACAGATGTTACTGAGATTTGTTGTGAGGTGTTGTAGATAAATGTATTTATATGCCTAGTGGGGAATTCAGTATTATGAATATAAAAGAGGGCAATAAAAATGGTATGTAAAATATGTATGAAGGTGTATAAAGATTTGCCCTATGCACGGAACTCTGTTTCTAAGTGCCAAGCACAGAACGCGCTAAATAAATCTTTGCAATTGTTCCCTCCGTGTTCTTCTCTGCCAGTGGCCTTCTGGAGACAGACCTGTCCAAAATACTGCCATGTATGTTTGCACAACGGAGGAAATAAAGACACGGTGCTCAATTGTGACCTCCAGGCAGCATTGCAATAAAAATTGAAATTCTTTCTTCTCAAGGAGCTTTAAAAATTGAGTGTTTGGGGTGAGTGAGGTGCCTGTCTGCATGGGAAGGGTGTCTAGTGACAGCTAGAGCTGTCACTTTGGTTTTTAAAGTCCAGTAAAAGGCTCTTCAGAATAATTTTTCACAGTCAATATAGAAAATAATATATATTATATATATAAA